>CM039607.1:16331360-16876583 GCA_022457205.1 Saccharum spontaneum
TTATAAGTCTTCGATGAAACCACTCTACTCTTGGGAATTGGGCACAGTTCTGCTTAGTAGTAGAGAACAAATTTGGTGTTGATGATTTCAGGACTGCAATGAATGACCTACTGGCACTAAAACAGTAGAGGACTACACAACTAAGTTCCAAGCACTCCAATTTGACATCACTATGCACAATTCCAATTATGATGACATGTTCTTTACTCACAAGTATATAATGGGCTTGAAGGAAGACATCAATGGTACAGTGGAAGCTTAGCTGCCTCCTACGGTGGACAAGGCTACCATCATAGCTAATATCCAGTATGATGTCCTGGATAGAACCAAGAGCAGGGATTCCAGAAACACCATCCAAGCTAAACCATACCCTCCACCCAAGTCTAACATCAGACAATCCCAGCAACAGAGTCTCTATCGAGGGACAAGCAACTAAGGGATTACAGAAAAGCCAATGGATTGTGCTTCAACTGTAGGGAAAAAAATTTGAACCTCGACACTTGGAAATTTGCCCCAAAAGGAACAGACCCCAAGCTAATGATATTGTCCTAAATGATTTGGACAGAGAACTATATCTGATGATGTCCTCAATGAGTTAGCAGTCGAACATACTTTGCATGAGGAATTATGTCAACTTTCCTTCAATGCTACCTCCAGCCAGGTCCATACCAAAGGTCAAGGACAAGGTGATGCTCATATTGGTAGACAGTGGCAGTTCTCACAGCTTCATCAGTTCTCAATTTGGGGATGTCTCCAAACTGCATACTGTACCCATGTCGCCAAAGAAGGTGAAGCTAGCTAATGGAGAGTGGATTGTGACAGATAAGATAGTTCCTAAGTTGGAGTGCTATTGTCAAGGTCAAACGTACATTCACCACATGTTGTGCTAGATATGCGTCCCTATGATGCTAGATGTGGTTGTGCTAGATATGTGTCCCCATGTCACCAAAGGATGGATCATGGAGGTTTTGTGTGAACTATAGGAAGCTGAATGATATCACAATCAAAAACAGATTTCCTATATCTGTCATTGAAGAGATTTTGGATGAGCATGCTAGTGCCAAGGTGTTCACAAAACTGGATATGAGGTTAGGTTACCACAAAGTCAAAATGCTTCCTGCTGATGAGCATAAGACTACTTTTAAAACCCATCAAGGTCATTACCAGTTCAAAGTGATGCCTTTTGGTTTGACAAATGCTCTAGGAACCTTTCAGTGTGTGATGAATCAGGTCTTCAAACCATTTCTTAGAAAATTTGTCTTGGTCTTTCTAGATGACATTTTGATATATAGCCCCACCATGGAAGATCATCTACCTAGACCAAGTGTTAGCTACTCTTAGAAAGCATCAGTTATACTTGAATGCCTCTAAGTGCACATTTGCCCAGAATAGTTTGGAGTGCTTGGCACATAACATATCTTCTAAAGGAGTCTCCACTGAACCTAATAGGATCTATGCAATGCTTCATTGGCTAGTGCCCACAACTATGACTGAATTGAGGGCTTTCTTTAGGATTGATAGGCTACTATAGGAAGTTTGTCAAAAATTATGGAGTAATGACCAAACCTTTGATAGCTTTACTCAGACTCAAACAATTTGTTTGGACCCTGTAGCACAATCAGCCTTTGACAATGTGAAAGTGGCAATGACAAGGACTTCAATCCTAGCGTTACCAAATTTTCAAGAGCCCTTCACTATCAAAACATATGCATGCCAAGATGGCATTAGAGCAATCCTAATGCAACATGGGCAACCCATAGCTTACCTCGATAAAGCTTTGGGAGAGAAATATAAATCACTATCTATTTATGAAAAGGAATTCCTTATACTGATAATGGTAGTAGAGAAGTGGAGACACTAATTGAAAGACAAGAATTTCTCATTCAAATAGACCACAAGTCTTTAGCATATCTAAGGGAACAGAACATACACTCTGACATGCAAAGGAAAGCTATGACCAGATTAATGGGGTTACAGTTCAAGATAATCTACAAAAAAGGCAAGGACAATGTTGCAGCTCATGCCTTATCTAGAGTGGGTCATATGATGGCACTGCAAGCAGTATCTTTTGTCCAGACTGCTTGGATTCAGGAGATTCTCAACTCTTACACTACTGATTCACAAGCCCAATAGCTCCTCCAAGGACTGACTGTCAACAGTCAAGACCAACAAGGGTTAAATTTGGTGCAGGGCCTGATCTGGCATCAGGGGAATGTTTGGATTGGTAACAATTCAGTTCTCTAAACAAAGATCATAGCTGCTTGTCACTAGTGCCATTGGAGGACATTCTAGGATTGCTGCCACTTACTAGGGGCTCAAGAAACATTTTGCCTGGAAAGGAATGAAACAAGATGTGAAAATTTTTGTCAAACAATGCTCTATCTGTCAGCATGCAAAGCACTCACTACAGCACCTCATGGTCATACTACAACCCTTACCGATACCAGAGGGTGTCTAGGGGGACTTATCCATGTATTTTATAGAGGGGTTACCTAAATCAGAAGGATGCAGTGCGATTTTCGTAGTAGATGATAGGCTAACTAAATTTGCTCACTTCATCCCAGTGAAACACCCTTATATTGCCACTACCATTGCTCAGGCCACTACCTTTGCTCAGTTGTTTATGGACAATGTGGTCAAGTTACATGGCTTACCATCCTCTATTGTCATCGATAGGGACATAATATTTATCGGTCATTTCTAGAAGTAGCTATTCAAGTTATACAGAGTAAATTTGCACCAAAGCACTGCCTACCACCCCCAAACTGACGACTAGATAGAGGGTCAACAAATGTCTTGAAATGTATCTCAGATGTGTTGTCCAGGTGGCGAGACCTAAATATAGTGATATGCTAAGTCCCTGGGACAGAGGTTTTCGATCGAAGGATGCCCCCCGATCGATCCCTTCAGGATCGCTCGGGGGCTATACCCATCGAGTACACTCATGCATACCCTCCAGCAAAGGATCAGATGAAACCCGAGCACACCCTTGGCCTCTGCTCGGGACTCGGGGGCTAGCCTGAGCTCCAGGCTCCTGATCGATGGTAGCCCGGGCCTAATCCTCAGCTCCACTTTGGTCCGAGCTAAAGGTTAGGCTAGAACCTAGCCCTGAGCACCTATGGCTCAAGGGCTCCTCGATGCCTCCTGGGCCAACGAGCGTGGTAGTGTCGCCCACTCCTCTAACAAGGTCACACACGTGGCGTGACACAAGCAAGGAGACAAATCCCTTCGCCGGCTCTAGGGGCTCGGGGGCTCTCGGGCCCACTCATCAGCCCCTCAAGCCAGATGCCTTCACTGCCAAGGAAGACTTGAGAAGGCTCACCTAGTGGAGGTTGATCCAAGCTGACAACCCCTGATGGTCAGAGCATCATGGCAGAGTAGCCGGATGGTACCCGAGGCTCCTCCGGCTCCACGACAACGCCAAGGTCCATCCATGCCACAGTAGCACCCTTCTAGACTCTAGCACATGTAGACCATAGACTCAACCCTCAAACCGCCCTATACCTGACCTACCTTGGTTTATAAGGGGAGGTTGGATCCTACTGAGGGGAGTGGCCAAAAAATAACATAATAGAGTCCTCCGGACCACTTCGTGCTCTGCACCGAGAGCAGAGCAACCCGGAGAGGAGCGACCGAGCACTCCTCCCCTCTGTCTTTCTTCTCCATCACCGAGGAAGCAACCTTACCACTGACGAGCCATAGGATAACACTGAATGATCCCCTTCCAAATCCTTACAGACCCTTGTTCTAAACACCCGAAACGCAACAAACAACAATGCTTGCCGTGGTTTCTACCCCATGACACCAGGATTCTCCCAAATCTTGAAAATCATGGCTTTCTTTTGTAGAATTGTGGTATAACTCATCTTTGCACACTGCATTGGGTTGTTCTTCTTTCAAGGCAGATATGAACCAAACATTGGTGCACTGCCTTCAATTCCCAACAACCACCTCTCCTATAATTGCTAAACTTATTAAGCACAGGGAGCTTCACTTACAGTCACTAAAGCAAAATTTGGCCTAGGCTTAGAACAAGAGGAAGCTCCAAGCAAATAATAAATGCAATGACTTTCGATTTGCTGTTGGAGACTAGGTGTTGTTGAAGCTACAACCTTATACTCAATCAACTGTGGCCAACAGACATTTCCCTAAGCTTGCTTACAAGTACTTTGGTCCCTATAAAGTACTAGAACATGTGGGCTCAGTTACCTATCGTCTGCAACTCCCTGGAGACTCCATGATTCACCCTGTTTTCCATATTTCTTAGCTCAAACCATTGATTTCATATTACACCCCAGTCAATGACTCTCTTCTAGTCGTCATTGACTTGGAGCCTATTGCTACAACACCGCAAGACATCATCAACCGCCGCCTCATCAAGAAGGGCAACACAGTGGTGCCTCAGGTGAAGCTTACTTGGGTGGGTCTTCCAGCGACGGCAACAACCTCGGAAGACTACCACGTCGTCAAAGCAGTGCTTCCCCGATGCACCAGCTTGGGGCCTAACTGTATGTCAAGTGGGGGAGGTGTCACACCTGGCGCTGATCAGTGAAGGAGATGACACAGAGAAGGAAGGCATCTTCTTTAGTTGATTAGCGTATCTATCAAATTACATTTTCTCATTTGTGTACTGTCATGTGGGCCCAAATGGCCAGAGATTGTATTGGCACATAAGTGCCCAGACCTGTAAGGGGGATCGGCATTCAGAAAATATTTACCAATAGAACTCACCTAGGCTGAGGCTGTCCTCACCGGCGTTCATCTGTTCTTGTGCTTGCTTAGCGCTCACGTCAACTGCGATTAGCCGGTGGCCAGGGGTGTGATAGCGGCCAGCGCAGTCAGCCGGCTGGCCAGATCAAGCTAGCTAGGCGGCCGCCAGCGCCCAGCAAGTCCAGCCAGCATAGGCGTCCAACATAGGAGTTAAAATGGAAATGTTTTTTTGGTAAGAAAGATGCACCATTTTACCCAACAAGGTTTTATAGGGTTGGTAAACTAGCGCGCACCGCTTGCGCGACCATGGCGGCCACCTCCCGTGGTTCAGCGGTGACTCCATCACTTTCTTACACTATATTTTCCTCCAACTTAATCATCATGATATATAATTAGTATTACTTTAGCTTTAAATATTAACGAATAGCTTACATGTAGGGTACTTTCAACATAGCCATGAAAACTATAGATGACAACGACATGGCTATTGGTGCGTGTTGGGTTCAAAATACCTTTATGATGATGTTAAGATCCCGTGGCATTTGAGTTTGTAACATGATACACTTAGAGCAAGCTAATAATACAACCTTCAGCATATAGGCTACAGTCCACTTATTGACCCACTCATATGCAGTAGTTGGCTCGATCACCTATAACCTACTCATTTCTCTCATAAAGTTTCTTGGTGCTTGAGCTAGCTGTAAACTTATAACACACTTATATTCTTTCTCCTCCTCTCTCTCCTTTACCTCAGCATACAACCTACTAACAACCTCGCTTATTATACTTGCTCTTAGAGCACCTGCTCCTCTTAGTTCTAGTCATGCACAAAATTTAATTTGTAATAATACACATTCATCTCCTCATGTGTACATCACATATACGATATGTTTGTTTTGTTGCTTGTTAAGCTGATGTAGAACAAAATTATACTACATGTGTAGCAGGAAGTCAATAAAATCTACCCCTTTCCTTTTCTTTCTTCGTGATGACACAAATGTATAATCAAATTTTTTTTAGTAAATTCAGTCAATTTGAGACTTTATTTTTTATATAATAGTGATGATTGGCTACAAACGTAATGTTGCTAACATAACACTCATCAAAGTATCTTTTTTGATAGTTGTACACATATTCAACTTTGAATTATCGTGATAATATTTTTTCTGTTGCAACGTATGGACATAAAATCCTATATGTTTTTAAAGATTATTATTGGAGTGTTGTCTTGTTATGATTTCTATTCAATTAGGAGTTCCTTATTTCATCATACCTTCTTTTTCAGACAATGATATAGTCATTTATTCTTAACGCTTACATTTCGGCACTCTGGAAGTGAGACAACCATTTATGTTACAGATGTTTACACCTTCATAAAGTCATCATGAAAACTCGAATTAAAGCTGGGTTGAAGTGGAACATTCAAATTTTATTGTAATCATATCAGAGCTGCAGTGGACAAAGCGTTGGCCTGTGTGTCCATCAACCTCGAGCTTTCGGGCATTATTTTGTTCCAGTTGCGACGCATGGGTATGATCTAGTCACATAGATACTTGACAACACCGGGAATGTGAACCCTGTAGAAATAGTCGTCCCAGTCTATGGACTTGGGGTCGAAACCGAAGTCATAGTCCCTTCTCTTGTCTTGCACACTGTTTGCCATCGCCGCCCTCAGCCTCTCCATGTTGGAGTCATCGAAGCTTCACCGTGGTCCGAGCAAATCCAAAGAATGGTGAGCGGCCGTCCCAAAATGCAAAAAGAATGAAAGAAGTAGAAGGAGGAAAACCACTGGGCTTTGATCAGTTGATTGCTTACCATCCTTTGAATAAGGTGTATGGCGCATACAGTTCTGCAATATGCATGACGTATCTGTACTTCCTGCTGAGCTCATCGTGGCGCCGGGAGAAAGCACCGCAGAGGACAATGTTCAGCAGATGAAGGATCTGACGAGATCAACAAGCCATGGATCCGAGACGAGAATCAAGAGCATTTGATATATATATATATATATATATATATATATATATATATATATATATATATATATATATATATATATATATATATATATATATGGAAAATTTTTCCTACTCCCTAGGAGTAGTTACTCCCACCTGTATTACACCAAAAGAGCCTCCCAACGTGGTGCCGGAGGATCATTAGCGGGAGGATCATTAGCGGGTTAAAGAAGCGGACCCGTTAGTATTTTGAATATAAATATATACCTATCGGATCAGCTCCCATCCGCGTCTCTTTGCGATCCTGACGGAAGCTGATCCGCGGCGGCGCCCAGCCACCATTAGCAGCGGCGCACGTATAAACCACCAGCCGGTCGCCCTCTCTCCCCTTCACCTTCGACGGTCCCACCCCAATCCGACACCAACAGCGACGGTGACCTCATCCCCGCACTCGCCAGCGGCAGCGGCATCCCTTTCCCGATCTGCGTCTACATCCTATGCCCTTGTGGCATCGTGGCGGCTTCTTCATGCCTAATGTACGTTCATGATCTCTGCAGATTAAATCTGGGTAAGGCCGGGCAGACCTGCTCTCGTTTCATCACCACCAGGCAGTCCGATGTTTATTGAAGACAGCCGATGTTTCAAGGCTAGCGTCTCCTCTCCGGCGGTAGTGACTGACCACCAGCCAAGCAGGTTAATGAATCAGATCTGCCACAGCCTACATGTCCAAATTAAGAATCTGCATCTGATCTCCATTCAGTTACGTCACTGGATCATGAGAGTATATGCGTAAGGAGTTTATAGAGTAGCAAATTCAGAGTTTATAGCTTAACCTATCTCGTAATTACATATTCAGTTTAGATAAGTTTTGTCAATATGTAGAAGCAGCAGAATTGCATATTAATTTGCCTGTACATTATACATAGAGTATGTACTAATACTACATCCTGTCAAAATTATGCAGGCATACTAGCGTACCTTTTTCTTTTTTCTCGTCAAAACTCCTTAAATTGGTGATGTACGTACACACTTTATTTTAATGTGTATGTACCGATACTCGTGTCAAAAATATGTATGTACCAGAGCATAACAATAAAATAGTATGTGTATCTATAATAAAATAGTATGTACATGTACTCTCCTGTCACGAAAAGTATATACATATACTCGGTACGTTAACGAAAAGTACATAAATATACTCAGTATGAATGCATACGTCCTTCTAAAAACTAGTAGTATGGACACATACTTTAGTATGTATACATACACATACTCTAAAAGGTTACGTATCTGAGCATACCCACGAGCGGCATCTGAAGAATGCAGAGCCACAGTGACGTATTTTTCTGAAGCAGTATTTGTCCATACTATTTTTATTATAAAGTAATGGTCCATACTATTATGTTGGACTAGTATTTGTTTATACTTTTTAACGAAGACCATACGTTCATACCTCTAGATATTTTCGTAGAAATATGCTAATGAAAGTCGCTAATCAAACCTGACCAGCTTGTTATTTAGATTAAACAAAGTATGAATATATATCTCTGACTGCAAGAATTATCCATGCATACTTCTAAAATATTAGGTATATACACATACTACTATTTAATGCACCCATTTCAAAAAGATATATACCCAACCGCATGCCAACCAACTTGAAAAGCAAAGAACTAAACCTGATCCGTTTTTCACGGAAGTCATCAGCATGCGTCACGTACGCAGTCCCCCGCACTCTCAACCCGTTAGCCCGTTAGCTTCTCCTAATTGACCGAGCCTGTACAGTGTGCACATGGGAGTAGTTACTCCCGGGACTATAGAAAACTCACCCATATATATATATATATATATATATATATATATATATATATATATATATATATATATATATATATAGGGAAATTATTTTCTATTCCTAGGGAGTAGTTACTCCCATGTTTATATCTCAAGATTTAGGGTGTATATGACCGAACGAAGCGTATATACATGAAGTATATGATCATACTAGACCATCTATGGTATTATATATGTCAAGTATGCATGCATACATAGAGTATATGGTCATACTTATTTTATATAGTACAGTTAGTGGCATTTTCATAATATATTAAAAAGTATGGGTTCCTTTGAAATTTTTTCGCGTAGAAAGATTTGGAGTATCTTAGTATGAGTATATAAACATACTCAAAGTGATAAACTAGTATGAACACATACTTAAGGTGGGTTTTTAAAGATGGGAGTAACTACTCCCGGGAGTATAGAAAATGCACCATATATATATATATATATATATATATATATATATATATATATATATATATATATAGCAGCGCTATTCTGCACCATAGGTGTAGAATATTATTCTACACCACAAGCCAAAATTGATCTAAAAAAATACTGAGTAGTATTGAACAATGTTCAGTATCAGTCATTACTACACCCAGTACCTCAAAAATACTGAACGATACTGAAACACGACTACTGAATAGTACTGAATTCTGTTTAGTATAATAGTTTGGTGTAGAATAGTATTTTAGAATAGCACGATATATATATATTGGTAGCATTATTCAAACAATGAATAAAGTTGAGCTGACTAATGACGACGACCTCGAGGGGAAACCTGTACTTGATGGCCATGTACGCGCGAAGCCTGGGGAAGGTGCGGAAGAAGCGCATCCTGCTAAGCCGCACGGGCTCACTGTTCTTCGAGGACACTAGTACACATACTATACAGGTGGTTGTGGTTGGTAACCTATTTTTATTGGTGTTTTTCAGCATCGTTTGCGTTGGAGGCCAGTAGAAATAGGTCAATTCTATATGTGGTTGCTTGTGAACCGCCTGTATAAAAAAATTCTCGAAAAAACCCGAAAATAAATAGCAAAAAATATTTTAATTAGGGGCAGGACCCCACCGCCTGTCTCCGTCGAAGTCGCAAGTCGCGCAATTTTTCGCGCAAAAATCGCGCGCTACGCGCTCCGGGTGGGATTTGAACCCACGACCTCGACCTCGCGTGGAGCCTCCTCTACCACTACACCACACTCATATGCGTTCGTATACCCTTTCGGTTCCCCACATATTATACAAATCCGTATGTAATTTGCTTGTTTAAGGTCCTAAACGATTTCAAATCAAAACGTTGTCAACTACAAAGTTTCATAACTTTTCGAGACGAACAACTTTCGTATTGGTCATTTCTCCATCCAAGGTCGTTTACAAAATTTGAATTTAAAATTTGAGACCATTCAAACGTAGTTTTCGTTGACAAGATGATTTCAAATTAAAAAGTTGTAATTTACAAAGTTTCATAACTTTTCGAGACGAACAACTTTTATTTTGGGTGTTTTCTCATCCGAGATTATTTGAAAAAATCGAATTTTAAAAAATACGGATATTTCTGGTGACGGATTTCTTAACGAACCATAGACTAGTGGCGGTTTTGATCTTGGGTCCACCGTTTCACCACGTCCATTATCAAGTCGAGATCAACTAAGAAGATTGACAAAGCCTGCTTGGCGTAGCCGACGATGAACGAGTCAATTGTCCTGCAAAAGGCAACCGTTTTCTTTTTCACTTACTGTGCATGCTGCAGACTGCCATCAAGAAATCATCCTAAATTATAAGTATTAAAATTCATCCTAAATTATAAAGGATTCTAGATGTACAAAGTACAAACCCTCCAAAAAGCAATATTAAAATACATACCTACCATTAATATGTATCACCAATCCAAATATTATAATCCAAAAATAACATTAATAATATTTATCAGCAATTATCAACATTAAAAAAATGCCATCTGACAAATTTACGCCTCCACATAAGTGTCAATAACAAGATACTCCCTCCATCCTGCCGTTTAGTTAAAAAAATACTCCTACTTCCCTCCGTTTCTTGTTACCAATGATTCACCCTATCTGTTTTTTCTTCAACAATTTTTTAACTTTGGCCTTTTTGTTTTTTTTCTTAAACACCGTCTTATATATATATATATATATATATATATATATATATATATATATATATATATACTTCAAAATATGTTGTCAACTACATAGCACTTAAACGATTTGAAATGAAACAATCCTTGAGTATATACACCCTTCTTTTCAAAACGTAAGGCGGCCGGTGAAGTCTTTTATCGGTCAATATAATATCTCACTGTCGATGACCATAAAAGAATTTTTCATAACTACCATAAAAGAATGAAAGCAGTATGAATCCAATATATGAAATTTTTATGACATACAGGTGTATATGTCACATATAATATGACACCGCTGAATGCACTTGTTAATGTAAAAATTCATTCCAAGATTTAAAGATTAATTCGTAGACGAGGAAGTTGTATAGTGCGCCTCCAACATTCCAAAAACATGTCTTTCTCGCCAATAAACGTGAACAAGAACAATCATGATCCGAGCTTCGCCTTCCCTTGTTCTTTAATTAGATTAGACTAGAAACATACAACTGCCTTGTGGTTCTTCTTCTTGACGCCAATTGCTTCATGTTCTTGCTGGTTCGCACATAATTAACATATGAACTGAACGCTCAAGTTGAATGGTTCCCACAAATCGCATCTTTTTCATGCTGCCGCCCACATGCCACTGCATGTACGTTTATCTTTTACTGCCTCCGTACTAAAACAAATCAATTCCTAGAATCACACTCAAGTCAAACATTTTAAATTTAACTAATTTTATAAAAAAGAGTAATAACAGTATCTATGACTCTAAACAAGTACATTTTGAAAATATATTTTATATTGTATCTATTTAGTCATACTAATTTGTATTATAAATATTAGTGTTCTTTATAAATTTCGATAAATTCAAAATAGTTTGACTTAGGATACCTCTAAAAGTTGATTTAGTCTAAGATGTGTTAGAATCTGATACCCCCAGTTATGCAAAATAGTCCATGAACTTTTTTAAAATTTATTGCGAGTATGACACAAGCTGCAACATATAAGATCAACGTAAATGAATCTCGAAGAAAACTATAGATGACGATGTTGAAGTAATCACAACAAAATTTTAAGATTTTTAGCAAAGTCAACAAATTCTATAAGCATAATTTCAAAAGAGTATGTGTTTATCACTGTCTCAGGCTCTCACAACCCTACTTGATCCTTTTGAACCCTCTAATTCTTGTCATATATAAGAAACTAGTGCAATAAAACTATCTAGCATAATCCTCTTGAGTGTTCCTAATTGTTTCTTATAGCCTTGGATAAGACCCTTGTGTTGGCTTAACTAATGCATATGGCCTCCACCCTTGTTTATAAAAGAAAGAGTCATATTTTTAGTAGTATTCTACACTCAAGTCCTAATACCACACTTCTCTTGAGTCCTAGTCTGAGCCTGTTCAATATAATGCACATACGCTTATAGTAGTTAAAGGGAGAGAGAAAAAAATACCATATCAATAAGTGCCTCTAAAAAAATCTAAATCTACAATGGAAAATATACTTTAGCGACACTTAACAGGATCAGCATGCGGCAGTTAAGTGCACCCGCCTCTGTGGGATCACGCAAGAGCCAGTTCAAGCGGCACCGCTTCACGGAATGTCGCTTCCGTCCTCAAGCGCTCAACTTGGTCCATGCTGGACTCCATATTGGCAGGAAATCAGCCCAACATGTCCATAAGCACCTAGCATTGTACAGGCCCTAAGTAGGATTTGAACCCCCCCTACAACGATCTCCACCATGACTCTAATCATTTGAATTAAGTCATCATTCTTCTCTAAGAATTCGCTCTAATTTAGCTCTCTTCTTTTTAAATACTCCCACTTTGAGGTTGGGAGTGCCCCTACTAGAGGGGCTCGTGCACATCACCACAATGTGCGTGTCAATGTCCAGGTCGTTAGTGTTAGGGTACTATGCGGTTGACCATATTAGTCTGGTTGTCGCAGACTATCCATTAATACTCGATGGATTATGCGTCAAACAGCAACAGAGCTCAGTTTGCATATTTTTTTGAGCCAAGATTAAAAAACGTGAATTTAGGTCTTGTTTAGTTTGCAAATTTTTTAAACCCGATGAATAGTACCATTTTCGTCTTATTTGACAAATATTGTCCAATCGTAGATCAACTAGGCTCAAAAGATTTATCTCGTGATTTCCAACTAAACTGTGTAATTAGTTATTTTTTTACCTACATTTAATACTTCATGCAAGCGGCTAAAAATTGATGTGATGGAGAGAGTGAAAAAAATCTAACTTTTGGGTGCATCTAAACCAGGCCTTAAGGGTCTGTATGTCATAGGTCCACTCCTAGATTCTCTAGTTTCCTCCTTGATTATCTAGTGGAGTGATTCTACTTGATTATGATAGAGGAGCCAGGTGTGGAGTAGGTGAGAATTGATCCAAGAGTGATTCTTGTGGGTTTTGAATAGGGAGCAGTGGAGAGTGTAAATGGAGAATCACTTCCGATGAGACTATCGCACCCGTGGTGGCCTCCTTCTCCCCCCACCCCCCTCTCATCGGAGCTCCTCCATGGCCATGGGCACCCCGCCCTGACTTGGACTGACCGCCTCCACTGACGCCGAAACCTAACGCTGCCCTCCCGCTGTTCCCACCACCTGGCTGGCCTGCCTCCCCAAAAACCTTCTTCTAAGCCCGTCGGTGAGGAGATCTACTAACCTCAAAAACCCTAGCCATAGTCGCCGCGTCTTCTTCTCCGTCTTCGGTAGCAGCCGCCACGTCTTCCTCTCCGTCTCCGGTCGCAGTCTTCTTCTCCTTCGCCATCTCTTGTAGTGCGCGACGGTCAGGCATGTGCGTGGGCCAGCCCACATCCACAGTCACGCCCCGGCATGACTAGTCCTTGTTAGAGTTTGCGATTGATGTGAGAGACAGGCACTCGGCTTCACCAAGCGGAGCGCGTGTAGGCCCAACTGCCCAAGTCGACATGGGCCGATTGGCATCCCTAGGTAACAGCCTACGCATATGTTAGGAAGGCCTAAGAGCAACTCCAACAGAAAGAGCCATCCAGGTTGTGTAATCTATATTTGACTATTTTAGGAAGAAAAGAGAGTCCAACAGTTATTGTATTTGGCTTTCTAAAATAGCAAGCCATCTATCCCAGAATTCTCGCATGATAAATATAGCTTGCATGTGCTGCTAGCTATCTGTCTCACGATACTAGAAAGACGGTTTGAGTTTTCTGTTTTTTGGCGAGGATTTCTATTTTAGAGATTAGCTAAATCATGGGTTTAGCCATTTATTTTTACTAACTCTCTTGGAGTTGCTCTAAGCTAGGCACTAAAACTTGTGTCCATTGTCCTAAAGCAGTTTTGGATCAGGTCATCAGAATGCGTCCATCCTGAAATTCGGCATTTGTCATAATTATTAAATCAGAGCTACAGCAACAGGGAGTATCACCAAAGATGAAGGCTGCTCCTGAATCCTGATCCACTGAAGCTTCTACTGTTTTTTTTTTTTTTTTTTGACTCGAAGATGCATCTTCTAACAGAATAGCCCGTGACCAGCCTGTAAAGCAACCTCTTCAGTTCAGATCTACTAAAGTACTAACACAAGGCTAAAGATGCTTGTTCAGCAATGCACATACCTCATGATATTTGTTCTGTAAATAAGGAATAGTTGAATTATTGTCTATTAATGCGCCTGGTGCCCTGGTGGCATGAACGATGGAATAGCTAATGCATCTGTATCCAGGTGGGCATTACAGCAGGTATTGTGCTACTGTAAGACGCCAGGGGCGGCAGATAGCAAAGCATCGCATATATCTGAGCGTTTAGAGAGAAAAAAAAATTTACATGTCCTTATCTTTATTTTTATTTTACAAAACTACTGGAGGGCTTTCTTTCCCCTTTCGAAAAAAAGGACCGAATTAGATAATTGTTATTTAAAAAAAACCACTTCGACACGCTATTACACTAACCGTTGTTCCTCTGTAACTACAAAGAAAAGCTAAAAAAGCCAGACGCTCGTAAGATACAGTGCCAAATGTCCAGGTCTCCACTGACCACATCTAAGGTCGCCTCCACCTAAACCACCAATGGATGTATTTGCAGCGTTTTACAAGGCGAGCAACATTGGCTGAAATTTTGTTGCTGTAGAAATAAATCTACAGCTAATTTTGAGCCGATGATCCAAAACAACTAACGGATTGGAGCAAATGTGGTGACGAAGTTCACAGTAGGCCACAATGGCAACAAAATGGTGGCGATGAACTGATGATCCTTTCTATCCAGTATTTTGCCATTTTAACAAAAACACTATTCACAGTCTAACCTCTGAAGCAATCCTTGACTGAACTGGAATTAGACGTATTTGCAAAGTAACTAATAAATGGTCACTGTTCTTTTGTATAATCCTCCTTTTGCATAGAAGAAACAACTCTCCGTCTGCACAGATTAGCTGTGGGAAGCTATTACAAACTCGCTACTTACTATGCCATCCGCACTTATCGTACCGGCAACGTAAAAAAATGATGCCAGCCCTGTGTAACACATGTTAAAGCAAACTCGAGTTGAAGTACTTTAGGAGCTGAACTAGGACATCAAGACAACAGAAAAGAGCCTAACCGGTGGTGTAGTTTGCAATAAGGAACTTGCTTTTGCTGGCTTCGTCCTCGTGCAAATCTACCACATCTTTCACCTTCTCAACTAGCTCCTCCAGACCAGTGACTCCGAAGCTCTCATAGTCAATGATCTTCTTGTACCGCTGCTCATATAAACTCTCGAAATTACCAAGCGGAACAGGGCAGGAGTAGCAAACAAGAAGCTCCTGAATCTCCCTTCTGAAACTGTCTAGATGCTCATTAAACACATATGAGCCATCTATATCTGGATTGATATTTGGTTCATCCTCTGACAAATCATCTGATGAGCTGCCCAACTGCTGACATGCTCCTATCGTGCTTTCTTCAAGAGCAGAACTTCCTGTGTTCTTCTTCTTCAAAATGATTGGCGTACTTGAATAGTTCTTCAGGTTCCTATCACCAGAATTACAGAGGCAGATCATCTTTCTATGACCCTTCCCTATTACAACAAAAGAGTCAGCCATCTTCTCGAAAAGATGAACAAGCTTAACAGCTCCATATTCTGATACATATAGGTGTCTGCCAAAGAGTTTTAGATACTCTGAGGGAATACGAACAAGCGGGACAGATCCTCCAGATAATTCAAACAGGCGTATTAGTTGACCCTTCAATCCTTGAAGATCACCAGGACGAACCCACCATGACTGCTCATCTGTCAAACCTTGGCCTGCCTCAGGACTTTCACTCTGACCACATGATAAATTATGAGGCCTTGATGATGTACCACAGTTCCCATCTTCAACAGTATACAAAGCTTTGCTTGGTTCTCTAGTTGTCTGGAAAGTGTTATAGCAATACATTTGGTTGATGGGAGGTCTGCCACCATATTCATTCCTTGACGTTCCGGTATACACAATGGCCTCCTCTTCATTCTGATTGTCAGGGAACTGTCCCACATTCCCACTGTTAACATAACATGGATAATCAGCCAGACGGCGCACCAAGGACCTAGGGATCACAATACCTTCACCACGGGCAAGGCTAGGCCAGTCCCACACAAAACTCCCGGCACTGCTCAGAGCTGATGAGACGGTAACTGAAGATGGAATGGCAATGACAATGGTGTAGCCGCGCTGGCCAAGTATATGCAATGCCGGAGCGAAGTCCACATCACCAGATATGAGCATAATGGATGATGGTGGGTGATTGTCAAGTGCAAAGAGGAACATATCAACCAGTATAGCCTTATCAGCAGCATCTTTCCGTCCATTAGGAACATCAACAAGTTTGACTCCAGTTCTCTGGCATCCCTCCCTGAGTCTCCTTGGGAAAGCATTGAAATCTCCATAAGCAGACAGCATTGTCACAGCACCCCTAACAATAGGATGCATGCGCAAAGCCATCCTAACATTGCTAGCAACATCTTCTGGCCGTACATCACTTGGAACAGGACAGTTCTCAATGTCCCAAAAGATAGCCACAGGACCAAGGACAGCATTTGCCTGGCCATTTGTTTGCGAATACTCGATATTTGATCTAGATATCATCATCCTGTTGGGATCTGGTTCCGACGCCATAGCTTTTGGTGAGAGTGAAGTGACACAACTAGCCATTGCTTTATCTTCAGAAGACATTATGTTACCTGCATACCAAAACAAAAGATAAAAGGTTCAGAGCATGAAGCAAATAAATGCAAGCGTGAAGCATGCAGTGACATCGGCAGCAAGTATTATGCAACAGGAATGTAAAACGCCTCAACCAACAGCATGTCACAGTTGAGATATCATTTCCTACACAACACGAAACGTTGTTTCATCCATCCAACAAACTAAATACTATAATCATAGTCATGTCATATCAACTTGGGGTTCCTCTGTATGACAATCACATCTAATTTACCAAAATTTAGATATTATTCTTTGCTATAGCTAAAGAGGGACTATTTTGTGCCCACAGCTAAACAGTGGCATCTGACCTGGTGGAATCAATATTTGATTATTTATAGTAGATGTGCTAATTCACCCAGTTTTGTCACTGCCACTGCTAGCAAAAGATATCTTATCTCGTGACTAGGTACAGTATGGACATACCTTTTGCCTCTTTCAACCAGAAACAGAAAATAATGCAGAAGATTAACATGGACAAGAGAATGCCTCTGTTCTATGGTTGCATAAAGCTCAACTGGGGTATGAGATGACCACAAAAAATGTTGGTACACTAATTGCATAAAGGCATACAGTCATGACACGGAGGGGCTAACCACTAAAGTGTTGATAAATCTCCATGAAAGTATCATAATAGGTAGTATCAATCAACAGCAACAAAATCCACCGGTACTTACTATGTCATGAATAACGACATGCATCAATTTTGTTTAAGTTGTTTATGTCCTATGTGTCACTGATATGGGATAAAAATGCAGAAATAGACATGTTATTTCTTGAATTTTCTGGGTTCTTTTTCCCCAAATATTCAGTGTACTTTTCAAACATGGAGGCATAAAGTGCAACAAATGCAAAATCCTTGTCCTTGAAAGGATAGTTCTCCATCAAATCCATATCAAAGAGATACTCAAAAAGTTGAACAAATAATGACAATATGAATAAGTTAACAAATCTACACCCCTAGACAGGAATAGAACATATAATATCCCATATAATCAACTCCCCACATCTCCCCGAGATAATAGCCAAGCTTACTGTAATCCATGGCATTTACAGAAAACATTTTATATTTGATTTATATGCTAAAATATATTGCTCCACAACCAATTGTATTCAATTTGGTGGTGAGATGAAGGGGCTAAGAACATAAAAAAAAGGAGAAAATGACAAAATGATGTTATCGGCCAATCAGAAATGAGAAAACAGGGAACTGATACAAAACTCAAAGCGTCATCTAATTCCTGAGAAAGTTTACCTGCAATCAACTAGTCGCATATATTTGCTCATTTGAATTTAGTTATTGATAGGAAGAGAATTCGCAACGATTTGCTCATTTGAATTTAGTTAGTGATAGGAAGACAATTCGCAACGACAAGAAACTAGACAGGCACTTGCACTACATGCAAAAGCTTTGAAAGGAACAGAACTTGGTTAGTAGAAAAACCCGTCCATATTTTGGGATCAATTTCAGCTAACAAGCAATGGCAGTAACCTAGTGCTGGACTTGGAAGAATTAATATGTCCACATTAAATGACCCACTAATTTTGCTTCCTTGAAGAAATAAGCGAAATAAGCACAAGCATTAATTCATTGAACATAAACTCCAAAGGTCTATGCAATATTGAACATAAACCCGTCTATATCACAAATCATGCCAGAAACTGACAGCACAACAAGATTCATCAGGCGCACAGCAACAGACCTAACCTAAACAGAAAAACCAACCACGCCATCATCCTAATGAGTAACCACCTAAGTTGCCGTTTGGATAACGGGATATGAGGGGTGGGATAGGGAGACGAGGAAGGGTAGAAGCTGGTGCTGGTTCATGGGATGATGGGAAAGGAAAACGGGGAGGGCGGAAACACGGACCTCTTATCCCACCGATTCTATCCCGTCGAGAGCGAGCTCCGCAGGTTACTGCCCTCCGGTGCGCTCGGCCGTCCTCAGCCTGGAGCCTTTCTCGACTTCCACACGTCGGACCGCCGGAGCCGCCAACACCTCGCTCGCGCGCGTCAGGACGTCGGAGGCAGCGCTACTTCCACGCGTGGGGCCACCGGAGCCGCGCTCCTCGCACGTTGCAGCACGAGCTAGGACTCGGAGCTGTCGCCTCACACTCGGTGAAGAGGGCTGGGAGGGGGGCGAGGGAGATGACGCAGGGTCACTGAGGCTAAACACAAGAAAACAGGAGGCGATGGGGAAATCCCCTTGCTCAAATCGCAACGAAAATTAGGTCGGATACTCAGATTGCGGGGCGTGCAAATCAAACCGATTCTTACCAACAGAAGGAACGCTACTCCGTGCGGACGTACGGATCTCCACCAGCGGCACGAATAGTAGGAGATGCCGGAAGCGCTCCCGCCGGCGGTGTTCCGGGGCCCAGAGAAATCGAGGTGTAGGGGGTGGGAGGAGGGGGGCAGGCTGCGAGGCTTTTCTGCGGCGGCGGCGGCGGCGGCGGGGACAGGAACGTATGTCTCAGCTGCGGGAGGTCGGCGATTTTCGCAATTCGGATCAGCACGTGGATGGTGGATGATGGATGAGATGATGGGGAAAGGATCGGTGCCCGGTTCTGGGCAGTGGGCCCGACCTGTCCAGCGTCTGTAGAGATGTTGCAATTGCAATTGCAATTGCAATTTGCAAGGCGGTCCTTGGTAGGTAGGCAGGCGGTATTTCACGTTTGTCGGACGACTCATTTTTCTACGTGCATAAGAAAATCTGAATCTAGATGTAATATATATTTTTTATTGTTATCTAATATCAAAGAAAATAGGGGGTTAATAGTAGTGGTGTTTGTCTTTCATGAAGTCCATGTGGTTACGGAGGATCATGATGACTTATAGTCGTGCCTCACGTCACATTTAACATACAAGAGAGGGTTAGAGGAGATGGAGTTGAGATTGCTCAAGAAGATTAATAAAATTGAGCGATAAAGAGGTATAAATCTTGAAATCCAAACTGGGGAGCTTGTTGGATAAATTGAGGGTGGATTGATGTCGTACTAAGAGGTATCTAGACACAGGGTAGGGTTGTTAGGCCTAGGGTTTAAGAGTTTGTAGAAGTAAATATTCATGAATATTTATTGGAGAGTCTGGTGAGCTCCTGGATAGTCTTGGACTAGCATTGTCGGAGGGGAGGGCTTTATGGATTGGGGTCACGATGTTCTAGTGGATAGTCTGAGGTTCCTCTAGATCAGGGGCGGGCACAGTAGTATTCAAGGGTATTCAGTTGAATACCCAAATTTTTTGACAAAAAAATTCATATATAGTGTTTACATGTTTGTATATTGGAAAAAAAAAGAAAAGTGAGTCAAACTAATTACCAGTACAGAAAAGAGCTCCAAACTACATGTTCATACTTCTTATTTTCCCCCACCGTAAGCATCTCTTACAGGACCCCTACTTAACCCTCTACTCCAGATTTAGGTAGTGGAGGCCAAAAAACCAACTCCAACAGACTCCCTACTAGACCGCTCACATTTGTTGGCCTCCTACTTTTTCCCCTCCACCCTCTACTTCTGTTGGCCCCCTACTCCCCACCATATAAAATCTAGATGAGAGAGAAAGACAAAAGAGCCTCACGCGTCATTGACTACTAAAACGAATTTGAGTAGTATGATTTAGGTAGTATTACTAGAGTTGGAAGCAAAATATGAATAGTCTCAAAATAGGTGGCTTCCTAAATAGAGAAGTAGGAGGTATGTTTTAGGTTGTATTATTGTTGAAGATGCTCTAGGCCCAGAAGGTCGCAGCCCAAATTTGCATCCGCACCCAGAAATCGGTGTTACCGCACGTCTGCACTCGTCACTTGCTGCTCCTCCCTCCCCTAACTCAAAAAATCTTTCCCCAAACTCCAAACCCTAGCTCTAGCCACCAGGGCAGATTCCGGCTGCTGGCTGTGGGCAGCCATCCCCTATCCGCACTCTACGTGGCGACGAGAGAGTCGGCGCCATGCCGTCCACGCAAGACACAGTCCAAGGCTCCGTACCTCCGAGCAACCGAGCGGTCAGCACGCCCGACGACCAACAGGGCCGAGAGAACTTCTCTGCTTCTTGCAATTTGTCAGTTTAGATTTAGTTCTTGGCTTATTGGTGAATCACTTGTAAAATGGAATGAGAATAGCCTTATTTTGTCTGTAAATTAATTAGTCCCTAATTTACAGTCCTCTGATTTAATTTACCCCAAATTCTAGATGTTGCAACAATGCTACTTTGGTACGTTGAACTATTGGCACTCTATGTTAATTGCTAAACGGTTTCAAGTTATGATAAAATTCTATGAATTTATGAAATCATACTAAAATATGTGCTATAAATTATACAATTAGAATCATGTGGTGCTATACATGCCAAATATTAGGCATTAGGAGTTTATGTTGTCAATTTTTTTTTTTTGACTCCCTTCATATTTTGAATACCCAAGATAAAAATCCTGGGCCCGCCACTGCTCTAGATAGTTCGAGAAAACATCAGACAGTTTAGGAGAACAGTCCGTGAATGCACCTAAGGTTGTTTTTGGCTTAGTGATCCAGCGAACAGTCCGATGTTCCTCCGGACAGTCCGAGAGAACGTCAACAGAACCTAGGTAGGTTGTTTATTCTTGGCGTTCTTAGAGTTTGTCCTAGGGTTCGTGGGTGATGTTTCCTAGGTGTGTTAGGTGATCATCTAGGAGTGTTTTCTGGTTGTGTAGCCTAAAGTTTGGTCTTGCGTATAGAGGTTCAAGCTGTGATTATAGAATATAGATTGAGCAAACATGAAGAGAGAGAGAGAGAGATAATTCATGAAACTGAACTTTGATAACTTAACTTTGGTGAATTGGTGACCTAGGGTCACCAAGCCCAAGCTTGTGCCTTGCTCCTTCTTGCATCCACATGAGGGAGATGGATTGAAAGGAATTTGGGGATGTCCTTGCATGAAACACATACCTCCAGTTGGAGAGAGATTTGAGGAATTCATGAGATGGAGGAGTGAGAGGGAAGTAGGGCTTACACTTGAGATGGATCGGGTTGCTAGCACCTTCATCTTCTCCACATGCAAGGTGAAATCAAGAGTTAGGGTTGGGATTTTGTATTTTAGAAGAAATGAGGTGTTCTTGAGCTCACTCAAAATATGGAGATGGAGATGGAGATGATGATCTTCACCCTCTTCTTGAGATAGAGGTCCTTGGTCTTAGATCTCTTCTTATCTTCTTCTTTTTCTTTCCCTTCTTTTGCTTATCCTCTTTCCCTCTCTAGTTCTTGTTTTCTCCACTTGAAGAGAGGGGATGGGATGGGAGTGAGTGGATGATGTGGAGTTAGTGGGTTTTGGTGACCAAGTCACTCCATTCATGCTGACAGGTGGGCCCAAGGGTGTGCGGATTTGGTGCTCCGAGGAACAGTCCATCAGGAGATCGACTAGTCTAGCAGAAAATGAAGTTTGGGAATTTGAGGAATTAAGAAAAAGAGATTGAAATTGGTGTTCTAATAATACAACTCATAGAAGTTGTAGGAACCAGTTAAGGCTCAGAGAACACTCATCGGGTGATAACTTTGGGGATTGGCTTAAGTCAAATGATCGGTTGACCAATGTTGACTTGAGTTGACTTGGTTTTATCAGAAGGGTGTTGTGAAGATTACTAGTTAGAAATAGGTCCTTGTTGGTCGAAAGTTGAAGCCACGAGTGTTTCCATGGTTGGCAAGGTTATCCATCCCAAGAATAAGGTCAACGAGTAAGGGTCTGGTGCCAAGGTTAATAGAGACTCGTGATCCAGACGCGTTACGGTGATTAGCAGGTTTCAGACCATGGGCCAAGGAAGGTGTTGGTTAGTATTAAGAGGTTTTGGAAAAGTTTTAAGTTGGAATGACCATGGGATCGTGACATGCGGGGTTGCGGGCAAGCTCGGTTGGGCATAGTTTCTGTTCACGGTCGTGCCGCAACGGTCCTAATCTGTGTCATTGTCACCATTTGTGGGGGACATGCTTGTTCTGCGATGCTAGGATGAGCCACGTCATGGTGGAGGCAACCACATGTCGTTCTCTGGCCATCACGATTATCCTCGCAACGCGAGATCTCAAACAGGTTGGACTCGGCCTCCAGATCGCTATTGGACGCCGCACTGGAGCTGCGATGCTCTCGATACCGTGCCCACTGATTTTTTTTCTCAAGAGCGAGAGAGGAGCTATGCATCTTTACTGTTGCCATTTCTTCACTATATTTTGGTCGTTGGTGTATAAAATTTGACTGTGACAATGCGTCAATGCTGTCATCTCTGAAGTTTGATTACTACAATTGTATTGCTTATACCATGTCAAAGTCTGGGCAAAAATCACAAATTGGAAGCAATGCCACACTAGGATGTTAGTAGCTGCTAGCTGGAAAATGGAGCAATACCCAAACATATATACCATCATACCATGGCATGCATTCAGAAGAAAGGAACAAATGTAACAGAAAAGCAACAATCAAGGTCATACCATGCATGAATAAATTAAAGCACACACACGCCACGATGCATCATGCATGCGCGCATGCACTATGGATCAGACGCACCACGTGCTTCCTCCTCCCATGGCGCAACGACTGGCCTGGCTATACCGGTGTTGGTGTGGGTGCACATCGCCCAGAGCACGGTGATGAACTCGACGCCCTGCGCCAGGGCTTCCTTTTGTGCCTTCACACATGCAACTCGTGGCTCGATGGTGCCAAGTACACGATGAGCTCCGTCCTGAGGTCGGCCAGTAGCAGCAGCAGAGAACGGACTTTCGGTTCTAGGTTTTAGTCTCGGCTATTTTTGGATGCAGGACCAAAGACACGATTAGTCCTGGTTAGAGTTACCCACCGGAACTAAAATCCCCTACCTAACGGCTAGTGACATAGCTTTTGCAGGAGGGGACCTTTAGTCTCGGTTGGTAGCTAAAGCCGAGACTAAAGGTCACCCTCCAGTCCCGGTTGGAGCTACCAGCTGTCTGTTCGCTTGTCTTATCAGCCGTACTTTTTCAACGAAGAAATATTTTTTTCTCTCACAACAAATCAACGAACAGTACTTTTTAACTTGTCTTTTCAGCGAAGCGAACAATCGTGGCTCCAACCGGAACTAAAATTCTACCTATAGTCCGGGTTTATACCACAAACCGGGACTACATGTCCCGGGATATATACTTTCTCCTTCTTCCTTCCCCAGTCCGAGCCATTTCAAACTCTCTGCCTGCTCTCTGTTCTTGCTCGTGGAAGGAGTTCATGCTTGTGGGATTGGTGAAGATCGACTTAATTCCTCCATCCATTCTTCGGTTCTAAAGGTTACCAGCTTCATCCTCCCATGTTTCATCACTGGCATGGCTTATTTCGTGGTCGAGAAATAGAGAAATTTGTGGTTTTTTAGATTGAAAATGATGGTGGATTGTTTTTGAGTTATATACCATTTGAGTTCGAAATCACTTGATAGTTTGAATATAAAGATAAAGGAAGCTTATAGTAGTTCATCAAAACTAGTATGCACCTTTTATTGCCTCATTTCATGGTCTAAAAATAGGAAAATTTTTTGTTTTCTAGATTAGGAATAATGGTGGATATTTTTTATTTATATGCTATTTGAACTCAAAATCACTTGATAGTTTGCATATGTAGATGAAGGAATCTTATAGTAGCTCATCAAAACTAGTATGCACCTTTCGTTACCTCATTTCATGGTTTAAGAATAGAGAAATAAAATGTTTTTTAGTATATAGCTCATTTAATTTTATAGTTAACAAAATGAGAAATTTATAGTAGTTAATGAAAATGTGTATAGAGAGTCATAGCGTAGATGGCGACTGCTTCTGGATCCTCGGCCTCGCTTGAGGTCCCTAAGCGACTGAGGCAGGACCGGACCTCCCTCTCATTGCGTGCGGCAAGTGTGGGCAGAAGACGCGAGGGAGTACAGGGTGAAGAAGAAGGGTCCCAATCAAGGGCGTATCTTCTACACGTGTTCGGATCGCAAAGTAAGTGTTGGGCATTCTTAACGTCATTACCAAAAGTAGACTTAGTTTTCTAATTCTGATAACGGCGCCAAAAATGCCGAACCTATCCCTCATGCCACTTAAGCCAAGTTGTCATCCCCAGCATGACATGAGAGACGCGGTATTGAAATATACAACTGCTCTCTAAATAAATAATAAATAAGATCTGCAAACGCACAGATTAATACCGATGTAGCATTTTAACCGGGAAGTATTCCAGGTATCGTTATTTATATTTTTACCACTGGGAAGGGATTACTAACATCAATGTTGATTATGGAATGGAATATAGGAATGAGTATCAATCATTGCATGTATAAGTGAGAGCATTCATCTATCTCTTGCATACAGGGGTAAGTGTCACATAAAATATAGATAAAGTATGAATAGTGACAAAGATAATTAATCTGATCAGCTAGCCACATATAATAATGATAAGCACCTCAACAGATATTCTAGCAAGTCATTAGCATGGTATTAGGACGAACTACAAGGATATTTCCTAAGTTATTCTTAACTATAAAGTCTAGCATATCATAGTTAGTGCAAGTACACTTGGCAATCATTGCGAGAAAGGACTACGCCCATGCATAGTGATATTATCAAAGAAGATGAGAAACATAGCAATCACTCCCCCGTAATAATGTTGCTCTGCCTGCCTTACACACGGGAGGGGGACTATATAAGAACCAACGAAGCTGTCACCATCGCGGACCACCCCACGATCCGGCATATAAGGTGCAATCGCAGATAAATATGGTCTAAGCACCACGCCTACACAATATTTATCATTTACCCATGGATCCGATGGATAAACGCTATACGATCCTAAACATGTATATAATTCCAATCTAACTAAGCCAAGCGTATAACTACGATAAACTAAGAACAATATAATTGCAAACATAAACAAGTAGAGCATAGTCATAATCAATATATTGAAATAGAACAGAGTTGTATTCGTAATATTGAAGAACAAATATGAACAATGAAGAACAGTAAAGGAATTACCAAGAATCCTCTTGACAGATCCGGAAACCAATCGAAGATTGACTCCTTCTAGTTCTAATCCTATGTAGCTATGCTATACTAGAGATCTAATTGATGTGGTGGCTCTAGGGCTTGATCAGAGACTCTCCTCCTGAGATTAGGGTTTGAGGAATTGAGAATGAGGGAGTGCCTCCTCCAGGGGCCAGGGGTCCTGCTTATATAGCCCCCTCAAGTGAACGTGGGCCGTCGGATCAAACCGACATTAATCGCACGGTTTTCCTTGATCCCTTAGGTCGGTGGAGCATAATCCGCGAGACGGAGCCTGATTGGCTCTCAGGCCAGGGCGGACGCCCTGCCTCCGGGCCCGTTCGGCCTCCCATTCGATCTCGTGGCTTCTGGAGTCTTCTAGATGATAGAAAATCGGTGAACACGTTATTATCTCTATGTAAACCCGACGTGTGGGCCTTTCCTCCGTATTTTCTGATAACCCCCTGCAGAAACAGACAAACACCAAAACTCGTGGAATTCTGTCAAATAAAACCCTAAGTCTAGGTGTTGGTTGCATTTGGATCCTTTTCTTTATTTATTTGATAACTATATTTGGTACTTAAGGACCGTCAACAAACTCCCCCAAGCTTACCTCTTGCTCGTCCCTGAGCAAGGATAGACTCATTGTAGATCAGAAGTTGCTGCAACGCCTTTGAACGTTGACGGTACATATGCTTTCAAATAAGGTCTCATCCCTGAGTTAGAGTAAACTGTCAAGACTTAAAACTTACTCATTTTACCTTTCACCATGGGGCTTGCAACCGTCACCTGCATCTTGAGTGGTTAAAAGATAGAACGGTCTAGTCAAACGCCATGTCTCTTATTCTTGATCAGCTATAGCTCTGGAGTTTTTGCAAATTTTTCAAATAAAACTCAGAGATTCCTTGTATGACTTTCTCGGGTCTCTCTTTTGTGGTATTTCTGGATCCTTACCAAGGCAGTAATGGTATATGCCTTCTCTCTCAAAGTATGTGGTATTTATGGTATTAGGCGTAGTGACATTGCCTTCTCTCTCACCCTACTCTAATAAGGTTTTGATATCTGGAGCTCATAGGTGGGAGATACAGTATACATACTCATAGAACATTTATTGCATAGTCAAACCATGGATCTAGAGAAACAAGTCAATAAGTCAAATCAAGATGTGCATGTGTGGTGAATGAGTGGTGTATGGTGATGATAGTGATAACAAAAGTCTAAAGCTCTTTTTGAGGGAATACATACCTTTCTTGCTTTTTAAAACTTTTGAGGGGAATGAGATGCTCTATTTTTTTCTCTCAGGTGGGTATCTTGTACCCCTAATTCTACTGTCGGACACTTGTCCATTTTTACCTCTCGTCTCACTTTTTCTTTCTTCGAGGTTCCGAGCACTTGCTCCTTTTTATTTCCTCGTATTTATATATATATATATTTTTACAGCAATCTCCCTCTTTTGAAAATATAGCAAGTGGTAGTAGAAATGACTTGAGCATTAACTTCACAGGAAATAACAGGAATGGGATAATGTTTTTGGCTATTCTCTCCCGGGTCAGGAGTAGAATAATTTTAGGTGAATCTGGAGATGGAAATGAGTGGATATATGTGGATGCGTACTTCCGGAGTAGAAGCAGCATGTATGAGTGAACGGGCAAGTGAATCTTGATTTTAACCACATGACAAGTTCCTAAGGGTCTACACAGCTTGACCACACTCAATGCCCATAAGCAGTAAGTAGTAAAAGTGCGGCTCTTATTCTAACAAGCATGTATATATAGCTGTGGTAGGAATTTAAACTCTCATCATACAGGAACTCATCATGCAACATTTTAAAGATTTTCAAAGATAAAATTCTCCAGAATTCTAGCATCTCTAGGAACAGATAAACAGCAGCTCAACCTTCCCATATCATATCCGTTAACAACTTAGACTTCAGATCAAGTTCTCTTCCTACTAGTTCAGGTTTAGAGCCAGTTTTAAATTATAACAGTTATGTCTAAACTAGAGAGAGAACAAATTTGAAAATTAGGCAGAGCAACTATTCATCATATCCATGCTAGAGTTTTATTTTCAAGATTCAGTTTAGCATAGCTACTTTATTTATTTATTAAACTAAGCAAATATATATAAACACAAAATATTTATTTGGGTTTTCATGATTATGCATCTTTTTATTTTAATAAAGTATAGGTATAAATGTAGATAAAAATACTTATCGGGATAAATGGGGGTGCTCTCCCCCAAGCTGGATCTTGACGTAATTTCTTCTAATGTAGCTAGCAGGTGCAGAGGTGTATTTGAATGTCGGCAGCACCCTGACAATGATTAGGATATCCTCCGTCTGCTAGTCTTCCTGAATTCTGTGGAGCTCAAATAGACAACAAAGCTTCGTGGAACTTGATTAAGCGTTAGCATAAATATCTAGCCTTTATCATGTTTGAGCTTCCTTGATAAATGTCACTATCTATTTTTATTTTCATTTTTATAGAACATAAAAAATATATATTATTTATTTTTTTTATGCCACCACAGTGAATGTACTTATGGGTTTTATGCCACTCGCATACTCACATGGGGCTTACTGTTTTCAACATTTTTTTAGACAGAATGAACATGATTAACTGAGCAATAATTAAAGGGAAAATGATAACTACCAAGTTTACCTCTTGGCACGGCGTTCGGTGTTTTTAAGTCCTCCGAACAGGACTTCTTTTCTTCTTAGTTGTCCTAGGATTTGGGTGGCGTAGACGGTGGTTCCAGCAGCGCCTCCTCTTCTTGTGTAACTGTCTTCGCTTTCCATACCCGACTTGGTGCTTCGGTCTCCTGTTGTGTATCCTCGGGCCTTATGACCTCTCCTTCATAGTCTGCCCATACGTCCTTGATGATTTGCCTCCTTTGGTTACGGTTACGTCGCTTTCTTCTTGTCCTGACCTGCTTAGAATCTTCAACTATATAGTTAGGGTCATTAAAGTAGCGGCGTACCTTCTCAGAGGGGAAATGCATATGGACTTCTCTGGTTCCAATGTAGATGATTGCTTTGACGGTGCCTAGGAACGGTCTTCCTAGGATGATGGGTGGCTCGTACTCGTCGTCTCCCATGTCAATGACCTGAAAGTCTGTATGGACAAAATGATCGTTAATTTTAACAGGGACATCGGTTACTATACCTTCGATCTTTCGGGATGTCTGATCTGCCATCTGGAGCTGAGTGTATGTTGATTTTAAGGGCATGGTCCCGTACAAGAGCTGATAGGTGACTATGGCCATTATGTTGACGCTTGATCTAGTGTCGCAGAGCGCCTTCTGAAAGGAGTATCCATTGATTGAGCACTCAATGCTTGGCATACCTGGATCGTCCTTCTTGTTCAGGAAGGGCGACTTGAGTCGACCATCTTGACCTCCTTGAACTGCAGTGACCATCTTAGCTGATTCGGTCCATCCTTGGTTGTTCTTGTTCTGCTTGTTCCTCCTGTTGGTCCTCTTCCTTGGTTCATGTTGGGGTTGCTCTGGGATTTGTGTAATCTTGTTCTTGAAGGAAAACGTCTCCTTCCTCCCCTTGATGTTGAAGTTGATCTTCGCAGCACTGGCGTAGATGACAGCTCCCGAGGTGTTCAGGAATGGCCTTCCTAGAATAACTGGTGACCTCTCATCGGACCCGGTCTCTATCACCACGAAGTCAGCTGGAGCATACGAGGTACCAACTCGGACACACATGTTCTTTAATATTCCTTTAGGAAAGCTTAGTGTCCGATCTGCAAGCTGCAAACATATAGTTGTTTCTGATAAAGGATATGTAAAGAATTTTTCATAGAGTACCCTGGGCATAATGTTGACGCTGGAGCCAAAGTCGCAGAGTGCTTCTGGGAAGTCCACCATGCCGATAGAGATCAGGATGACGGGGCGTCCTGGATCGCCTCTCTTGACTGGCAGAAGGTCATTATGTACTCCGACAGCGGGATTACTCCAATAGTTACCTGCATCAAACATGTCTACAAGATTTGCAGATTCTAATCCTTCCGGTTGTGATGGTATACCGGGGTTAGTAGCAGGAACAGCAGCAACTATTTGATTTAACTGAGATTCAATCATTTTATTAAAGCTAATTTGGTTTTTGATGGCAGTAGAGAAATTATCCATTCTATTATTTATGTTTTCTAGTATTTTATCATTGGATGCCAATTTCTTAGACAAGTTATCCATTAGCTTTCCTTGAATAGACACTAACTCTCTCAGGGGTGCAAAATTATTATTGTTGTTGTAAGAGTTATTACCTTGATAATTACCTGAGTAGTTACCTGAGTAGTTAGGCCTCTGTTGATTCCAACCTTGATTTTGTTGAGGACAGTTGTAGTTGTTGTTGTTGATGATGTACCTTGCATCCTCAAGCATCTCAGGGCAGTGATTGCCTGAGTGTCCAGTATCTCCACATTCCTCACAAGTCATGTGAGAGTCGTAGACGTTCATGACTTCTCTTTTGTCTCCAGCTTTGTCATCGAGATTTTTCATGAGTAGGTCTAACTTTGCAGACAACATGTCTACCTCCTTGAGCTGGTGCATACCTCCACCCTTCTTGCGTGTTTGGATCCTCTCTTCGTTCCAACCTTGGTTGGACGCCATCTTCTCCACAAGGGCTGTAGCTTGTGGTATGGTGAGTGATAGAAATGCGCCTCCGGCTGCAGCATCCATGGTCTCACGAGCACTAGTGATGAGCCCATGATAGAAAGTCTGCATAAGTAGCCAGCTCTCCATTCCATGATGGGGACATTCTAGGATGTAATCTTGAAAGCGCTCCCATGCTTCTGGAACGGATTCATCATGTTGTTGCTGAAAACTTGTAATCTTCCCACGGAGAGCATTGGTCTTGCCCATGGGAAAGAACTTAGCCAGAAAGTTCGTAGAGCAGAGTGCCCACGTAGTGTTCTTATCCTTTGTCGCGTAGAACCACTGCTTCGCTCTCCCCAATAGTGAGAATGGGAAAAGACGAAGTAGTATGGCGTCTCTGGGAACATCTAATAAAGTGAATGTGCTGCAAATCTCTAGGAAGTATTGGAGATGAGCACTTGCATCTTCGTGCGGCTTCCCACAAAACTGGTTGGCTTGTACCATGTTGATGAGCCCTGGCTTGAGCTCAAAGTTCTTGTCGATGGCCGCGGCAGGTCCAGTGCGGATGTTGTCCGTAGTGGGAGCTGAGAACTCGCGGATCGTCTTGTTCGCCATGGCTGCGAACTCTGTTGACAAATTCTGGATAAAACTTCGGCGGTCTTCTGAATTGGATGAAGTGTTGCGTCGAAGTGTTGACTTCTTGAGCTTGGCTCTTGCCCCTCTGATTAATGCTTCGGGGTTGTCAACAAAATTTTCTAGAAGATGTCCTCTATTCATACATCACCCTGCAAAACAATAAGAATGGAAAAATACAGGGGTAAATCTGTATGGGAGAATTGATGATCTCAATCACTTAATGATGCGAATGATGACTCAAATTCTGTATTCATTCCTTGTTAGTAAATCAACCGTCCCCGGCAACGGCGCCAAAAATGCTTGTTGGGCATTCTTAACGTCATTACCAAAAGTAGACTTAGTTTTCTAATTCTGATAACGGCGCCAAAAATGCCGAACCTATCCCTCATGCCACTTAAGCCAAGTTGTCATCCCCAGCATGACATGAGAGACGCGGTATTGAAATATGCAACTGCTCTTCTAAATAAATAATAAATAAGATCTGCAAGCGCACAGATTAATACTGATGTAGCATTTTAACTGGGAAGTATTCCAGGTATCGTTATTTATATTTTTACCACTGGAAAGGGATTACTAACATCAATGTTGATTATGGAATGGAATAGAGAAATGAGTATCAATCATTGCATGTATAAGTGAGAGCATTCATCTATCTCTTGCATACAGGGGTATGTGTCACATAAAATATAGATAAAGTATGAATAGTGACAAAGATAATTAATCTGATCAGCTAGCCACATATAATAATGATAAGCACCTCAACAGATATTCTAGCAAGTCATTAGCATGGTATTAGGACGAACTACAAGGATATTTCCTAAGTTATTCTTAACTATAAAGTCTAGCATATCATAGTTAGTGCAAGTACACTTGGCAATCATTGCGAGAAAGTACTACGCCCATGCATAGTGATATTATCAAGGAAGATGAGAAACATAGCAATCACTCTCCCGTAATAATGTTGCTCTGCCTGCCTTACACACGGGAGGGGGACTATATAAGAACCAACGAAGCTGTCACCATCGCGGACCACCCCATGATCCGGCATATAAGGTGCAATCGCAGATAAATATGGTCTAAGCACCACGCCTACACAATATTTATCATTTACCCATAGATCCGATGGATAAACGCTATACGATCCTAAACATGTATATAATTCCAATCTAACTAAGCCAAGCGTATAACTACGATAAACTAAGAACAATATAATTGCAAACATAAACAAGTAGAGCATAGTCATAATCAATATATTGAAATAGAACAAAGTTGTATTCGTAATATTGAAGAACAAAGATGAACAATGAAGAACAGTAAAGGAATTACCAAGAATCCTCTTGACAGATCCGGAAACCAATCGAAGATTGACTCCTTCTAGTTCTAATCCTATGTAGCTATGCTATACTAGAGATCTAGTTGATGTGGTGGCTCTAGGGCTTGATCAGAGACTCTCCTCCTGAGATTAGGGTTTGAGAAATTGAGAATGAGGGAGTGCCTCCTCCAGGGGCCAGGGGTCCTGCTTATATAGCCCCCTCAAGTGAACGTGGGCCGTCGGATCAAACCGACATTAATCGCACGGTTTTCCTTGATCCCTTAGGTCGGTGGAGCATAATCCGCGAGACGGAGCCTGATTGGCTCTCAGGCCAGGGCGGGCGCCCTAGGGAGCAGGGCGGGCGCCCTGCCTCCGGGCCCGTTCAGCCTCCCGTTCGATCTCGTGGCTTCTGGAGTCTTCTAGATGATAGAAAATCGGTGAACACGTTATTATCTCTATGTAAACCCGACGTGTGGGCCTTTCCTCCGTATTTTCTGATAACCCCCTACAGAAACAGACAAACACCAAAACTCGTGGAATTCTGTCAGATAAAACCCTAAGTCTAGGTGTTGGTTGCATTTGGATCCTTTTCTTTATTTATTTGATAACTATATTTGGTACTTAAGGACCGTCAACAGTAAGTAATTTTTTGTCTTGTTTTGTTATGATCTGTAGCCATTTTTCGTGATGATTTTGATTAAAGTTCTTGATTTGTTATTACAATTTCAGTGGAATGGCACTAGATCATATGACGGTTGGTACTAGGAGAAAGAGTATGTTGAGTACGTCAAAAAATCTCTTGCAAAGATGACTGAGGCGACTGATGAGAGTGTAGCTTTGTATGATGAGGCAGTGAACCAGTAGAAGAATGATCTGTCTGTTTTAGTTGGAATTGATCATGAAATCCTTATTCTGCTGAAGTGTATTGTAGGTTTAGTTTGTTTAGTACTATTTAGTATTGTCTACATTGTATCAAGGCTTTAATAATTAATGTTCGAGAGTACGTGAAACAGCTGTGTGGTATAGGATATTAATTAATCATGTTGATTGATGGATATTTTGGATCTTTTAATTAGCTACTAATTATGCATGTTGTATAATATGGGTTATTACAAGTTTTTGATGTGGTGTACGTCATGTAATGCAGATGAACCGGCAATGGATGTACAACGAGGACCGCCGCTCCCCAGAGTTCATTAGGGGCGTGCATAAATTCATAAATGTGGCCAAGGCAAATGCGCGGAATGGTTTCATGTGTTGCCCATATGTTCTATGTAAAAATGAGAAGGATTATTCTCGCTCAAGGATCCTACATGAATACCTATGTACATCGAATTTCATGCCAAACTATATTTGTTAGACTAAGCATGGAGAAATAGGTGTTATAATGAAAGAAGATGAAGAAGAAGAAGGAGATGATGACAACATTATTATTCGTGGTTTTGCTGAATACAGTGCCTTTGATGATACTGCAATGGGGGAAGCTGAAGAAGAGGTAGAGGATGAAGAAGAGATAGCGGCAGAAGATGAGCTCGCTAATGATCTTGGTCAGGGCATCCGTGATGCACAAAGAGAATGCAAAAGTGAAAAGGAGAAGATCAAGTTCAAACGCATGCTAGAGGATCACAAGAAATTGATACACCTGACTTGCAAAGAGGGGCAAAAAAAGTTAAGTACCACACTTGAATCGCTGCATTGGAAGACAAAGAATGGTGTATCCGACAAGAAATTTGGGGAGTTACTGACTATCGCAAAGAATATGCTCCCGAAGGCAAATGAATTGCCCGCCACTACATACACAGTAAAATAGGTCATTTGCCCTCTGGAATTAGAAATCCAGAAGATACTGTCGGCTAAGCTGACTTTTACTTGTTTTTAGCCCAGAAACAACGTTCTGGGCCCGAGAAAGTCGGCTAAGCTGACTTTTACCTGTTTTCCGAGCCGATTTGACCTACAAGTCAGTTTTGGACCTATTTTTAATGTGGGAAATTTGGAGAACTCATCTTGAAGATGTTTGCTACTGGGATAAGACCACCCCCTCTATATATACGAGAGGATCACGGCCGATTGAGTTTCTAACTATCCAAACATCATACAAACAAATCAATCTACTTCTTTTACCTCTTTTTCTCTTCTCCTTCAACCTCCATGTTGCTCATCCCTTGATCCACGACCAAGGATGATGTCCTAGGCTTGCTGGCCAACCTAGGGCAACCCCGCGACATCCTTGCCCTGACGGGGTCCCTCCCAGGCGAGAGATTCGACGGTTTCTTTGCTAGTTTGCCTGAAAACTAGTCGGTTCTTCGTCACGTAAGCGCGATTGATTATCCTTTGGTGGTTTGCTTGTAAACCTCTCCGTGCTTCACTACGAAAGAGTGATATCTTGCTGCATTCTCCGGTCCGTAGCAGCCCGGACGTCCAATGCTCTTTCTGGTGTATGATTCGGACCACATCGACATCAACGGAAGTTTTTTTGTTTTTAATCTAAATCGCAGAATTCCCCACGGCAAACCGCAAGGGCCTTCTCTACTCGGAAAGGGGGCTTGCTGTAGAAATTTCAAAAATCATTGCATGGACTGTTCAGATATGTGCAAATAAATCACACATACTTGAATTTTGAGCACATCCACATCCTCATAAGGCTTGATTGATTTCTATAGCCCTAGTGCGATGTGACGGCGAGAAGTCGAACGGATCCCACCCGAACTGATTGCATCACGGAAAAATGCAGTACCGAACTCTATACATACAAATACAGAGATACTTAGGCTATCCGCACTCATCAACCTCTATTTTCATACTCTATACATCTTGGTCATCAAGATTCCCTCCTCTATATACGTTTCTTCTGCACCCATCATCCTCTATATCTCATACTCTATACCAACTACCAAAAAATGGTCCCACTTGTCATCTTCTATAAATTTTATCTAAATATATCCATGTGAGATCTTGTTTTGAAGGATTTATTGTAACGAATTTAATGGTGTAATCGGAATTTAATTTTGATTTTTAATTTGTGCGTTATAACATTTTTTATTTAGTTGGAACAGCGGGGCCCGCAGCTGCATGCTCTCTGCTGCTCGCTATCTGCCTCCCGCTATCCCTCAAATTTAGCGGACGGCAGCGCTTTACCGGGGTCGGTACCGAACCCGCTACAGCAAAATCAGTCTCCTGCAGGGTCATTTAGAGTAGCCGGTGCGGGTAGTCTTAAAGCAAGAAACACGACGAGGGAGAGACACGTACCAGCTCAGCTTTCGGCGGCGCACTCCGGCTAGGCACCGGCGGGAACGGCGGCGATGTGACGTGGGAAAAAGATTGAGGAGGCAAAGCGGCGCCAAGATTTGCCCTTTTTAGAGGCCAGCGGCGGCAACTGACGGTCAAGTGGGCTGCGTTTTATACACGATGGCCCAAGCCCAGGCCCCGCTCAGAATGGAGCCCATTTCTGGTTGTGACGGGTGGGAGCGGCCTCGTCTTCTCCGACGAGCGAGCCCCAGCCACTAGCTAGCGACCAACCCGTGACCAACCAGAACAGAGGCAGCTCTCTTGGCGTGCTCACCTCACCTTAGCTTTGCTTCCTCCAAGATTTACCCCTCCCTCGGTGCCTTCATATCTCTCTCCGCCACATCCGCCTGTAAAGACAAGGCAGTTGACCAAGAGCGTGTGGTGTCCGTCGCCTGCCATCCATGGCGGGAGAGGCCAAGAAGCTCTTCGCCGCGTCCGAGGTCGCCCTCCACGCCTCCAGGAAGGACTGCTGGGTCGTCATCGGCGGCAAGGCGAGTGAGAAGGAGATCTTCCTTGCTGTGCTTCTCTTGGTTCTGTGGGGAACGAAGAGAGAGATCTGACCTCTGATACGGTTTGGTCGGCTTCTGATTATTTTACTGGCTGGTTGGTTTCAGGTGTATGATGTGACCAAGTTCTTGGAGGATCACCCTGGGGGAGAGGATGTGCTCCTCCATGCATCAGGTAGTAAGCTCAGCTTAAGCTCCCTGCCTTAGCTTTGATTTCCTCTCGTCTGCTTCATTTTTGTTGCTTGTTTACATGTTCGAGGAACCGTAATCCATGTACCAAACCATTTATTGGTCCAAATTCCTCATTTGTAATTATGGTTTCAGAGTTCAGACTTACTGAAACAACATCGTGGTGCCTCAGGCTCCTGGCGCAGCTGTTTTCACCTGATAGACTTTGCAGGGCAAACTGACTGCAGAATTTGATCTGAGAGTTCCATAACCGCTACATGAGAAATCAAGTTAAAAAAACACCATGAATTAACAGTTTGAAGGTAGCATTTGGGATGGTACCAAAATGTGAAAGATACTGTCGAATTCCTAATTAACGTCCTGGTTGGTCTAAATGGATTTAACCTGTGTGGTCATTTTACCACCTCTTTTTACTAATAGAAATCTCTCCAAGCTGTCCATAATAGAATATATGTGGAACTCTTGAGCCTTAACATATTTTTCGTTCTCACTAGTACACCAATATTATCTTTCTATTGCCTTGTTAGAAAGATTGAAGAGTTAGTTGAATTCAAAAGTCTAATTATGCAAAAACTGTATGCCAAAATTCTGGAACTCTGGATGGTGATATTCGAAATATTATGTTGTGCTCAAGAGAGACCAACGCATGGAAGTTAACATATTCTTTACTTCGAATGTTACTTTCATCTAGGTCAAAAAAAAATTAGCCTTGGTAATTGTGCTTTGTCTTCCCAAATGAAACACTATAATTGTCTTTAGATTAAAAATGTTACCTGAATTTAAGTGAATAACCAAAACTATAATGTTTACCATATTACACCGATTCAAACAAGATACTTTTACAAATAGAATTTGCTAAGCTTGGTTTCCTCTGGCTGTCAATAAATTCTTGAAGCCTCTGGGGATGCCACCGAAGCATTTGAAGAGGTGGGACACAGCACTTCAGCTGTCAGCATGATGGACAGCTACTTGATCGGAAGCATCGAGGGCTATGTTCGTCCGAGTGCATCGAAGGCCACAGATCCTTGGAGTGCTGATGTGCCACCAAATTCCAGGACAATGCAAGGGAACAAAGGCCCTCCTAATCCAAATACCTTCCTGGACTTTCTACTCCCATTGTTTGTGCTTGGCCTGGCATTTGCAGCTTGGTATTACCTTACCTTCATCTCCAAGAACCATTAAATTCAGTGAGGCTGGAAATTATTTCTTGTTATTATATTGCTAGGGTTATATCAGAGAAAACGTTAAATGAAGGCAAACCTTGTATTATGGTATTTTGTACTTGAAGGTTGATAGCTAGGGTATCCTTGGAAGTCCTTTCTTACATGTAACAGGCTTGCATATGTATGAATGAGACAATTTATCCTTGTTTTTGCAATTTTTGCTTCAGATTCCTTTTCTCGTAAAAATTCTTATTTTTGTGGTAAAGATCCCAATGACTTGGTACAAATTCCTTGTACATATCAACTCGTTGGGATCACAAAGAGGCACTGAGTGACTCTAGACAATCATGATATCATGTTTAGTACCTGCTGAACATGGTATAGTCTGGTATTCTTCTGATAACCATTGTTGATGGATACTAATATGGTAGCTCTTACTGGTCTGTATATGAAGTCAGAGAAAACCATGATATTTGCATCTGAACAGATAATATTCTTCATAATTGATTCCATCTGTAAATGACTGTAATGGTACGTGCTGATCATTATGTTGTTGTTGTTGTACTACTGTAAAATACCCTGAATAGTCTGCCCCTAGTCATGGTTTAGGCATGTCGATAGCTACTTTCGAAGCACTCCTATCTAAATAAAAATCTCTAGATATATCTCAACCCTTTAAATCTCTTTTTAAAGGCCATCTAATCCCTTCCATCTGTGAAAGACCTCAAAATAAATTAATAATGATGGACTTATGATGTTCTAATCTATTATACAAGAGAAATGGTGTGCTGAGCAAACAGAAAGTTGCTGGCCGTTTTTTAGCCGTGCAAGGTAAAATGCTTATGCTGGGATATTGGTTTAACACATAGTACAGATTGAGCTAAATATTAGTTCAGAAATTCTCCTTTTCTCTACGGATAAAACTTATACACAGAATGTTGGGATCAACTTTATAATACCCATTTAAAGTTGATTAAGTAAAATCTGCTTGGCTTTGAATGCAAGTGTTTTTATAAAAAAAAAATGGCACTTCAAAATTCTTACAATTGGCCACTGGTAGTTCAAACATGGAGTTCTTCCCCCTTGGCAACATCGATCCAGATTAATTCATTATACAATATCCAGAATTCAGGTGATAATTGGATAAGAATTCTTGAGTTGAACATGAAATTAAACCACCTAGCTAGTGTATGTGTATATGCGCTTGAGTGTTATTACTTATGTAAGGGGTTTTTTTTGGGCGGGAGTCAACTTCGAAGATTAATGTATCCCACGGAGATGCTTATGTGAAAGCCAATCTATAGGGTAAAGACTTCTGTTCCCACGTAGTTGGTCTATAATCCTTAATTCAATGTAGTCTAGTCTAGACTAACAAGCCTGTCAAACACTGAGACAAAATTGCAAATGGATCGATGTGTGTTATTGTACTGTTGCCAGTTGACCTTGACATAGTCATCTAAGCTCTCTTAGCTTATTTACAGTACTTGATAAATTGCTGGAGTTAACAATAATAAGAGCTCATTGGCTATTTACATTGAGCTATTTCCCTCTTTATTAGCTGGATCCCAAAAACAAAAGATGTTTTAAGGAATTCTTGCGCCCAAAATTTCCTAGTGTCTTGTGTGTCTATTATCGTCCGTCCCACCAGTCTATCATGAAACGCTTCCTAACGCTTGCTGACGCTCGCTGATGCCTATCCAAAATAGCTATTTTTGTTGATTTTATTCGTCCAAAGGTATTATGGTCATTTCGCAAAGCCAACTCACCACCCCCGCTGGCCCACCTCCCAGCCCGCCCACACACCTGAGATCCTACGCGAAGGGAAAACGCGAGGCTGCCTTCCCTCGTGCTAGCCCTAGCCGTCGCCGGCCTGCCCTCACCCTCGCGCAGCGCCGTCGTCGCCGGCCTGCCCTCGCCCTCACGCGACGCCGTCGCTCCTCCCTCCTCCCCGGCACCGCCGCCTGACGCGAGCGGCACCTCCGCCTCTGCGGGCCACTTCCCTCTTGCCCCTCGCGCTCTCTGCAGTGCCGCCCGTGAGCACTGCCACGACACCGTGCGGGTAAGTCCCTCTGATGGCCTAATCCTGTCTCTACCCCAAGGCCTCCCTACGGTTGCTTGCAGTGCTTCTTTTGTTGCAGCGGGCTGCAGTGCCAGTGATTTCCGATTTTGTTCTGCAGCAATCGCGCTAATCAAACTATAATGCTAGCGTTGTTGCTAGTGTCATTGTTCCGCACCAGTAAATTCAACTGTTCAAGTAAAGTGTGCTGCTAGCTCTTCTAGCGAGGGCAAGGATAAATAAATTGCGATACATGCTAAGAACTAACCGTAGCGGGATGTGGATGGACTGCTAGTGGCTAGTGAAGTAGTGAGGGAATATATATTTCCTGCATATGAACTAGATTTTGTCAATGTATTTGTGGATTAAGTCTTTTTTTCCTAAATGTTTTCAGTTGAGTGGAAGATACATATAACAATAGAAGGTTTCAAGTATGGGGAAAAAGTATAGAATAAAAATTAAGCACTGACGAAGGAACAAACACAGAGGTTACTGGTCACACGTATTATCCTGAATTAGGGTCAAGTCACTGAATAGATAGCAGGCACAGTTACAGTATCTCATTAGCTATTTAATTAATTGCTTGCAAGCAAGAATTGTCCTAATTCCTATATTCTGGTTCAAATGGACAGTTGGACTGTGAAGAAATTCCCAGAGCCAGTTCACTTTGTTCTGTTCTTCATTTGACGTTGAGTTACGACAATTAGGATTCAGTTGTTCCATCTGCTAAGTAACAAAAATTGCAGCCGAGCCCTATTCATCTTAACTTGAACAAGGTTCAGAATGGTAGCTCGCATGTAAGATTTTTTAGCCTTATGCCAAACTGCTCGGGAAGGTTAACAACCTAGCTCAGAAAATAACCTGATGTGACCTTGACTTGAGTCGGCATGCCTATTTTGGAGCAATAATCCAATCTTCAGAAAAACTAGTATTGTGCAAAATTTCTCAACACCTTTAAAGCCTGAGCACTTTGTAGTTGGCCTTTTTTTCCAGTACTTCTTAATGTGAGTTGGAGCTGGACTATTGCTCCCCTGTTAGTGACTTGCAATACAATCAATTTCAGTGGTAATGTTCATTGAATGAATCCTGATCAGATGGTGATAACTTGTGTATCATCATCTTTTAGTGAAGCTTGGTTTCTCTGTTACCTATATCATAACTTCTCGCTACTATTTACTTTAAACTGAGATAAGGTTTTCTCGTGTAATCCTTTTTGTGCAGCGTCGTCCACATGCAGGCTGCAGCAAGCATTTGTGCACCCTAGAGAGCAGATAACAATTTCTTTTTTTTTAAAAAAAAAGAGAGCAGACAACAATCCCTGCAGGTGGACATATAGGACAGACAAGAACCTATTATGCATAAGATATCTTGTAGGATGATGCAACTATCTGGTCGTGGCATACTAATGTACTCTGTTTATTTTTTTTTGATTGATGCAGGAGGAAATGCCGGGTCTTGATTCTTTGCTAGAGTACAATGAAATTGTTAGGAAGATATTTGGCAGTGAAACAGAAGGATATCTGTTTTATAACAAACACACTAAGAGGAAAGGATTTAGTGTGAGGAAAAGCTATTGTGAGTGGGGCAACGGCCACAACGAGAGGACCCTTCGGAAGTTTGTTTGCAGTTGTGAAGGTTTCCACGAAGAGAAGGAGCTGAAGAGGGAGATTAAGAAGCGGAAGTCGCGGAATATTACTCGTCTTGGATGCCCTGCTAAATTTGTGATTGCACGGGATTGGAACACAGGGTAATGGTATGTGAAAGATTTCATCTATGAACACAACCATCCGATGGCGGAATGAGACATTGCTTGTCTTCTGCATTCACATAGAAGAATCAACAATGAGCAGAAAGCTGATATTATGGCGATGCAGATTTCTAGGATCCGCAAACACCAAATAATGGATATTATGAAAATACAGTAAGGTGGGTATGATAAGGTTGGATTTACAACAAGGGACTTGTATAATTTCTACCATCGCAATAAGGTGGAGACAGTTGCTATTGGTGATGTTCAAACAGTCAAACTGGGCAGTTGCGGGCTTACATGGGCCGCGCGGCTTGGCGGAGGCGTCCTCTTCATTTGGAAACTCTCCTTCTGGAGATCATGGCGCCTCCATAATTGTAGGATCGCTCTTTCCTGATCGTAACAACCTTGCCTCCACATTCATCTCTCCTCCTCGTCGTCTTCCACCGCCGCCACTGCCGAGATGAGAAAGCCAGGAAAAGCTGCCACAAAGCCGTCCTCGGCCGCGAAGAAGGTATCCAATCACTCTAAGATCGTCGGGGGCATCAAGTTGTGCCGCACTGCAGGAATGAATAGGCTTCGTGTCTGTCCCCGAGGAGCGTCAACATGTGCTACAACTGCTTGAACCTAGAGTGGCGCACCTGCGTGAACGGATGTCTATCCTCGGATATGAGCACCGATGCCGAGTAAAGCTACAAGGTATCTTCTTAGCACTTCTTGCATGGTTGTTCCTTAGGTGTAACACCCCTGGTGTTACTATCTTACTTAGCACATGGTTAAGGTCTAAAAGAAATTAACTAAACAAGTTTTTCGGAGGTTAAATTTAAAACACATATGAAATGATTCCCGAATCTTATATGACGCGCTTTTGTGGTGTGTTGCTCTAGTTAATATCTTAGAGAGGGTTATTTATACATGTCTATATTTTGCTAGTTGGCTAATTTAGTAATAAACAAATAAAAATATATAGAAAGATACATATACACTCACGTATTTCGTTTTGATAAGCATGCTGCTATATTAATTAAGGTAGTGTACAAACTTATTTCTCTCTGAGTAAATCTCTACAGATAAATATATACATAAACATATATATGCATATGTGTGTACGTAGATCAGTGACAAAGGAATAATGGCATATTTATAATTACATAATTACAAACATATTTAGTTAAAAAAGGGAAGAAAGCTGCACACTCGCACACCTACTGCATGCCTGCTTGATTGGCTGCTTGACCAAATTTTCCACACGTTGCTCCTAAGTCACGCACATGGTGTTGCCCGCTGGCCACGTCCTGACTTCTTTGTCTCGTCGTACTGTGCCCGCGCGCGCCATTATTTGCGTTGTGCTGGGGCTGGGCAGCTTGCTGTGCCCCTGCGTCCACGCTGAGTTAATGTCGGGTCCTGCTGCATCCCGCTGGCGCCTTTGCCGTCCCCAGCACTCTCAGCGAGAAAAGTAACAGAGCTCAATTCCCATTCAGATGCATGTAGCCATTCAGATGCTTTTAATTGGCACAGACCTGTCGGTAACGTTGTTTCATCCCAAGTATGATTCTAGTCTTCTGGAATTGCAATTGTTGAATGTAGAGAGTTGCACGGTCTTCATCGGCCTTCAAAGCCTTCAAAGCTCTCTCTGTTGAGTGTTGTCCCACCACACTACCCCAGTACTGGCACAGTGGCAGTACACGGATGCAAAGTAGGGTCATTGTGCAACAGTGCGTGAGATAGGATGTTGACTCGTTGATGGACCGGCGACGACGACGACCCGACGACGACCGTGACCTGGCCACAGACTAAAGCAGTTAGCTAGCTTATATAATCAGGATCGATCAGATGGCCACAAGCGCGGATGTCATGGCTGTGCACGCCGGCAAGAAGAGCTCCACGGCTATCGCTTCTCGCTCATCCTCTAAACCTCCCCACCTTGGAGTCAAGGATCGTCCCGAGTACGAGGGCCGTGAGTACATGAAGCATGGCACTAAGCGATGTCAAGTCACCGTCTACATTGGCAAGAGTGAGGAGTTCCCCGACATCACTGAAGCCTGGAATGTGACCGCAACCGGGTTTCGTTTCGGCGACACCTACCAGGTTGTGGCCCGCAAAGCCTTGCGGCATCTATGCCAGATCTATGAGCAACCCATTGCTCGTACCCCCATGCGGTTCTTTCCACCTTTGGACAAGAATCGGCGGGTATGGAGGGCTCGCATGGAGGCCTTGCAGGGTCGGGACGTGCAAGAGGACAACCCAACCGTGGTGCACCTGACCACGTACTTGCTTGCCTTGGATGAGCAGTACGACCGGCAGGCCTCGGAGCTGAGGGAGTGTCTCCGCCGAGCTAAGGAAGCCGAGATCTTCTCCAGGATGCTCGAAGTGCAGCTTGCTGAAGCCCACGCCAATGTAGCAGCTGCGGAGAATCGAGAGACTGCCATGGCGGAAGCACTCAAGGTGGATGAAGAGCGACATGCCCAAGAGCTGGAGGACGCCTACCTCATCACCAGGGTCAAGCATAGGACACTAGCCACAGAAAGGCAGGAACCCTTGATCTTGGAGGGAATCCCTGTCCATCCGCCGGAGAGAAGGAGAACCGGTATTGCAGCACCTCCGCCCACGGAAGCCTCGGAAGTAGAGTCGTTGCTTTCCCTCACCCAGCCACCACCAAGAGAAGGAGCAGATCCTCAACCTAGAGTCGTTGCTTTCCCTCACCCAGCCACCACCAAGAGAAGGAGCAGATCCTCAACCTAGTGCAGCAGAGGAACCCCAGGAGCCCAGGAAGGAAGTCGTTTGGGCTGACGAAGTAGATTAGTTGTCCTAGAGGAGATGTAGCCGTCGCTAGTAGTGTTTTTCATCGCTGTCCTCCAGTGTTGTAACCTTTCCGTTGCCTTTCGTTCGTCGTTGTTAAGACTGTCTGGTTGTAGGATGCAGTGATGTGTCGAGTGTGGGAGAGTGAATGTTTGTATGTTGCACCCGTGTAAGGCCGTTGGTAATGAGTATTTGCTTTATCCGTTGTTTTCGTTACGTCATTTTTCCTTAGGCCTCGTTCGATTTGCTTAGGGTTCTTGAGACGACGACAAGCAGGTTACAAGGGGAACAGCTATTCAGATGCAGCAGATCGGCCGTGATTGGAAAACAGAGGACACTATATCACTAATTGTGGATGTCTCAGCAGAACACTTGAATTCCCTTGATTTAAATCCGCCTTGGGATTTACTTTACTTGTTCCTTATTTTAAAAGGAACCCTTGTTGCCTAAATTTTCCCTTGCAATACTTTTCTAATTCTGTGGTCTACGACCCCACTACCTTTACTGCGAGTAAGTTGGTAATAGTTGCCTGGTTAATAGCTTATGGTGCCGCGACGGAACCGAGGGCCCCTGTGGAACAGCTGCCACATGGTGACGCTGCTCGGCTCGCGCTGGTATCGAGGTTGTTGACCAAGCGCTTTTACCAAGTTACCCCATAGTACCGCTCTTGCTATAAATATTCTCCTTGGTAAAAATATCCATGTGTTCAAACGGGAAATCCACAACGAGTTGATGTAGCGGTGCTCTACCCAAGTAACAGGGGTAACACAGTTTTTGAAGAAAGGAAAAGAAGAAAGAGAAAAGCAACAGGAAAGTTAGCCCGCACGTAGGTCAGAGAAATTGCATCGCCCGACTTGACGTCGTTCCTGTGATCGGTTCGGTCACGCTACATACGCCGGGTCGCTATCACTGCGTGCCCTGCGGACGCCGTCTGTGGTGTTGTAATAAAAGTGATGTAAGAAATGACAAAGATGTTGTAACCTTTATCTCTCATCTCTGATCCTGATGAAAAATGTGGATTTTTGAGTTCTCCCTCGGGTGTGCTCGACGGAATCGCAGAGTTTAGTGCACTCCCTTGGGTACTTAGTGTCTAATGGAAGACAAGTACTCTTGGGAGGACATTAGATTATGCGGTTCTGCCACATTAGGGCATGTTCGTTTTACTCCAAATCCATGTGGATTGGGAGTTGTGGGGGATTAGATCCCCTACAAGTCAAAAACCTCTAATTAATGAATTTTATCTTCCACAGTTATCGCCGAGCCCATACGTTCAGGAACTGCATATCAATAAGCTCCAAGAGAATGCCGAAGCCATGGCTAGGCAGATCGATGACCTCCAAAGAAGTAGGTCGCCATGTCTAGGCAGATCGCGGACCTAAAAAGGAGGTCGATGCCAACATTGCCAAGATTTAGAAGCCTTAGAAGTGCCTAGTTTCCTTTAAAGGGTTAAGTCCAATTTACAACCTCCAACTCTTTAGAAGTGCCAAGATTTAGACATCTTATTCAAGAATTATGATTTTTCGAAAGTTGATTTTTCAACTCTTCAACTTTCTAGAGTGCCGTGACAAGACTCAACTTTCGAAAAATCATAACTCTTGAATAAGACGTCGGATGAAGATGATTTTTATACGAAAATTATAGATCTCGATGAGGTCTATAACTTTCTAGTTTTAAGTTTTCCCATTTGAGGACGTTAAGAAGTTCAAAAAAATAATATAAAATTTCAGCACTATAATAATCGCGTACTAGCGCTTGCCGCATTAGAAAATTAATATATTTTTTATATGGAGTCAAATAAATATACTTTTTATACCAAAGTTGTAGCTCTCAATAAGATCTACAACTTTGTAGTTTTGAGTTTTTTCATTTAAGGACGTTAAGATGCTTTAAAAAATAATATAAAATTTCAGCGTCTCCGAAAAATGAAAAACCGCTTTTGAAACCAGTCTAAGGTTGAAAATTAAACGGTTTAAAGAGTTGGAGGGCCAAAGTTATCCGGTTTTGGAGTTTGAGGTTGAAATCCAGACTTTGACAAGAGTTAGAGGTTATAAATTGGACTTAACCCTAATTTAAATAAATTTCCTTGTGGCTACGATTCTTGCAGTTTCAGTAGTTCAGAGAACTTTTTGTTGATGAGTCGTTTGTATGGTGGTCTCTTCAATTTTTGAAGTCTTCTTGATGAGTCGTTTGTATGGTGGTGGTGATGCTGCTTTTGTGTTTCTGTGCATACGTATGGGTCACTAATGCTGCTGTGCTGCTGCTGCTCCATCTCGGTTGGTGCTGCTGATCACTATCCCAACATATATGTTGCAAGCACTCCAACACACAGATGAGAGAAGAAATATGTTGCAAACAAAGTAAATTAATCGACTATACATGATGTACTCTTTGCCCGCATGTGTTATGATCAAATGTGTCATGAGCTATGTAGCCATTTGGAATTGTAACTAAATTGAACATGGCTGCACTTGGTGTCGTGTATATATATATATATTCATGACTCCATGTACAAATTCACACAAGAATGGACAGATTTCACACTGGAGGAATTCAGACTATTGTGTTACTTTCATACTGGTGTCACATGCCTTTTCATTTCAGAAAACATTCAGATAGACAAACATTCAGGGATAGGAGCACATTCAGGCAGCAACAACAACAACAACAACATAGCCTTTTATCCCAAGCAAGTTGGGGTAGGCTAGAGATGAAACCCAAAAGAGACGATAAACAGAGAGACACATAAAGGAACATAAATGGCACAAGACAGAAAGAGGTCACGGTTCAGGCACGTTGATTGCCAGTCTCCAAGCGCTCCTGTCCATAACTAAATCCTTAGAGATATTCCACTCCTTAAGGTCTCTCTTAATGGACTCGTCCCAAGTTAGTTTAGGTCGACCTCTACCGCTCTTTACATTATCGGCCCGCTTTAGAACCCCACTACGCACCGGCGCCTCAGGAGGCCTCCGTTGAACATGTCCAAACCACCTCAACCGATGTTGAATCAATTTCTCCTCAATTGGTGCCACCCCAACCCTATCCCGAAAACATTCTGATAGATTTTCATTCAGATAACATTCAGGCCAATGCAGATACCGCTTGTCGGGGTTCGCGTCCCAGCAACACTTCATCACATTTGCTAAAGAGCTTGGGCAGCAACGTGGTATCTCTGGCCTCAAGTTCTGTAAACCAGTAGTATTGTATCATCATCCACTAGCTCAGAATTCAGCAGGAAATATGAAAAGGCACAAAACAGATCTTTACCTTACAAACAACAGCAGATGTGACCTCTGAGAAGCTCAAATCAGGATATGACATATCACAGCAGTATATCTCCCACAAACAGATCCCGAAGCTATAAACTGGGGAAAAATCAAAGCTGTTGTTACATAGCTGACAAACAAACAGACTACTGAAGAAACATGGATCTTGATAGGTCGATTCTACCCCATTTTCTCTAATGCTAGAACTATCACCCAGCTTTTCGAAAATGAAGAAACATGTCAGCAAAGTACTGAAAAAAACATGAATCTTGATAAGTCAATTTGAACATGTAAAAATTGAGATTTTCTTCATCTTTATCGTGACTAGAGAAATAGTAATCATGGATGTATAGCATAACATATTGGAAGCTGCTAGATTGACTGACTTAAACTACGGTTCAAGCATTCGATTTGGATCAGATATCTGATTTTGTGCACAGCAATTACTAAGACAGAAAAGCATGGTAGACTGTTCTGCCCCAACAATGAGAATCATTGCATTGTTCCCCTTTGATGTGGATATATTGCAAGGAGTGGTGAAGGAAACAAGCATCATAAAACTTGACAAGATTGGAATGTCGAGATAATGCCTTCAAAATTTTCACCTCTCTGAGCACATCCTCAATAGATATTGCTGTCGTCATCTGCAAGAGAAAACCAAAGGATTGAGGTGGCTTTTGCATACTAAAATATGAAATCTAGGCTAAGAGATATTTTTTCCCCTGATGTAATGAGCTAGGAAAGTGAATTTAGCGCTAGATGGGTTGTCTAAGAGAAACCTTAATCTCTACAATGTACTTGTAACCCTGCGAGGCAATGCCAATGCCAATACCATCGCAAAAAACCTGATCACCGTGCAAGGCAGCCAAGAAAATATGATGAACTTATGATTGCAACATCTGTGCTAGTGGCACTGCAGAGATACTGAATTCTTGTTGCGAAACTAACAACCAAAACATGATCTACTAAATGAGAGTTAAAAAGATCACAACAGGATGGCAATTATGTACCCCCACATAGTTGGTTCATGATCCACCGGAGGAACCGAGCCGATTGAAACAGGTAAGATCGTGCGTTCAGTAAAAGAGGAGTGTGAGATCACGAGTAGCAAGACCTTGGCTTTGGAGATGACCTTGACCGCCAGGACCTGGCCTCTCATGTCTCCCTTGCGGGCGCGCACGAGGCAGGTCCGAAATGGCCGCGGCCCACCTCCTTGCCCAGCTCGTACTAGGTGGCGAAGTGGCGGTCGTAGCCGAAGCTCTTGTCAAGCTCCCGCTCCACCTGCCCGGCGCCGTCAGAGCCTCCAGCCCCGTGCTCCAGGATCGGGACCTCGACGGGCAGCCTGGGCACTTGCAACGCGGAGGCCGGCGAGCGGCGGCCGAGCCGGCGCGCGAGGGACTCCTTGATGTGCTTGGTCGGGGATGGCGGCGGGAACGGGCGGCGGAAGAACCGATGTGGCGTGGACGCCGAGGTCTCCGGCGACGGCGCGATGCCGTCGGGGAGCCCGAAAGGGCTCCCAGCCCAGGGGCTGCCAGCCACCGACGACCGCGCCGGCATCGCCCCGACCCTGCCCCCGCGCGGCGTCCCCGTGGGAGACGGTGTCGCGGCTCAGGCGCAGCGCACTTGGCAAGACTGATCAATAGGCGTAGTTTACCGTTTTACGTTTTCATTATCCAGACCTATGACGTGTGGGGCCAATCGGTCAGCGTCTGTAATAAGAACTACTTGTATTGCTGCCTGAGGCAGAGAACGGGGTCGTTCATTCAGTAATATCATTCGTGAAGCCAAGGTCAGGGGGCTTGCCCGACCTGCTTCCTCGTCGCAAATTTCCTTCTGTTTGTCCACGGTTACGAGCTCACGTCGGCGACGGGCGACGGCCTCGGGGCGTAACAAGTGGCATCAGAGCCTATCGGTTCTCGGCGGAGGTGACGAGCTTCCCAACTCGGCACCAACGCTAGTTATCGGCGGCGGCGGCGGCAAATCGCCGGCGCAACCACCACCACCACCCCAACCACCACCTTTCCCCACCGCACGGGTACGCTTGTTCTTCTTCCTAGGATTGCAGCCCTGTAGCCGACCGCAATTCGTAAATCCTAGGTGCCGGCGATCTCCTACTGCGCCCACAAGGTGCTCGAGTGGCGATCCCACAAGGTTCACCTTTGGTAGAATTGGGTTAGCCTCGGCGTCTGTGTAACCTAGCGCAAGTCGAACAGCAAACCTTCCACCAAATCGTACGTTCACCGATCTCCAATTTTGCACTTTGACGGCTCGATCGCTCTGGTTTGGGAGGCGGCGCACAAACAGAGCTCGATCAAGCATAGATTTTCTCTCTTGGCCGGCAGTTGGTCGTGACAAGGGTTGCGGAGCAGGTCTCCGTGTAAAATTCCAGAGTCACGAAAGCTGATTGCTGTGTGGTGGTGACGGCGAGAGAAAGTCCAAAGCTTGAGGTTTAAATCCTTCGGCTTTGCCTCTTTCCCAGGCGGCGGCGACAGTGCTTTGCAGGTTGATACGGGGAGGTCTTGACCAAACCGTCTGCTCAGCACCACTGGCTTCCTCACGAAAGGTACCAACTTTTCCATCCAATTAGACCCAGATCCTGCTTGAAGCCATGACAAGGCGCTCTGAAGAAGAAAACAGCAAGTGGGAGCAGCTACAGAAAAATTTTGACACACTGTTTAGTCAAATGAATGAGATGAGTACTACACAAATGGAGATGAAAGCCCAACTGGATTTGTATGGATCAGTCATGGATGAGTACACTAAGGAGCAACACACTATTGCTCAATAGGTTCAGGCAAATGGAGATGCTATTGGCAAGGTAACTCTCCGGCAGATGGAACAAGAGGACAAGCAAACTCAATTACCAAAGTATGATGAAGAACCAGCATTTGATGAAGCAGACTTGGATTCTTTCATCAATGAGCAACCATTTGAGAACATCTTTGCAATGGATAAGCAGCACAAGGCAGCTACAACATCCAAGCAACTCAAATCAGACCACCAATACTCTGCAAGACAGCACAGAAGGGCAAATGAAGCATACACTGTCAGACAGAATAGAGTTGAAGCTAACACCTACACTACTGGACAGGGTGGCAGAGCAATGGAAACAGACAGGGATCATAGATTACCAAAGCATCTCATGCCAAAGATGGACTTTCCTGATTTCTATGGGGAAGATCCAAAAATATGGTTAGACAATTGCAGAGATTACTTTGATTTGTACAGGATCCCAGAGGGAATGTGGATTACTGCAGCTAGAGTACATTTGAAAGAAAAAGCTGGCAGATGGTACCAAGCCTTCAAGCAGAAAAACACTTTTAGAAGTTGGACTCATTTCTGTCATGAGGTTGAGCAAGAATTTGGCTCTGATGATTTCATATCAGCCATGCATGACCTCTTGAACCTCAGACACACTACAACTGTGGAGGATTATACAACCAAGTTTCAGACCCTACAATATGGCATCACAATGCACCAGGCTGGCTATGATGACATGTTCTTCACCCAACAGTATGTCAAGGGACTCAAAAATGATGTCAAAGGCATGGTGGAGGCACAAATGCCTACTACTGTTCTCAAAGCTTCTACTTTAGCAAAGGTTCAAGAATAGATCCTTGAGAGGTCTAAACCACGATATGCCAGACAACAATACCCTCACAAGACATACAACCAGCCCAGAGCTGAAACTCCACCAAACCAACAGTCTACTTCTTTATGGAAGGACAGACAGCTCAGAGACTATAGAAAAGCAAACAACCTTTGCTTCAACTGTGGAGAACCTTTTACTCCTGATCATATGGCCGTGTGCAAGCAAAGAAACAAGCCCCGGTTACATACTTTGGTTGTAAATGACTTGGATTTGCATAGAAAGTTATCAAATGATGTCCTCAATGATCTGGCAACAGAAGATGCACTACATGAACAATTCTGCCAACTTTCCCTCAATGCTCTGACAACCAAAGACATAATCTCTTGTCTCAAATTTAGAGCAAGAGTCAAGGACAAAACAATGCTCATACTATTGGACAGTGGCAGTTCCCATAGTTTTGTTAGTCAACAGTTTGTGGATATGGCCAAGATCCCTCTTGTACCAATAGCACCAAAGAAAGTACAGTTGGCCAATGGAGATTCTATAACCACAGAGTTCATGGCTGCCAATATGCAGTGGTACTGCCAGGGCCACACTCTATCTAGCAACATGATTGTGCTAGATATGCAGCCTTATGATGCTATACTAGGATATGATTGGTTGAGGGCTCAAAAGCAGATGGCATTTGATTGGGAAGCCAAAACAATGACTTTCATGCATCAGGGCAAAGATATTACACTATAAGGATTACAAACTCCATCTATGGAAGTGAATGCAATTTCTGCTACCAAGGCCTACAAATCTATTCAAGGTAATGATGTATGGGTTTTTGTCTTGTTAGAGCAGCAACAGCAGCCAGATAACAAACCCACCATCAACCCAACTCACATTTTACCTGAACCCATTGAACATCTTATTCTCCAATACAAAGACATTTTTCAGATTTCAACCACTCTTCCACCTCATAGAATCCATGATCATTCCATTCCTTTATTACCTGGATCCATCCCTGTTAACAATAAGCCTTATCACTATTCTCCCCATCATAAGACTGAGATAGAACACCAGGTCCAAGAGCTTCTACAGTCTGGCTTTATCACACATAGCACAAGCCCCTTTGCTTCACCTGTGCTACTAGTCAAAAAAAGATGGATCTTGGTGGCTATGCATTGATTATAGGAAACTGAATGCCCTAACAATCAAAAATAGATTTCCTATGCCAGTGATAGAAGAAATTCTGGATGAATTAGCTGGAGCCAAATTATTCACCAAACTAGATATGAAAGCTGGCTATCACCAGGTGAGAATGCAAGCCGAGGATGATCCCAAAACAGCTTTCAAAACCCATCAGGGCCATTATCAGTACAAAGTGATGCCATTTGGGATCACTAATGCACCAGCTACATTTCAGTGTCTTATGAACCACATTTTGCAACCTTTGCTCAGAAAATGTGTGCTCGTTTTTCTTGATGATATTCTAGTTTACAGTCCTACTCTAGCTGATCACACAGATCACTTGCAAGCAGTTTTTGAGTTGTTGAGGAAGAATCAGCTATATCTCAAGGAATCAAAATGCTCATTTGCTCATCCCTCCTTGGATTACTTGGGTCACATCATATCAACACATGGCATGGCTACTAACCCAACCAAGATACAAGATATGCAAAGGTGGCCAGTACCAACATCTATGACAGAACTCAGAGGATTCTTAGGGTTGACTGGATATTACAGAAGATTTGTCAAAGGCTATGGATTGCTAGCCAAACCACTGACCTCAATCCTTAAACTCAAGCAATTTACTTGGTCTACTCAAGCACAACAAGCATTTGAAACTGTCAAAGCAGCTATGACAAACACACCAGTGCTAGCTCTCCCTGACTTCAAGGAACCATTTGTAGTAGAAACTGATGCATGCCAGGATGGTGTTGGGGCCGTCTTAATGCAACATGGCAAACCTGTTGCATACCTAAGCAAGGCACTAACAGGAAAAAAACAAAGACATCTCCATCTATGAAAAAGAGTTTTTGGCCCTCATCATGGTAGTGGAGAGGTGGAGACACTACTTACAAAGAAATGAGTTCGCCATCCTCACTGACCATAAATCTTTAGCCTACCTCAATGAGCAAAATCTGCATTCTAAAATGCAAAGAAAGGCTATGACAAGGCTCATGGGCCTCAATTTCAAGATAGTCTACAGAAAAGGGAAGGAAAATGCTGCTGCTGATGCACTTTCAAGGGTAGCACATTTGCTGTCCATTCAAGCAGCCTCTATAGTTCAGCCAGCATGGGTTCAAGAAGTCCTTAACTCCTACACCACAGATTCCAAGGCCCAGCAATTACTTCAACAATTGACCATCCATGGCCCTGATGGACAAGGCTACTCTTTGGACAAAGGACTCATTTGGTTTAATGGCAAAGTCTGGATAGGCCACAATTCTGCTCTCCAGACTAAACTCATTGCATTTTGCACTCTAGCGCAATTGGAGGACATTCTGGTATTGCAGCAACATATCAAAGACTGAAAAGGTATTTTGCTTGGAAAGCACTGAAACAAGATGTTGAAAATTATGTAAGGCAATGCACTATATGTCAGCAATCCAAGCACCTGAATACTCATCCTTTTGGGCTCCTGCAACCATTGCCTATTCCACAAGGCGTTTGGAGAGACCTTTCAATGGACTTTATAGAGGGTTTACCGAAATCCAAGGGATTCAGTGTTATCCTGGTTATAGTTGACAGATTAACCAAATTTGCCCATTTCCTGCCTGTCAAACATCCATATTCTACACAGACCATTGCTCAACTCTTCCTAGACAACATCATCAAACTCCATGGATTACCAAATTCTATTGTGATAGCAGGGACACCATCTTTGTTAGCAATTTCTGGAAGGAGCTGTTCAAGATCTACAGAGTGGACCTCCATCCAACCACTGCTTATCACCCCCAATCAGATGGCCAAACTGAGAGGGTAAATCAGTGTGTGGAGATGTACCTGAGATGTTCAGTACAAGATGCACCAACTACTTGGAAAGATTGGCTACCTTTAGCTGAAATCTGGTATAATTCATCATTTCATACTGCCATTGGATGTTCTCCTTTCAAGGCACTTTATGGTTATGAGGCCAACCTGGGGGCAGTCCCTACTATTCCTAAAAACACACCATCAGATGTCAAGGAAATAGTGGCAAACAGGAACTGCATCTGGAAGCTCTGACAAGAAACGATTTTCAATTCGCAATCGGTGATCAAGTCCTGCTCAAACTACAACCATATACACAATCTTCAGTTGCAAACAGGCCATATCCCAAACTGGCTTTCAAATATTATGGCCCCCTACATAGTCCTGGACAAGATTGGTTCAGTAGCATACAAACTGCAACTCCCACCAGGATCTTTGATTCATAATGTTTTCCACATATCACAGCTGAAACCATTCACTCCTAACTTTGCACCAGTGTTTGACACATTGCTAGTCACCACTGATTTGCAGGCTTCAGCTGTTGTACCCAACTCCATCGTGGACAGGCGCTTGGTCAGGAAGGGCAATGCCGCTATATCTCAAATCAAGGTAAACTGGACGGGCTTATCTCCAGACATCACAACTTGGGAGGATTACACTGTGCTGAAGCAGAGGTTCCCTGAAGCACCAGCTTGGGGCCAAGCTGATTCTCAAGGCGGGGGAGGTGTCGCGGCTCAGGCGCAGCGCACTTGGGAAGATTGATGAGTAGGCGTAGTTTACCGTTTTACGTTTTCATTATCCAGACCTATGACGTGTGGGGCCAATCGGTCAGTGTCTGTAATAAGAACTACTTGTATTGCTGCTTGAGGCAGAGAATGGGGTCATTCATTCAGTAATATCATTCGTGAAGCCAAGGTCAGGGGGCTTGCCCGACCTGCTTCCTCGTCGCAAAGTTCCTTCTGTTTGTCCACTGTTACGAGCTCACGTCGGCGCCGGCGACGAGCGACGGCCTCGGGGCGTAACAGACGGCCGCGCGCTCTGCCTCCCTCCTCTCCCTCCTCCCCCACCCCCTCCTGACGCCGCATCCTCCGACCCGACCCTGAACCCCACCGAGACCGTGATGACAACGACGGCGACACACAGACGGAGAATATAGACGGCGGCGAATGAACCCTAGCAAGACGAAAATATTCATCTTTTTTTTAAAAGCAAATATTCATCTAACTATAGTAAATCCCAACTATACTACTCTAAACATTATTTTTACAATTGTAGATTTGGCGTTTTACCCTTGATTAAAAAAATAACCACGCAAAAGGAATTGCTACTCTTTTATTTGAAGTACTAATCCTCTTAACTTTGGAGGCGTTGGAAGGTGTTATGGCCATATGGGCTCACCGACCATAGACACATCTAATACCTCCCGACGCCTTTCTTATTGACGCCTCTCAACGCCTTCCCTCTTATGGGCCCACCAATCATAGATACAGCCATCACTTCCTTACGCCTCCCCAACCATAATAAAAAAGTTCAAAAAAAACATCTCAAGGTAAACATGACCAAGTGCATGGTTTGAGGTAGTAAAAAAGCCCATCCATGTCAACTCTATATTGTCATCATGCTATCCAGTTTATTAAGAAGCTATAAGAAAACGGAAATGAAACTTGTCAAAGGATCCAACCATATATAAACATTTGTCTATAATGTATAGTTTCCATTACAGGTATAGCAAATATTTCCGTTACCCTTACATCACCAAAAGTTGTCAGAAATATTGTTGCTTGAACAAGATCGATTGTAGGCATGACATCAGTATAGAAGCCAATTTGACTCTCTCTTCAAGATGACAAGGTCTCATCCCAAGTTAAAATACATTCTATTCCCTTGTCATTTGCCGACCATTCCATACACATCTTACAAACTTTTGTACCTTTCAAGAACCTCAACTCTCCCTGGCTGCTTCCTCCCTTCCCTTCCCTTCCCTAGCACTGCATGAGAGTAAAAATGGACGGCCTCATCCCCTTCGTCCTCAAGGCTCTGAAGAAGAAGAAGACCATGAGGCACTACCGCTCCCTGTCCTCCTCCAGCCACAACCTGCTGGCGGATGTCGATGCCACAGAGCCCTCGCCCCTGCAGGGTTCCTTCTTCATGACGCCTCAGCATCCCAGGGCTCCTTCCAGATGGCATGGCGGCGACGGGAACATCTTCATGACGCCTCAGCACCACAGGGCGGCAAGACGGCCTGATGAAGGCGATGGCGACGGTGAGTCTCCAGCTCCTCCTCCTCCTCCTCCTGCTGTAGTTCCCCGGGCCATGGTGCCGACTGTGGTGCGGGCAAAGAGTGGCAACATGCGGCGGCGGCTGCCCATCATGGAGACACCGCCACCGCCGCTCATCAGGCACTGAGCACAGCACAGCGATGTCATGGTGCATGGGGAGTTGGGGACTCAGCCGGGAGCTGCATGCCATGGCGGTAAGTGGCCAAGAGTTTTGGACATGTTGAATGTTGATGGAGATTCTGGTAAAGCGAGGTGATTATGATTATTTACATGGCATCATCTAACGTTAATACACGGTCATATTGCGGTTAGTGATTAATTTTTATGAGGTCTTTTTCCATTGTTAATTTTAATATTCCCCATGGGGAAGCATAAGCTCCCACGAGATAGGTTGGGGGACCTTGGGGGGCACAGGGCAGTATGTATTACATTGCAGGGATCAACAATAAACTCGTTGGTTTCATGGATGACGTGTTTTTCACTACAGATGGATATGCATGTGATGTATTCCTCTAAAAATTCATTGTTAAACTCCAATTAGTTAATTAAAAAGATACCAAAAAGAAAGAAAGAAAAAATCAATTCTCGGTTCCTTATACGAACTGCCTGTGGACATAGGGGTACGGTGTCTCTAGAGATGTCTACATAGAAAAACGCTTTTCAAGATGTGGTTGATTAAGCTCGCCGGATCATCTGTGCAAATGCGGTCTTATTGAAGGTGCGGTCAGATGGATGGATGGCCACGGACGATATGTCCGTCAGTGGGCGTTCCGACTGCTCATCTTCGTTCGGTGGTCTTATTGTATGGGACTCTCCTCACGATGGGATCTTCTTCATCTCTAGCTAGACTAGAGGCTTATACACCGATCTGGAGGCTGGGGTTAGGTTGGCATCAACTCATGAAGTCTCCATGCATGTTGTGGCTATATATATCTTCCCTCAGCTCGCGACAGGGTGACGTGTCCAAAGAAGGTTTGCATGCTGTAGAGTTTGCTCGTGTGGGCTTGGTATCAACAAACACAGAATGTTGCTTGCCTTTGAGGTCAGGACTCAGCATGAATCTAATTAATGCAATCAAATGGCACCCGGCCCTCCCAAAACTAAGCATGGTGTTGGGATCGGCTGGGACCAATAATTTTTCATCCATGAAGCAAAATCCTCTGCTTCAGTTACTGATGTGGGATGCAAACATTACATTCTTGTTTATCGAAAGCCCTAGTATTACATATATGACAAGTGCACGTCTGCACGCACACGGCATAAAACAGACCAAAGTACATGTGCCGAGTTAGGCAAAGACACCGTGGCTTATTTAGCTATGCGCATATACACACTTGCATATATAGGCACATACATACAAAAACACGTGCATTATAAGAACGTACAAGTGCTATCTGTCGTCGTGGGCCCTTGAAGAAGTTTTTCTTCTGTGACCTCGGAAGTGAAATCATAGCTGTTGATGCCATGGTAAATCCCATCATCAAACTTGTTGACAACTTTCTGTCCATCGGTTAAAATATCCTCCTGGTAGTATGAGAAGGGGACAGAGCACGAGCCTTGCTTTCCCATCATGCTTAGTGTTACCTTGGTGTATGCAGGCACAGGGATCTCATATTCCACCGAGTGCTCCTCCGTGTGAGATATGGATTCTCCCCAGTTGTATGCTTCAGTAAACTCATGTTCGATTCTGACCGATGCGCTTGAAACTTCTGGGACTCCAGCTTGAATGGTGGTTGCGACGCCTAGCTTCAACGAGACACTTGAATCCCACGTTCTTCTCCTTGGTCACACCGTACTTCAGCGTTGCTTAGCCACATTGGTCGTAGCAGTTCTGTTAATAGCAGTTTCGGTAGCCATAGTCTGTACCTTCTGGTTATAGACTTTAGCATCCATTACGTTGTACACAATGTTGTAAATCCTCCGAGAAAGGACTGTTTCTTCAATCCGTAGGTGTGCCCACTGATTAATGCTTGGAACAGAGGCGTTGAGACAACTCACTTTGCGTTCAGTAGTCAACCTTGTGCAGTAGTAGTTGTTGCCGAGGTTCTGAAGCGCAAAAATGTCACCAAACTTGACTACCCGGAACACGGTGTCAGGGTTCCTGCTGATGGTGTCATCAGAGTCCGCTCAGATCCAGTTGGGGCTACGCCTCCAGAACTTGCCGAAATGGTCAGACTTTATGCGGATGGTACCATTGGTGTTGGTATGAATGGTATGCCTTATGGTTGGATCACCCATATCATTCGATGAGAATTGCAAATAGTTGTAGCCCTGAATGATCCGTGCACTGAGGTACAGGCCATTGTCACCCTTGAAACAAACATGCTTAGGCAACTCCATTCGTTGTTGATCCATGTCGATGATGACACGGAACTTGTGTTCTTCTCGATCTTATGGTTTAATTGATCTATATATGTATGTTTCCCAGAAACAAACAGGCAGGCAATGAAGAAACTTATAGCCTGGGATGATGCTGCAAGCTACCTGTCATAGAATAATTGTAACGTCAATTGCAATAAAACAGCAATAATTATGAAATTCAAAACAGTGTGTGCGTGCACTTGCGTACGTGCATGCAATGTTATCCTAAACGTTAAACGCTAAACAGTCGGTCACCCTCTGTTTAGCGTTTAAACAGTTTAGACGGTGTTTAAACGGATTAAAACGGTCTAAACGGTTTTATACAATATTACCCAAATATGCATATTTTTTTATGTAAAATCAATTATTCTAGCATTTATAAATATTAATCCAAGTAAAAATCAATTATTTTAGTATGTATATATATTTATGCATGTGAAAAGAATCAAATGTACATATTCATGCATGTAACAAATCAAGTGTACATATTTATAAATATACTAAACTTAAGTATACAAATTTATACATGTAAAACTTAACTAGATTTACCTTGTGTTCGCCTAAACACCTGTTTAAACAGCTGTTGAGCCCGTTTAATACCGTTTATCCCCGTTCCGTTTAGGCCGTTTAGACCGTTTTTTCCTGTTTTTTGACCGTTTAAACGGTCAACCGTTTAATTTTCCGTTTACCCCTAAACAAAACAGTTTATCATCGTTTACCATTTAGCGGCCGTTTAATCGGCCGTTTAGGCCGTTTAGGCGAACACTGCATGCATGTGTGAAAACTGTAGGAAACTGCTCAGCTAAGATTGTATTCCAAGGCCAAATGGGCATGTATACACAGGTGTACGTACTATGAATTTGTTATTTATATTGTTTTTTATATTGTTGTGGACACAGAAAATTAGTACATAACATAGTTGAATCTATTAATAATTTATCTGCATATACATATGACAAATTAGCACCAGAATACAGTTCCATCTACTTTTTGTGAAAACATTTGTTACTTATATTGGTATTAACATTTTTAAAAAAAATATATAATGACATGTGAATTACACTTACATGTTGAGGACAAAACTAACCATCTTTGGCCTTTTGTCATAGTATGTTGTTAGAATTAAATGTCATAAATGAGAATAATGCCAATTAAATTATGAAGTCCATTTGTAAATATGAACGCCTGATCGCTTGAGCTTATCAGCCAAATTCGCCAACCATTCAGCAGTGTTTTTCTCTCATAACAAATCAGCGAACAGTACTTTCAGTCATGGCTTTTCAGCCAAGCGAACAGGGCGGAAGAGTTTGCTACATCCAACATAAATATGCACATCATGATATCTACATATGATTATATGACAATATGTTGTTATTGTTATTGTTAATGCATCTGCTGCTGCATGAACTTTCAGCTTCATAAAAAAATAGCAAGATGTAATTCATAAGCAGAATAAATGACACACAGAAATTATGTGTCTAACAAAAAATGTTTTTAAGTTGCACTATCAAATACTCATTGCAAAGAATCATGTCATTTTGGGTAAATGCTAGATATCTATGTTTGCCCTATAGTTTTGATCATGATCAGTTGCTTTATGTGTTCATTAGTTACTTGGTAATAAATTTATTGCCACAAACATAGTCAATGTTGTAAGTCCCGACAAAGTATTTACTTATTGGTATTACTAATAAAAAGTCTAGCCATTGTTCTTTCTTAGATACTTTCTTTAAGTTCGCTCTAGTAGTATTGTAAACCATAATGTGCAAAGAAAATGAATGTATTTTCATACTTCAATAAAATATCTTGTCTTCATGAGGACCCATTTGGATGTTGCATTCTTTAAAAGCTACAATATCTTGAAACCATATGTTTTGCGATCATAAATTTGGTATGTAGATATATATATACTACTTACACAAACAGAGCATGTATATGTTATCAGTCTACAGTAACATTGTGTGGTAGTACCACCATCGTATAAGTATGTAATATTGATACAATATACAAGGAGAACATATAATAAATGATAGAACCAATATGCCTAATACTCCAACAAATAAAGCTATATTATCTAGGAAATAAATCGATGGTAAAATAAGAAGGTGTGTTAAAATATTGAGAGCATATCCATTAAGAATCAGTAAAGGATAGAAAATGGTCAAAATTACTCATCAAGTAAGGCTTATATGGAAAACTCCTAATACTAAATGTTGGTTTGTTGGACCCCATTGGTTTGCAAATACATCGGATCACTTTTTTATCTCTATGTTCTAAGAGCATCTCTAATAGTTTTGCAAATAGCTTTGGCATCCTTGTTTTTTTGGAAAAAAAACTCAAAAACCCCTCTCCAACAGTTTGGCATATGAGTTTGGCATCTTTGGGAAATTGGCAAAAGAGCGAGCAATCAGCGCATATATGCGCGCGTCGGGGCTCTTTCTCGCGGGGCTCTTCGTTGCTTAGCGGGGCTCTTCGTTCGCTTAGCAGGCTTCTTTGTTTCTTAGCAGGGTTTTTGGGTTTTTAGAAACGAAATTTGTCAAACTGTTGGAGATGCGATCTTTTTTTCCTCCCCATATTATTTTAGGAGTTGGCAAACGACAAGATTTGAGAAATCAAATTTGCCAAACTATTAGAGATGCTCTAATATAAACATTCTACCAACTTAGCTTGACACATGTACGTCCAGTGTGGATAGGAATTATCAGGCCTCCTACCCCTTTGAGGCCAGCCCTAGCACTCCATGCTCGATGGGAGTCTCAACCTCTACGTCGGCGCTCAACATCCAAATAACCTCTGTTAGTGGTTTTAATTCGCATAATGTCATAAAAGCTTGCAAAAGTAGCTATTGCCTCCTCTGACTAAAACTTGAAGACACCACTAGAACATATATTGTAGCAGAATCTATTGAGATCTCGCATCAAGCGTTCTCAAGAGACGTGAGGGAGAACAAGTAAAGCATATGGCAAAAGAGAGTTGCTTTTCTGACACAAGGCGTTGGCTTGCGCCACTAGCATTGGGAAATGAATGCCCTTGCATCTTCCTTGCCTCTCCTAGATTTTATCTAAAGCATATGACAAAATGTTAGCCTGCTCTCGGATAGCAAACATGCGTCTGCCCTCTTACTCCCATAATGATCCCTACCACCACTGCACCATTAGTAGCAAGGTTTTCAATTTCGGTATTGAAAAAATTTCGCCACCTCCGAAATTACCGGAATTCGCGAAATTCAATAGAATTTTTGTAGAGACTTGCACATGAAGTATACTTTTTTCAAAAAAAAATAGTTCTAAACAAATATTAGCATGATTTATGACTACACATCTATTGAGTAGAAGAATGTGCAACATAAACAATAGAAAATATGAGTCTAAAGTTATATAGCACATGTATTAGTGTATTGCAAAATTTCATATTTTTCTTTCTGCCACCACCGAAATTCACAAAATTTTACTAGAATTTTGAACCCTGATTAGTAGTGCTATACATAGCGTTGCCTCCCTACTATTTACGCCACTACCTTGCCATGTGAGGCTAAATAGCATGGCATGGGAGCGCCAATAGAAGTACCATTTTAGAAAGGCAAACACTGCCTGCCGCAACTCTTGCCTCACTATCGTCGCCACCGCCACCGTGCCTAGGGCCCCTCTCCTTCGTCCTCTCCAGTGCATCTGCCGGGGACAAGAAGGGGAGGGGACCCATCCTTTTTCCCGCAGTTTCATATCTAGTTGCTTAGGGTTTAGTCCAAATAAAGCTTTCGGTAAAATCAGATGATTTTCAGTCACGATCGTGTTTTCTATGATGATTTTGGTGATTGCCACGACAAGACCCCGTTGCAGGCGTTATGGCTTTTATCCGCAAGGCGTGGGGTGCTTCTAGGCACTCCCAAGTTGCAGGCGTTATGGCTTTTATCCGCAAGGCGTGGGGTGCTTCTAGGCACTCCCAATGAGGACAGCTACTTCGGGTCATCGATCTCTTTGTCGATGGCTTTTATCCGCAAGGCGTGGGGTGCTTCTAGGCACTCCCAATGAGGACAGCTACTTCGGGTCATCGATCTCTTTGTCGACGGTCGCGGAGAGGAAATGAAGGTTTGGAGGTGATGTATCCGCATCCTATGTTGTACCCGATGATGCAGCTGCCGATATTATTTCATCGATTCAGATGCGTTTAGACATGTTCTAAAAAGATCTTGCGGCATGTCTAATATTTTAGGGTGCGTTGTTGGATTCAGCATAAGGATTGCAATTTGGCTCTAGCGTTCGAGGGAAGCCACTGGGAAAGAAGATGATGGAAAAATTTGGAAAGAATATTATGTATTTTTTATTTCAGATTTTTTTTTCATGTATAATTTAGGATATAGTATGCCAAGTTTTAATATAATTCCCCTCCCTTCCAAAAAATAGCACGGCATAGATAGGATCTGAAAGGTTGCAACCACAGATAGGTCCTAGCTAGGCCAATGTCCATGGCATGTGTTGGGTTAGTCCTTAGGTGCCGCCTTCTGCTGATGCAAAAGTGAGAAACCACCATGACGAGAAGTCGAGAACAGGGGTGATGACATATTTGGTTCAGCAGAGATGTCTGACAGGAAAGGGTTTTATGGCCCACACGATTCCACCTTAAATGGCCACACACTAAGTTGAGTTAGCAAAACCAATTTGGATAGAGAGCCTGAGATTTGATAGAGCTTCAGGTGACTGCTCCGGCTCCTTTGTGTACTTAGCAAGGAGCCATCTTTCTTTTTACTCTCAAAATGAATTAGGTGCCGTGAAACTATTATTTTCTCTTCATCGGCTCCGACTTCGACTTCTACGCGCACTGTAGTAAGGAGCCGGAGCCATTTAGAGCCGTGCTAACCAGAGTCTTAAGTTTTATACTAATCCATTTTAAGGCTTGTTTGGATGCACTCATATCTATCTCAATCCATATGTGTTGAAGTGGATTGGAATGGAAAATAGTTTAAGTTTCACTTTAATCCACTCCAACACATCCGATATGACCTAATTGTGAGTGGAGAGAGCAAAAGAGAAATAGAGTAAGCATACCACAGCCTCGGCTTCCTACGTTGGCGTGATGGCGTCGACCATCGAGCTGTAGCGTTGGCTTCCCGGGACGGAGGGGATCTGCGGCGCAGTTCGTAGCCGACGCAGACGGAGGAGACTCCGGCGTTGTTGGCGCCCTCTTGCTGAAGAGTCAAACTCCCTCAGCGTCGTCTCGTCTCGGATTTTAAAGAGAAAACTGACCTGACCGATCCTCAAGAAATCGCTGTATAATTGTATTTCTATTCCCGTTCCTTTCCTTCCTTGGTTCCATTCCATCAAGTGTTGAACAAGATGCCATCCAACTTTCGACGATGCTCCTCTCGCTGGTAGCTTTGGACAATTGGACATCTGATTCGATCCGCCAGCGATGGACCCAGCGTGGTACACACCGGGCAAATCGGAAGCATGCATGTGCAATCAATACATAAAATTCATATTCTCGTCCTTTTTACATAAAGATTATTCTTTTTTTTTGCGACGAAAGAAGAATTATATTATATGATAGTCGGGTACATCAACACATTACAAGCACTCTGGATTACAAAATAGTACCCACGCTGTGAATAGCACAACTCAAAACCTAACTTGTTAAATACTTTGCAGTATAGATGACCGCACAGGCAAACACTCGGCAAATGGCCTGAGAACAAATACCCAACGAACAACGGCCAACATTCCTGTAGGCGGAATTGAGGAACTTCTTCTTTCTGGTGTCTTCCTTCTTCTTCTTTTTGCCACCGAAGAGTGAGGAAGACTGATCTGAAAATTATTCTCCCTAGTCCTTCATCGTGGCCAGATCTAACCACAACAAAACGGAGAAAAGACCGGAGAAAATTATTCCATGACGGCGACATCATCTCCGCCTTGATGCCGTCGTCCGGAAACCAAAGTCTCCATGTCGTCATGTCGATGAAGATGCTGACGCCGATGTTGTTGCCCTCATCTTCAACAGAGCCGCCATAGAGAAGACGATTCCACCCTTCTCCTTCACTGTCGACAGAGATGAGGAGAAGGAGGAGATAAAACTCCAGTACCAAGTAATTTGGCATGGAGAGACGCTAACCCTAATGACTCGATCTACTGGGAAAAACTTATTAAAAACAATAGATCCCCACTCCCTTCAGCCCCCGGCGAGATGCCGGAGGAGAAGGGAGGGGGACCAGCGGTGGTGGACGATGGGGGCGGCTGCTGCTGCGGCGGCGGTGGCGCTAGGGCTCTTCAGGTAGAACCCGTGCGTCTCGCCGTCTCGGTGCTTTCGTTCTTATTCGACGCACTTGCAGGCGCTCCCTGCAACCAAGATAATTAGATCAATTATTATACATAAATAAAATAAAAAAAGAGTCAGACTCAAAAATTAAGTGTAGAATTATCGACCATCCATTCATTGCGACTGTCTCTGTACATGCAATCAAAGAAGAGATGTTGTTTTGATTCATTCGTGCGGCAGAATGCATCCAACTTAATCCTGTTCTCAACTTAATCCTGTTCTAATTGTTCCTGACTAAACTATCTATACTAAGAGTAGCACCATCTTTAGGAACCATATGAACATTTTAATATTTTACTTTTTAGTGGTATCTTTAACCACCAAATCTTGTGTTGACAAAATGTCTATATATTGAATTTACTATGAAGGAGTCATCGTTTTTTAACAAGCAAAAAAAAAGGTATCCTTGCGAGTTGCGACCCTTCCTATCTTGTAACTGAATGTTTGCTAACCTAGCTACTAAGTGATGTCACTCCAATAACTTTTATTTCCTATTAGTGTTCTTCTAGAGCCATCCGTGCAAAGAGTTGTTGTAATTGTAGCTTATTTTCGTGGAACAGTATTATATAAATTTGGATATTGTAACTTTAAGGGGATATCTTTCCAGCCATATATCTTTCAAAACCTAATTTGAGAGCCATCTCCCAACTTAAATTTACCTAGTCTTATGAAGTTGTCCTACACTCCCATCAAAAACCCATTAAAATGTGAATCACTATTTGTTGTTGTAAATCATCTTCATTGTATAATTTACAGAGCCACTTGCTTAGTATTTATTTTGAATATCTAGGTTTTGGATGCCTAGACCTCCATGATCTTTTGGTTGGCAAATGATAGACCACTTAGCTAGTCTATTTTTTCTCCTATTGATCATACTACTAAGAAAATCTTGATCTATAGTACTTAATTTTCTTTAATACCCCTAGGAACTTAAAAATAGAGCATAAACATATGTAAGAGCATCCGCAGTAGGTGTTCTTTAGCCGGTTCAATCTGATAAATGTGACCATAGCACCGAGTCCTATACACTGCGTACTTGATTCGATGAAGAAGCCGCTCCTATCCAACGAACCTGCTCCCATTCCCTTCTCTCTCTTGCGTGTGGGAAGTCAGACCAATGAAAGAGAGAAGATCGGTAGATGGTAATAAATAGTGGGCCCAGTTATGGATCTAGATCCGGTTCTACACATTGCAAAGTAAATACTAGAAGACATCACATCACTGTGGGGGCCCACCTAAAGAGACGACCCTGGCCCTGTTCATTTGGCTTATAATCCGTCTTATTCAGCTTATTTTTTCAGCCGGAACAGTATTTTTCTCACAAAAAATCAGCCACCAACAGTGTTTTTCAGCCGGCTTATAATTCCAGCCGAACGGGACCTGCGGATGCTCTAAGGTAGATACAACTGAATTAATCAACATTAGACATCTACCCAAAGAAAGCATTTTTTTCCTTTCCAACTAGCTAACCCCTTTTTTTTAATCCGTTCTTCAATTAGTTTCCCATCTTTGTTTTTATGTTTTCCAAGGTGCATGGGTATACCTAGGTATCAAAACGGGGATGTGCCTACCTTATAACCAAATAATAATGAATAATGTATCTTATAATATTTAGCCTGCCCAAAACAAAAGATTTCGTTTTTATAAAAGTTTATTTTAGACCCGATAATTACTCAAATGTATAAAGCAACAATTTCATGTTCATTGCTTGTTGAATTTCGTGATCTACAAATATCAATGTATCATCTGCATACTACAAGATAGATAAGCCATCTTCTATTAGATATGGTATTACCCTTTCACCTGCCTATTCTCTTTAGCTAGCAAAATGGATATGGATGTTGTGGCCCTCCTGAATGCTGGACAACTCAAAAGTGGCACTCTGAACAAACCTCCGGAATTCCCGGGCAGCCAAGAAACTGAAACCGATGAAAATCGATCTGATGACCCTTGGGGTCTCCTCCAAAAAATCAAAGAGAGAAGCGAAAACCTAGAGTCTTGCGGGCCATTTGAGTTAGACTATAATTTGTTGCGGATAATTCAATATAGCAGTTGATACTTTATGCAAATTACTGAAGTAAGATTAACATGTGGGTCTCACATTAAAAATTCGAAACTAAAACGAACTTTGTATTATAAGGTCAGCCTCGGTAGGGATTTCATGTCACTGTTTCCAATACATCCAGATTTTGAAAACAGTGCAGAAGAGTTTCATCCCCATAAAACTCTCTCTACTCTCATGAAACTCTTATCATCTCTCTCTTCATTAACATGGTGCCACATCGACCATAATTAATGCCCATGAAACTCTAATGAAACCCCACTGAGACTGGCCTAAGATCCACCCAATTCTACTAATAGATGATTAATTGAATTAAAGACTTCTCCATGGATAATTCACTTCTCATACCCTACCCTACCCATTTCTGTTATATAAAAAAATACATGTACTCTATCCAAATAAAATAGGTAAGGATTTGAATATGGGTAATTGGTACCCACCAAAAGCTAGAGTATTAATGATGTACGTATTTCGTTTCTATAATAAATAAATAGGTTTCAAGAAGAGTGACCTTGTAGGCGAGTATAACCACCATGGATTCCAACCAGCTGAGCAATGTAACCACCATGGCTTAGTCTGTTGCTGACAGTGCTTGAAACTGAAAACAAGCTGAATTCCCCGAGAAGTCATCTGGAATAGTTCGCTGGTTTATGAATTCACTAGTCATCCACAAACATGGTTTGAGTTTCGTGGTAACAACAATTGTGATTTGATTACATATATATGGTTGGGGTTTCGTGATAATTGATTACATATACCGTTGTTAAGTCATCTTCAGTAACCGTTGGCAGCCATTGTACAGTAGTTTATCTCTTACAAGAGATGCTGCAGTAGCACTGCCTTAAGTTCAGCCGAACAGGCCGAGCTGTCTGCGAGTGAATGCTGAAACGTGTATGTGAACTGCTGTATAAATGTGTTCACAGCAATGTTATCTCTGCTAGTGATAGATAACAAAAATCACCACTTGTAGTAAAACTGACAGTAATAATTCAATTACCACCATTGCTTCAAGATATGAACCGACAGCAATTGTATTACTCCTACTGCTTGTTCATGTGTTGAACCAACAGTGATAATCGGTAAAACCGTCAGTGATTCGACCGTATTGCGACTGTTACTTGTTTATTTAAAATTCAAAACAAGCACTAGCTGACAGTGCTATGCACAAGTAGTAGTAAAGAAGGAACACCGCCAGCAAGATTATAGCTAAGATTTCTCCATGACACACCACAAAACATCACTTAGCAAAATTACATCTCAAAAAGTGTGGTAACAATTGCATCAACGTCATAAAAAAACCCTGACATCCACTCTAGTTACATTTCTCATTGAGCCCTAGTTGCAGTTACAATGGCTCTATGCGCTACAAAATTCTTTCAACAGCTGCTCCTATGAGACCAGCCACAAAGAAGCGGAGGACCTATCTTAAAAGGTACAGTCAAACACAAAAGGAAACTTCTATTTCCTCCTTGTATTGTATACACCTTCTATCTCCTCGTATTGTATACACCTTCTATCTCCATGTATTGTATACACCAACTCTAACATTGCAGTTTACGTCTGTGCAAAGGGATTTCTCAACAGAGACGATAGGTTTGGTATCAAAGGATACAAAATGGGTTAGCCTTGTGAGATGAGGGCAGCAGGACTGGATGGAGTATCAGGAGGATAAACGGAGTGCTATCTCGTGGAGAAGCAATCTCTTCTGAGACGCGTCAATCACACCATTGCACTCTGCATTCACAAGGACCTCGCTCATGATTGCGGCAGCATGCCCAGTAGGCTCTTCAGATGTCCTCCGCAGCATGAACATCTGCACAACATTAGGACAGTCCATTAAACTGTTTTATTAAATATTGCTCTTAATTAATAGTCTACGTAGAAAGCAGGGTGCTGAAATCGGCAAAAGTCTGTTGGTCCGTTATCCAGAAAATTACCTGTCCACGATGAGATATCTCAAGGCACCCAGGTGGCTGGATCCATGGTTCACCATCAACCTGGACAGGGAATGAACTGTGGAGGTGCAATCTTATAACTTTTCCTTGGGCTAACCGGTGTGCCCTTGAAAGTCCGACCTATCAACCACAGAAAAATGATTGTAAGATTCTACTTCAGCTTCATCACTACATATCAGAAGGACAGCACCAGATTTGAAAATGGACGACACTAACTGAAAGATTTAGAGGAAGCAGACTATCTCTACCTGCAGTTTGCCTAGATGCCATGTTCCCGATATACAAACCACCTCAAGTATTTTGTCATGGATTGATTGCAAACTGAAATCGTCATCATGGTCATTGTCGTTTTGCCACAGATCAACACCACCCATGTAGCTAGGGATATTCATTACAATCACACCTTCTGCATCCTGATGACAATACCAGATAAGAAAGAATCCTCCAAAGATAAACCACAAAGTTGTGACAGACGAAAGATGTAAAGAAGGCTACCTCCGGAATTTCAATGTTCTCCCCATCAACTTCAAGGCTAACATGCCATGGTAAATCAGAACATGACCTATCCATCATATCCTTTGCACCCTCTCTAGCATATATCAACTTGTTGACAAACTGTATGGATAAAAGTATTGCAATAGTAAGCATGAAGCAAAGAAGGTAATATATGATCACAACTGTTTATAATGCAGAGATTTAAGGTTTCCAGGTATTGAAAAGAAACTGTTGATTTCCTACAGAAATATTAGGACATTGCCACATCCTAAGCATAAACTGTAAAATAAAAAACAAAAAAATACATCCCTACCTGACTGCAAAATTGATCTGGTTTTTCTTTCCTCTCTAGTGGTGTGGAAGTCATAAGCAACCTTTGCATCACATCCGATACCTATAGGCCAAAATAAACAAATAATATATTTTTAGCACATTATGAGTTACAACTGAAGTAATGTATTTCAACTAAAAATATATCAAACTGTTGAGAAAGATGGTGGAAGTTTAAATGAGAAAACTTACCTAAATAATTCGTCATAAATTTTACTTGCTTGGTGCATTGACCTTCTGTTCCATTCTTCTCTTTGATGGCTACATTCCAGCGATCAAGCACTGTTACAGCTGCATGGTCAACATCATTCAGAAGTGCGTATATTCCTCCTTGTCGCTCAACAGAAGACAAACCCCCTCCCCAGCGCATAACCCGCGATAGGTCATTTCCAGTTCCAAGAGGAAGAATGGAGACAGGGGGAGGAGATTCGTAGTTCTGCTTTTCAATGGCATCAAGAACCCAGGCAACAGTTCCATCCCCACCACAAACAAGGATTCTGAAGTGTTTTACATTGTGGAATAGTTGTAATCCAACTTCAGGTCCTTGAGAAGCACTTAGCTCAAATATCTGAAACAAGGATTGGAATTGTCAGGTCAAGGTAAGAGTATTAAATTGGTTGCAACAAGGATTGCCAACCAAAGGAGTTAAGTAATCATATTTAACTTAAACACACATGGATAGATTTCAGAGCCTACTGAAATGTAAGTGTGTACAAAAGAGAAAACATAAAGCAAGATTACTACAGCAGAGCATTGCTAAATGGTGACAGGTCATTCAGTACTTATATCAGGTAACACAATTGGACTACATCTATACATCTAAAATTCTAGAACAACCTAAGGTAAACTATTGTTTAAAATATTTCAGAGGATATACTCAATTATTGATAAAAAGCTACTGCTTGTAAAAAGATTTATTGGACTCAGCAGGTGATAGGAATGATTTTTCTAGTTTTTTCTATCTAAGAACATTGATTACCTGTATTGGATTCAACAACATGTTCAGCCTTCTTCTAAGAGAAGGTCCATTTCTGCCTCCGCTCTTGCCATTGATGAATACCAGCAGTGGTCTTGAATCTTGTGGCAAATCAACAAGTTCATACTTTCTCACAAGTTCATTTGGAATACCAGATCGATATGTTTGCTTTAGAGAATTTTGAGATAAAGGCTTTGCCAGTGCATACTTTCCATCCAGACCCTTCAATCTAGCAAATCCTTCAAGCACTGAATCAAGGACTGAACCTTTTGCGGGAATGGAATTTGTCTTGCCACCAGGATGGTTATTCACACGTTTCTTGTTGCGTGACCTCCTACGGTTCCCAACCGTTGAATTGGCAAACCCATCCTTGATTGAGTTGAGCATTCCGCTAATTCCTGAACCTTGACCAACTTCTTTCACTGATTGGGGAGGAACAATAAGCCTCCTAAGAAGGCATCACAAGTGTTCGTGGTTTCCTTCAACAGTTTCGCATGACAATCAACATGGATCTGCCGCTGGCACCACAGGCAGCGCCATATAGGAGAGACACCAAGGAAAGGCACACCGCACGGCTCATCGCAGTAGTAGCAGAAGGAGGATATCTCCGGGTTGTCGTCCAGCTCCACCCACCTCTCAGACCAGTGATGCAGCAAGGGCAAAGCGCCAGCCTGCGCCACGCACTTGCAGTCCTTCTCAGCACTGGGAGAGCAGTTCGAGTGCGCCGCCACGCCGCAAACAGAGCAGCGGTGAACCACGTCGTCGGCGCCCTGCGTGGAGCCACCGAGGGACGACAGGCAGACGCAGCACGTCGACGGCTGGCCGCCGCGGAAGTGGTCCTCGGACCACGAGTGGCAGGAGCTCGGGCACCGCGATCTCCTCCACGCGGCGCGCTTCTCCCTGGCCGCCTCGGTCCAGTACAGCGCCGCCTCGCGCTGCAGCCTGAGGAGAGCGTAGATGAGCGCGGCGAGACCAATGGAGCCCGCGGTGACGATCCAGCCCAGGAAGTGGAGGCCGGAGGGGTCGAGCAGACGTGCCATGCTCACGAGTAAGGATCCCACCAGGTCCATAGCAGCTTGTTCGCCAGGCTTGTCGCGCAGAGAAGAGAAGCAGAGCCTGCAGCAGCAACAGCAAGAATGATGTCCCGTGAGTCGCCAGCTCGTTAGCAAGAATAATATCGCACCGATGGCAAACAAAAGTACTAGCATCCTGGACTAGAGCTGCAAAATGCGTGCGGCGGTATCCCACGCAACCACGGGGCTCGACGATTTTTTCCTGATCTGGAGACGAAAGAAAAGCATGTTTAAATGGAAAGCAAGCCCCTCCGCTTCATGGCATTCCCCCAAGGATCACGCCTCAGAACAGGAACAAAATCCAGCCTCAACCTCCCACACGGAAATCAATTTGTTCCTCCGATTTCAGCGTAGGAGTCCAGCCTCCGATTGCGCCGGAATCGCTGGTCGACCCAGAGGAGGGAACAAGGCAAAGCAAAACAAATCGAACCGAATCCGGCGAGCCAACGCGGTTGCTAAGCACAAGCAGCGCGGCGGCGGGGCCTGGATCCACGCCCGCACGGGATCCCGCATTCCCCGCCCGACTCCCGGAGGATTTCATTTGAACGAACAACCCCGCGCCGAATCCCAACCCCCATGCGCGCAGCAGCAGATTCGGTAGGATCGCGAGCGCTCACCTCGTCCGCGGGGCGGATGTGGGGCGAGCAAACCCTTGCTCCGCTTGGCTTGGCTTGGCTTGACGAACCCTCCTCGGCCACCGCCTCGCAGCCTCGCTTAGCTTGCCGTGCCGTTGGGTTCGGTCGGCGCTCCAGAGGAGAGGGGGAGGCGAAGGGGGGAGGCAGAGGAGGAGAATTCGAAGATCGTGGGTGGGGGCCGATCGGCGTCGTGGCGTGCGTTTAAAAAGGGGAAGCAAGATGGGAGGATTCGGGGCGGACGGGGGTAGTACAAGCGCAAGCGCGTCCTGTGCACTGACAAGGATGGGTCATGGGTGGGCGTCCCGGGGACCCGGAGCTCCACGCTTTACACGTCACTTGTAAACATTTCCCCTTTTATTATTATTTTATATATTTTTATAGCGCACATCCATTAGTTGGAGTAGGATATCTAGCTTCTTCATTGCAGCAACTTCGGATAACAATCTTCTTTCTCCACGAGATCTAGCTTGCGTACTAGGATGAGTATGAGTTGTGTGCGTGGGTGGTGGTGGTGTATTATTTCATGAGTTTAGATAGTACAGCTTGTACTTGAAGAGTGGAGGCGTCAAAAAAAATCTATCGTACAGAGGAATGTGATGAAAAAAAACTACTCTAGCATATCCCCTTTCTCAATCCTCTCTTGCTATATTTTTCCCCAATCCTCGAAACATCTTCTTAATCCCTTAAGGCCCCCAATCCTCTCTTGCTATATTTTTCCCCAATCCTCGAAACATCTTCTTAATCCCTTAAGGCCCCGTTCGTTTTATCAGGAACGACGGGCAAGAAGAGTTCCTGGCCAGAATCGCTATTTAATTTGCATAAGCTTTCAGTAGACGGATGATTCCTGGCGTGGTTTGGCCTGAACCGAACGGGCCCTAAATAGAATGAAGCAAGCAAATTTCTTCCTCAATCCCCTTTCCTTTTTTTTAATTTGTTGGAGCACAGTTTCCCTATAATCTAAAAGTATGCTTCTCAATTCCTTTGAGCTGCATATAGGGAATTTGGATATCTTAAATTTGATCAATTATAGATAAAAATATTAATATTTATGATATCAAATAAATATCATTAGATTAATTATAAAATATATTTTATAATAAATTATTTTAGAGCCGTAAATATGAATAGTATTCACTAAATATTTGGTTACTGTAGCACCACGGAATCCAATTCAACACAAAAGTCGAAAAGTCAGCTTAGTCTAGGAGTACACACATGGCTAGTCCGTTGAGTCTTTCCACGGCGGCCGGCGTCCGAGTCTTCCGCCGTACACCGCCCAGCCAGGCAACCAGCCAGCCAGCCACCTGCGACCGCTGCGTGCTTTGCCTCGCTGTCGCTCAAATGGTTTTTGTTTCTTCTCTGCGCCGTCTAGTTCGTCTTTTTTTTTTGTCCCCTCGTCGGCGGACGGTGACGAGACGATGACTTGTCAATTAGCTAGCTCAAATCAGCTGGGCTGCCCTCTCGTCGTCGCCGTCGCCGTCGCCGTCGCGTGGTCAGCGTGGCCGTTTCGATGGGATCTAGGAGGGAGTATTGTGTAATTAGTGAGAGGTAGCTAACGCGCGGGCAGGTGTTTTGGTTAGCGGTTGCGTGGTGCGATCATCAAGCCCATAGTCATGCGTGCGGTTTGTGGTTGTGGACATGTTGCGGTAGAATTAAAGAGCCGGGCTCTCTAATCCCTATCAGGCAGTTGCTGTGATACCTGTCGCCGCTGTTCTGTGCCAGTGCCAGGATAAAAACAGATCAGATACGGACGGATATCACTGATATTATATTTCTGTTTGAATTCGAATTTGAATAACCATATCGGATATGATACGATTGGATATCGACATCATAAATATGCGATTAGAGTATTCGAATATAGATACGATATCAGATGTTGAATATCCGGACTCGGATACGGACAGATCTGAACCTCTCTAAACGGATTCGGTCTCGAATACGGTCGGATAATATCCGTACCATTTTCACTATGAGTGCTCATTCTTATGGGTTTGAGATCGACTCGCTTTATTTTGACTGTAGTTAACTACAGTAGCTCCTTTCTTTACACCAGAGATTTAGAGTATAGCTCTATTTTCATTTTGCTTATAGTGGTTTTTACATGGACCCACCAAAAGATATCCCTATTCTTGTTGTTTTTCACATAAATTTTGCAGAAAGTTTGAAGCGTGCATCACGCCCGAAATTAAGTGCGCTTCCAAGAAAGCACTGCATGCGTGCGTACAGACTCTATCTAGCTTCTACAACGATTTCACAGAATTAAGGTCTTATTTAGATACCAAATTTGCCTCTTAAATTTCACTATGCAAAAAGAAGATTTTCATCATATCAAAATGTCGGCACATGTATGGAGTACAAAATGTAGATGAAATAAAAAAAACTAATTGCACAGTTTTGTTGTACTTTACGAGACAAACGTTTTAAGTCTAATTAGTCAATGTTTGAACAACTATTACCAAATAAAAACAAAATGCTACAGTGATGTACAGTAACTCAGCAAACGCCGATTCCGGCGAACTAAACACGGCCTAAATGATTATTAATCAAAGCCGCTGCCGCAGCACCGAGTGGCTCTTTATCAATCACTTTTGTTCTTCTGGATCATTCCTGCCAAAATCTTAAATCTATCTCCATGGGGATCTCATGGCCCCAATATTCCCCCATTCCCAAGCAGATGCAGATCCAGTGCGTGAAGAAAGCCAACTTTGGAGTTGGAAAGCGTACGGCTGCGGTGCATTCTTAGTCCCTAAGACTTCGGACTCCGGATTCCTTCTCCCTCCCAGCAAGCGGCTCAAGTAACTTTCAGAGCCCCTACCACTCAAGCCAAAAAGTTCCTTTTTAAAACGGTACGGATATTTTCTGACCGTATTCAAGACTGAGTCCGTTCAGAGGAATTCAAATCTGTCCATATCCGAGTCTGAATGTTCAAATCTCAATACCATATCCGTATCCGAATACTTAAGTTGCATATTTATGATATCGATATCCAATCGTACCTTTCTGATATAGCTGACATTATCCATATTTGGATCCAAATCCAAATAGAATTATATATAAAAATAAATACATAATATCAATGATATCATTCCATATCTGATCCGTTTGCATCTCCACTCTATTTCTCTATTTCGCCCATATGTTTGTTTTATTAAACTAGCAGGCTGATGGCTATCAGCCGTAGCAGATATTCGTCTTGTTTCACAGCACTATTTTAGCAATATTTTTCAACGAACGAACAATATTTTTCTCTCACACCAAATTAACATAAACATCAACGTAAACCAAATTTTTGCAACCCATTTATTATTTCATCTCCGAAAAGATCAAGACGGAGCTGCCGTGTCATAGTACATGCTAATAAACATCTCGCTAATGTCAACATCGTCGATTCATGATGTCCAACTACTTCATGATGCAGTACCGTATCAACTTAACCTCACATCTGTCTAACTGCGCAGTGGGCCCAGGCGAACCCATGCAATGCGAAGCACTGACGACGACGTCAACTGGCACCTGTCCCAACTGTCCAGTGGGCCCACACCAACCACGGGCCCCACTTCACGTGCAAGATATTTTCGGGCTTTCCCTTTCCTTGCAGGTGGCCAGCCGACGCTGGGTGCTTGCGGTTGCGGGACCGTCGGCGTCGGGACCTTCCGCGCCGCCATGTGTCGGCAAAAACGGGAGTAGGAGTACGTGCGGATCCCTGGGATTCCTCCATTTCAGGTTTGAACCTGCAGCTTGCAGTGTGGACCCAATGGAGTACGGAGGCTGAGGAGAGAGGTAGCTCTAGGCGTGGTTAGATTCTATTTGTGTGACAAGGCTTATACGTATTTGATTATGCACAAATAGGATGAAAACGGATCGGATACGGACGGATATCACTGATATCGTATTTGTTTTCATATTTATGTTCGGATTCGGATTCGAATACGGATAGTATAAAAAATACCGGATAGGATATGATTGGATATCGACATCATAAATATGTGATTTAAATATTCGGATACGAATACGGTATCGGATGTTAAATATCCGGACTCGGATATAGACGGATTAAAACCCCTCTAAACGGATTCGGTCTCGAATACGGTCGGAAAATATCCGTACCGTTTTCATCCCTATGCACAAGTAACATTGTCTAACGTACGGAGTAGAGAGCAATGTTAGCAACTCCACTATGATCCTCAAATTTGAGGGTTCTTATCAAAAGCAAGTAGGACCCCCTACTTAAGCCCTTAAATCTTATCCTTCCGCCCTCAATCTCACAGGTGTCAACGGGGTCTCTATCAAGGAGTTAGGCGTTTTCTCACTCCTGCATGAGCACCTCCCTTCCCTCTAAGTCGTATTCATTCCTACGCCGCAGGCAGCCCTGATAGCTAGCCACCCTTTTAGAACCTACAAAGATGAACGCGCTCCTGAACAGCCAGCTATGCCACGTCGCCCTAAATTACTCCAGACGTCGGATCTTCAGCTCAGTGGCTCAGATTTTCCGAAACGGATTTTACCGAAACCAGCTTCACGGTCTTCTTTTTCTCTTTTCCGACTTCTCGTCCGCTTCGCTTTGGCTTCTCCGGCTTCTCGTCCCGGATCCGCTCAAGCAAATATATATACCGGCTCCTGCTTCTCTTCCCCACGCTGCTTTTGGATCCTTCTCTTCTCTCTCCCTCTCCCGCGACGGAGGCGCCCGCGACGGCGCCACCGCACGCACAGCGCAGGCGCCCCCCCGTCACGGCGCACGGCGCGGCCGCCACCCTCGTCCTCCTCCATGCTCCTTCCTGCTCGCACCGGAAGGGCCTGTCGAACATATCCTCGGGGTCTCCGGCTCCGCCTGCTTCGCCTTGCCATTGCCCTCCGCGGCGGCGCCGCCGGCCTGCTGCGGCTTCCTCGCCGGTGACGTCTCCGTGCTTGGATCTCTGCTGTTGCAGTCCTCTATTTTCTCTCCTTCGCCTTCCTTCGGAGGTGCGTTCGTCTCCGTGCTGCTGCAACCCTAGCGGCATCTCCTTGCCGGCGCCACCGCCGCGGGACGGCCTCCTGGCCGGCTTTGGGGGTGCCGCGTGGTTTTCGTGTGCCTTTTCCTTCGATTTCTTGCGCCGCTGCTACCCCCATCGAAGAACCCTCCACGATCCACGCACGCTGGCCCTTGCCCGTGCCGCCGTCTCTCTCTCTCTCTCTCTTCCTCTCTCTCCCCATGCGGCGGTGCACTAGTTGGCCCCCTAGGTTCGCCGCTCTCCGACGCGGTGGCACATCGGCGTGTGCGGATCTCAGCCATGGCCACAGCCAGGGCGGCGGCGGATCCCATCCCCCGCGCCATGCGCGCCTCCCCCTCCCTCCCTCCCTCTCTCTCTCCCTTCCTATCCTCTACCGATGTGGCGGCGCAGCAGCCGGCGGTGGCTGCGACCGCGACCAGACGGTCGCTATCCCGTCCGCTCCCCCGCGAGCATCTCCCTCTCCCGATGTGGCTTAGTGCGGATGGGTCCCGGCCATGCCGTGGCCGGCACAGGGCAGAGCCATGGCCTGGAAGCCGCTCGTCCTCATCTTCCCCCCTCTCCCTTTCTCCTACTGTGGCCGCGCATGGTGCCCGCAGCTGGTATGGATGCGCCTCGACGGTGCCGCCATCTCAGGTGCTCCCAGTTCCTCCTATTTCGTGATTTTCCTTTAATCTCTCTTATATCTCCCTACGGTGAATATGAATCGTCTTCTACTGTTTGTCCTATAATGCCTGCACCTCCAAGGTTTGCCTTCTCTGTGTTCATCTCTGGGAGGACGGCACCAATTGCCAGTTGCCACATCACTATCGCTGTTACAAAGGTTATGTAATCTCTCTCAAGTTAGCTCCATATGAGTGCGTGGGCAAATTGGAACATGTTCCTCGCCATCTAGCCCATCCACAGCAATTTTGAATGTTGGTTGATTTGCATTAACCCCTTTAAATTGGACCGCGTTGCTGAGCAGCAGCGGTGGACACGTTAGTAAAAAAAATTGTAACGCTTGATCTCCGTTTAACGCCTCCAATTTACTCCACCATAAGCCCACGGTAATATTTGTCCACAAACTTCCTGCCTTCAGAGGATAGAACAGATAGTGTGCTTCTTATCACTACTGTTTGCCATCTTATGTGGACACAATTTCAAAGTGGTGGTCAATTACTTCCCTTGTCAACAAACCACGCATTGATATGTGCATTTGAATTGCTACAGCAATGTTCAACTCCAGTAATATTCTGCATAGGCAGACTACTCTGAAATTTTGACATCTGCCATTTTCTTCTTCTTCTTGAGCCTGTGATGAAAAATTTCATACCCATTGTTCAAACGATATGATCTGATGTTCGTTCGCTTGTGAGGTACTGGGCATGACCTGCTACTTATATTATGCAATTTCTGAGAGTAACCCAGTTGTCAGCATGCCTTTTAAGCTCCGAGTTGAAGAACAAATGATGATTGCTATGTTTCTTAGGCCTCTGCTTGCCATCTTATCTTGACACAATTTCAAAGTGGTGGTCAATTATTTTCCTTGTCAACAGAGCACCCATTGATGTGTATTTGAATTGCTACAGCAATATTCAACTCCAGTAATATTCTGCATAGGCAGACTACTCTGAAATTTTGACATCTGCCATTTTCTTCTTCTTGAGCCTGTGATGAAAAATTCCATACCCATTGTTGAAACGATATGATCTGATGTTCGTTCGCTTGTGAGGTACTGGGCATGACCTGCTACCTATATTATGCAATTTCTGAGAGTAACCCAGTTGTCAGCATGCCTTTAAGCTCCGAGTTGAAGAACAAATGATGATTGGTATGTTTCTGAGGCCTCTAAAAATCCTGTCTTCGCTGCAAAAAAAATTCTTACCCTTTTCATTGCGGCAGCAGAAATTTTGTACACCTTTAAAAGAACATGTTAATTTACGAAGACAAATGTCACTGGGAATTGCTATTATTTATCTCACCGTTTCCTCTGAGTTATATAGGCGCTGCAATTGTATTTCCATGGCATGTTTCTGCCTTACTCATAATTGAACCAACTGAAAGTGAGACCAAGGTAAACATATGCAACTTTTCTCTTACCCATCGACATGGTCTCTGCAATTTTCTTGCCGTTTTGTTGGGTGTGGCCTGGTTGAACCTGCTGTCCTTTCATGTTGATTTCTTACCTGTACCTACTTACTGGACTTTACATGTTTTTTTTAAGAATAGGAAAGTGCTGTTCGTACATATATATAACAATGATGGTTCTACTCTTTAGGATCAGCTTTGTCCCTAGGCCCCCTCCCCCTTCGATTTCTGTATAAAAGTACTACTACTTCTTTTTCTCATGCTTACTATGATATACCGCTAACCTTTTTAAAACATAAAATGGAGATCAATTAGGTCATTGCAAGCTACCTGCTGCTCTGTAGCAACGTAACAAAAAAGAGGTAGCGTTAGGATTATTTTGGTATATGATTTGTCTCCGTACCAACGTGAAAACATACATACATATACTATACTTAAGTTCTGCAAGCATGAAGAGCAAAAGAGTAGGCGAAGTACTTATTCTTCGATCTTTGATTATAGTTCTGCAAGCATATGAACATAACCTTTGTAGTCAAAGAAAATAGGTGGAAATAAAAAAGGAATGGGAGAGGGGGTGAAGTAATCAGTATTTGAGTGCTCTAAGTATTTATATTTATTTCAGCCACACATACGACCTAAAATGTGTCCTGACAAACTAGCTTATTGCCCAATACGGAATTGCCATTTATTAATGGTTATTTCTCAAAATAAATTATTCAGAGTATATTTATTAAGGGTTATTTCTATGGGAGTTCTATTAGGTTTTGGAACTGCATTACCTTTTGTGTGCCTAATAGATTAGGAAGCAACAAAATACAGTGCTCCCTGACTTCTAAGAATTTATTCATGCTATGATGATTAACACATCACGTCCTTTAGTCTATTATTATTTCTGCCAGGTTTATATGATGATGATGTCAGGTCCTGATCCACATGCCCTATGAAGACAACGGTGTCGTCTGCTGTCAGATTGGTAACCTCCTACCTATGTACGCATTTTAAATTGGTTTATTTCTAAATACTGATACAGCTTGTCAACTAAAGCGAGGTACTATTTTGGGGAAAAAAACTGAAGGAATCATATATGGTTATATGTCGATGTACTGTGCTCCTATGCCTAATACTGTGCTAAAGGATTAGATCAAATGAATGAATATAGTTACTATGGTTTGGTCCAAGGTACATGATAACAGTACAATTACCTATCTACTTATTACAGTTATTGACCTGGCAAAAATATGTCGCGCACACTGATCCACCCCCTCTTCCATTGTCTTTTCATTTCCACCTATTTTTATTTCTTTTCCTGTTTTCCTTCATGGCTGTTGCTTTTAATATTTCCAACAGCCAAGTTCTTTGTAAAATTTATGGCTTCATCTCAGACGATCAGCATCTCAGACGATGATGAAGCTGGGTGGGAATCTGATCGCATCATGAACCTTGGCTGATCCTACCGTCTGTATCACAGCCCAACAAAAGCTTCAGTCAACGGCCTCTGTACCGTGTGTAATATTTACTTATTTAGCCTTAGCACTGTCAGATCCTTTTCTACATTGCATCTAGCAGAAATTAGCCTCCACGTCCTACTGATGTTGTGTAATATCATCACCTAGCACTCTATAATGCTTTCGTATGACCAGCGCAATTTCAGATATCACAAACCTAATATCTATCAGTGTCGCATCAGCTGCTCTATATACATACCTTTCCTGTCTGCAGTACTATGTGTGTATACCCTGGTTTGATATAATGCACATGTGTATACCCTGGTTTGATATAATGCACATGTATACCACCAAATGCATGGTACATATACGCATATCCATACTCAGCATACCATGTCCATCTTATCCAGGCAAGAATTAGCAAAATCCTTTCCGATCGCGCGCAGGGGCGCGCGTTTCCCACTAGTTTTTCTACAACTTGCTACTTCTATTCCTTCATTGCCATGCTCCAAGCCTGGGCGCCCCTCTCCTACTCTGCTGCCCCCGTGCCGCTGGCGAGAAGCAGCGATGGTTGAGGCAGATGAGATAGATTCATCGGGTATGCGGCGGGTGGTACCATATGACCCTGTTGATCCATAGTGCTGGTCTCGTTCCTAGCATGGTAGGCTTATGCTAGAGTAGACGCAAAAAATCAAGCCCTCAAAAGCAAAGGAAAGCTCTTAAATCAAAAGTAGAGGCCCTAATTTGAGGTCTCCTAGTGGGTTTTGATCTCAACCAAGAAGTGTGTATGCATTTTGATTAATCAAGGAACACCAACGTTCCACTGTTTCATTCTTGTTATTTTCAGTATATAAACCACTGCGATATTAGAACATTACTACATCCTATTTATTCTACTAAACACAATTATATTTTTATGCATGTGGTCAATGCTAATACAGGTGACTAAAGCCTTTTCCTTTTCAAAGGGTGTTTTTGTCCAACCCAATTTAATTTATGCAACTATTCCATTACAGTATGTACTCCCTTTGTCCCAAAATAAATGTTGTTCTCGCTTCCCGATAAATAACTTTTACTAATTTTATATAAAAAATATTAATATTTATGATACATAATTAATATCATTAGATAGATTGTTGAATTTATTTTCATAATTAATTTATTTGGAGATACAAATGTGTCACATATTTTCTACAAATCTAGTCAAATTTACGGCACGGAAACCCAAAATGGCAGTTAATTTGGGGAGGAGGGAATACTTTCCACTATCGTTAGAGGTTAACATTGCTTTATATTCCTAATCCTATTAATGATAGAAATTTCTCATATACTATATATGAACAAAAAGGCTTTGTATGCACTATTTATTTTTTTCTTCCTTTTCTCTTTATGGACTCTTTTTCGCTATGTATGGACCCGAAACTATCTAGCTTGCTAGGATCAAATAAAGTGTAATTTTTATTTACTTCTATATCTATATAGAGCATCTACAAAAGTATTTATAAAATCCATGATCTAAATCATCATTTGGAGTGTGCTATTTGAGTATAAGTCAATTTTTATATGTTTATACCCACCAGCTTTTATATATTTTATTATTATGCGCACTCTAGAAAGTCATCTTCACTCTCTATCTTTAACTATCGAGAAATACATAGTAGAGGATGTCAATTAAATACGTATGTTGTTGGAGCGTATTTTTTCTCTGCTATAAATTAGGAAAAGGATATAAATAGTTTTTTTTACAGAATTAGAGATGCTCTAAAAAATTCATCTAATTTTAATGCAATTCAGAACAACAAAGAATTACATATTACAGATACTCTTTTAGAGGAGAAGTGCAAGTGGCAAATGTAGCATGCACATCAACCTCTAGTGAGGAATTCGTACGGTGTTGTGTACGCATCCCAGTGCAAATCTAGCGGTTCACAATGCGAGGACTTGAGGGCAAACTTTACTTTCTCAACCTCTAGCCATCTGTTATCTCCGTGAAACATGGCTGCCATGTGGCGGGCTAACGGCAGCCGGATCCTCTCCTTCTGATCCCACGTGGCGGCGTCATGGAACGTGGAACCATATATGGGCAAGATGGAACGTTTGGCCTAACTCATCTCGTCGATGGGTCTCAACTGCGCGCTCGTCGTTGGCGCTACTGTGCTAATAAGCTACTTCATGCATCACCTTGTTAAAAGAAAACGCTACTTCATGGATCACGTATGCAAGTCCCGGCACGTGATGGTCACTCGATTAGCAAAGGGTTTTTTTACCGGAAGTTATTACTAAATTTTAGGTCATCTGGTGTCTGAATTTTCAAATAACAAATATACTTCCTCTGTTCTAAATTGTAAGTCGTTTTAACTTTTTTGTTGATTCATTTTGTCATACATCTATATAACAAAATGGATAAACAAAAAAGTCAAAGTGACTTATAATTTGGAACGGGGGAGTATTCAACTAAATAGTGTAATTAAAATGAACCATTTATAAGAGATATTTTGTAATTTTCTATGACTAAACAGTAGTGAAATTTCATATTGTCTTAGAAAAAAAAACTTAGGAACCGTTTGGATCCTTTTATTTTGGAGAAATTGGAATCTACTCAATGAATTAAACTATTTGGCTTGGAATTTAACATTTCACAACTTTTCTAAGTTCACATATAAACCTATCTCTAATTCATAGGATGAGAGATATATAGAAATTGATTTTATACATCACCATGCTATATTTCTACTCTCCAACTTATAGCATGTTCTTCAACTCGCTTTTCTATAGCAAAAATACACCATATAAGTATCTTTCTTGTATGGCTAACAATAATATATAAATATATATTCCATATAGAACCACATTAACTTAACTAATTTGTGCATTAATTAAAATTATTAGAATGAATTCAATTCAAATATCCAAACGGCCTCTCACAGGAGAAGTGTTTTGTAACAGTTAATAACACGTGCATTGTACTCTGATTTCATTTCATCTGATCTGATATAGGGACGTCGTACGGCACCCTTTAGACGTTTCTAAACAACGCAAATGCATACTCCCTCCGTCCTAGAAAAAATGTCGTTTTAGATTTTTCAGACATCGTGTTTGACCGTTCGTCTTATTAAAAAAATTTTAATAAATATTATTTATTTTGTTATGACTTATTTTATCATTAGAGATACTTTAATAATGATTTATTTATTTTATAATTTGCACAAAATTTTTGAATAAGACAAACGGTTAAACACGATATCTGAAAAATCTAAAACGACACTTTTTCTGAGACGGAGGGAGTATAGGCTAATCACGTCACCTACACTCAGCATCAGCATTCGATGAGGTGCATGCACCCGGTCGTCGGCAACTCGGCATGCCGCGCCGGCCTGGGCATTGGAGCAAGCGCCCAGCTGATGACGTGGTGAGTTGCCATACGTACTCCGTACTACATAAAACTCCCCTCTCCGTTGCCTGCGCTGCCGACTGCGTGCATGGCCTCCAATAATGTGGCGCCACGTGTGGAGGCCACTTGCTTTGCACGCGCGTCATCGAGGATATGGATTCGTGCAAGCGCGTCAACTACGGATCATCACTTCCAGCAATCCAGCCACCAACAAGGCAACAAGAGGTGTGTGACATGGGATGCTGTTGTGCACAAATTAATAAGCAGGGCAGATTTGTATTTTATCTGGACAGGCAACTAACCCAGCCCTTGATTCTGGATTGGAATTGAAAGGTTAGGATAGGTGTTTGGTTTTAATTTAGAGATGTGATGGTACGGTCTCAGGTTTGGTATTTGATTTGATTCAGAAGTAAGTAACTCTGGATGTACTTGTACACTACGTACACACGGTCGGCTAGTTGCTAATGCTGTGTGGACATACACGTAGATGTAGCTAGTCCAGTATATAATCCGGCCAGATCACCAAAGCAACGTGGGCCTGTGCGAGGACGCAGGGGGCAGCAAGCAGTGTTGTGCGAATCAATCAATCCCGGTAACGCACGCAGGCTGGCTGGTCGGTGCTCTGCCGCCGCCAGTGTGCCCAGCTGCATCTGAAATCTGAATGCCATGTGCGTCCGTTGCACGAGTACATCATGCATGCGCCCAATTGTCAACAGAGATAAGTAGATTCATCCTCACATCACAGCATGTAACAGGCGGCGCTCAAATTAAGTCCGTGTCCATTGCGTGATGCCGTGATGGGCGTGGACGCGTGGTGCTGCTGCTAGCTTTTCCGCTGCCCGCCGACACTGGCATTTGAATCTCATTCTAGCTAGGCGGGGGGTCAGCCAGAATGGTTGTCTTTCTCACCCACGACCGACTCTGGAGTCTGGACTCAGAGGGTCATTGCAATGTTTGACCTGACTAAAACGCCTAGCTACCATGTTTTATCATCGAGAGAAAAAAAATAGTAACAAGACGTACCCTATGAACCAACGACAACACACCACAGGTATTAACAAAAGGATTAGAAGAGGTGGTCAAACGACTGCTTATTAAGTACGGGCGCAGCAGCTGGCCGTAGATGACCGGTCGTTCGGTTCGTCGCCTGTAGGGCCAGACGCCTGGACCAGACCCTTCCGTTTCTACGACGGTCGTACAATTAGACTGGACTACTGCTACATGCAATTCCCAGTCACGTACGTACGTAGGGCTGGACTGGACTTTCGTGGTCGTCCATGACTCGCATAATGCACGCTTGTAACCGGTCAGATATCATGGACGACGCGCGGCTTATATACTCCGTATGTATGGTTGGAGTACAGTGACACACACCAAGGTTCTGATTTCTGATATAGATGACGCCCAGGTTCTGACATTTACAGCCTCCTCCCTCTATTGCAGCTGTTCGCTTGAACTTATTAACTCGGCTTATTAGCCATCGTACAGTGCTCTCGTGTTCTTGTTTCAGTATTGTTGACTCCTTTTTAATGAAATACGTGTTATAGTGCATGTTCGCCAATAAAAAAATAATATCAGCCGACTTATCAGCCGCAAAAATGATCAGCCAAACAAAAGCTACTAAGTATGCAACTGAAAAAAAATGTAAAGAAAGATGCATATCCGTGAATGTTTGTTTTGGGACGAAGGGTGTAACCGTCTCTTTTTGTTTTTCTGGTGAATGAGATGGACCATTGGATCCTGAACAAAAATTAATTAAAGTGAACCTTCAATCGTTAACAATTCACAAACGACCTTCGCTGTCTTTTCTAGGACTAGGCGACGGTGACACCCACCACCTGTTGATCGTGCTGTGCAAGAGCAACGCCGCTTCAGCTTTTCTGTCCACCTTCTCTTCTGGTCCCTGCGACAGCCCATCAAGTACACATTTCAGCCCATTAATCAAGATTGCTCTTTCATGTTTTCAAAGGCCCAGGTTTGGCTATGCTGTTGCGGTCTTCTTTTTTAGACAAAGAAACATGACAATAATATGCTAACCTCCAGAACTTCAGAATACATGGTTGAACCATATCTAGACCTCAGTGCCACATCGAACCATAACCCAAAACGAGGCAGGAAAAAGACATGTTTGCTCCTATGACTTACATTGATCTCCACACTCCCTTCCATCTGACCAAAGCAGACTCTATTCCCCAACTTATCTCCTCCACTCTCTAGCTTGAAAGCCCTAGTTCAAGGAATGGAGATGGTGGCAAGAAGAGCGAGGCATCACAAACCAACAAAGAAAATTGATCCGCACAAGCGAGGAGGCGCTGATAGGGTAGGGAGCAAGGTGGATTATCTCGATCCAAGGCCGTGTGCACTAAGGGGCCATCGAGGGTGCCCATGGGATCTAGGGAATAACATTGGCGGTGTTGGATGTAAGACTGTAACCAAGAACTAGGCCTCACTAAATCACACAATGACCAGAGCAACTCCAACGGTTTTGCATTTTTTATTTGGCAAAAGATGGAATTTGCCAACTCTCAAATCAATATGGGGAGGAGAAAAAAAAGGTTATCTCCAACGGTTTGGCAAAATTGACTTGCCAAAATCCAAAAAAGGAAACCCGGCGGCGCGGGAGGGAAGAGTGCACGCGGGAGTAGTGCGTGAGATGGAATGCCAAGCCGATCGCGAGCTTGCATATATGCCAATCCATCCCAGGATTTTGCTAAGTTAACAAAAATGCAAATCCCATTTGCCAAACCGTTGGATATGAGTTTTGTAGACCTTTTTGCAAAAACAGGAATGCAAAGCCCATTTGCAAAACTGTTGGAGTTGCTCTTAGTGCTAGTACAGAGTCATTACTACCTACATGATAGTACCGCCAAACAATCTGTTAGATATCATCCCTATTATCTGGCATATACTCTGGTGCATTTTCGATGCCCATTTTAAGTCCAATCTTAACCAATTCGTCTTCTTTGAGATACTCGACTTACAACCTCTTCAATGGAGCTACTTACTACCATGATCTTGACTAAGAGTTAACTTCTTGCATGTCCCAATGCTCTTGCTCCTCAGTCCATTGCAGCCTTGGATGTTCCCTCTTAATAGCAAGGTTAAAGGAAAACTAAAGCTCTACTCTACACGATAGCGAAGATCTCTAAGCACCTCTATTGTGTCATACTCACCTCTATTGTGTCATACTCTAATTATGAACAGTTTCTTTGGCATAGCTCCCCCTTAAGTGCTTATCTTAGAGAAGCTAGAAATTGCAACTTTTCCTCTAAAAAACTACTATTTACCAGAAATAGTTTCTTTTCTTAAAGTGTTTAGGGCTCCTTGGAAAAAGCCGCTATTGGAGCCGGAGACGGAGCCTTGCTAAACTTATATTAATTTAAGTCTTTGTAGACTCGTGGCCATTCAGTTCGTAACTAACAAACTAGCATGTGTGACTTGTAATTGGATAGGGGCGACTTTCATTTCACGTAGCCATGTGCTCAGAAAAGAAAACAAAAACAAATTAAAATGGGATAATATAGCAAAATCAAAAGGGTGGTGTTATCCTTACCTATACAGCGAATCCAATCTTTGAAGTGGTAAACAGAGGAAGTCCAATCTTTAAACCGGTAATTAGCAAAAAAAAAATCTCGTATAATTTTAGAAGACTTACGAATTGGGTGTTAAATTCATCGAGGCACGCGAACTGGAACCCAAAATTATGAGATCTCTCCTTATCAGCTTGGCTGGTGGAGCTCGATTCGATGCGTTGCTGAGCCTGGGTAATCGATTCGTGCTGGGCGGTGGCGCGGTCGGAGGGATCTGAACCCTAGCGCCGTCCGGATCTGGAACCCGCGCCGGCGAGCTGCTCGGCGCCTCGGCGGAATGAGTGGCTGGAAAGCGGGGGAGAGGAGAAGCCGCGGAGATATGAACGGCGGCGGCGGCGGCGACAGCGGCGGCGGGGACGAGTTCGGGCGTGCGGTGGCGCGGGCCGCGGTGGCGCAGGCGCTGGAGGCCGCGGGGTTCGACTGCGCGCACCGCTCCGCGGTGGACGCGGTCGTCGACATCGTCCTGCGCTATATCACCCACCTGGGCCGGTCCGCCGCCTTCCACGCCAACCTCGCCGGCCGCGCGCTCGCCAATGAGCTCGACGTCATCCAGGCGCTCGAGGAGGTCGGCGCCGACACGGATGGTTTCGCGGGCGCGGCGACCACGGGCCACTGCCTCGTCGGCTCCGGCGTCGTCAAGGACCTCATGGCCTTTGTCCATTCCAAGGACGAGGTGCCGTTCGCGCGGCCGCTGCCTAGGTTCCCCATCCAGCGCGCGGAGCCGCAGCCCTCTGCCAGCTTCGCCGTGACGGGGAGGGAGACTGGGATGAGGCACGTGCCGGAGTGGCTGCCTGCGTTCCCAGATCCGCACACCTATGTGAGGACGGAGGTGTGGGTTGGGCCGCCGGCGACCAAGGACAGGGTTGACAAGGTGGAGCAGGTGCGGCAACGGAGGAAAGCTGAGAAGTCCCTGCTCAGCCTGCAGCGAAGGCTGGCCATGGCTGGTGCGGATGGGTTTCGTCCAGCTGTTGCAGTGGCACAGGATAGTGCGGAGAAGGGAAAGGAGATACAGACAGCTGGGACGAAGAGGAATCCATTTCTTGAGCCAGCATTGATGCCTGGAGAGAAAGATGTATCCGACATTGATCTGCCTCCTGAAAAGAAGAAACTCTCTGTCCTTGAGGCATTTGCGCCAGCTATTCAAGCTAGAACCATCAGGGAGATTGATGCTGGGGAAGGATTGGACCAAAATCAAAGGAGCATTGTTCCAAAAGAGAGAGCTCCAGTGTATCTTAAGATTGGATTTAGTAAGAAGCCATTAGCAGCAGCTCTGAATTCAAGAGCCCTGGACCTGAGGGAAGATCCTTCCTTCTTGAAAGAGGAAGCAAAGGATGATAAGAAGCGGAGAGCGAGCATGATATTAAGGGCATCAATGGAGAACCCACAAGAACTTCCTCAGCTCTAAAATTGTTTGTGGAGGAAGTGTGGTACCAAGAGTGGAGTTGCATCATGGTGTGATCGTAGAACTTCAGTTTCCAGAATCTTGAGGTAAACATTTATCTTGTGGTAACTCATTGGTCCAGACTGTCAATTGCTCTAGAGGTCCATGCGAAATGAAACCCATGTAGTTGAAACTCCTGTGTGCATCAAAACAAAATGGTGGAACAATTTGCCAAATTTAGGGCAATGTCTTAGTGTATATTTGTTGATTTTTTTTCTTATGTAGGACAATGATACAGAGGTCAACAAAACATCTATGCATCTAACTGTTAGCTGTAGCCACTTTGACTAGTCTTGGATGGTAGAAAATCCGGGAAGTTAAAACTTACCTTTTTGGTAGGCTTGCTCTCCTCAGTATTATTAGCAATTTAACTACCTTTGAGCAATAATGATACATGGTTTTGTGCCTAGAGGCTTTCCATTTAAGAGAGAACAGATTGTACTGCATGCATTCACTATTTCATATATGCAATGGACAGTGAGGAGGATATATTAGTTTTGTGTTAGGACTCTTAAGAGGAATTTAAATCTGGATGTGCACCAAAAAAGAGAGAATAGTTTGATTGACTAACTACTTGGAATTAGGCTATCAGTCTAAAAAAGGGAATTATGTAAGTTTGGTATGGCTATCCTGCACACAACCCTCCAACCTAGTGCCTAGGACTTTATTAGAGTGTTTATGGTATGCTGAAATATGGCAACACGACCAGAAGTTTGCTTGTAAAGTAGTACACACTAGAGGATATTTCCTTGCCTATGTCCTTTCACATGCTTGTAACAGATTTCTACTTTTGTGCCCTCCATATTATCCCTAGTTGAGCAACTCTGCATTGTCTTCATATGTTGCTCTTGTAGATACGATAACTTTGTTTGGTGGGAATGCCTATTTTAGTCTTTGGTTACCTACTTACCTTGTTTTCCAAGTAAGATGGTGACATAGGTATCTTCTCTCCAAAAATAACAGAAGCAAGATACAGTCTTTAGTTACCTTGTTTTGTAAGCCATACTGTGACATAGGTATCGTTTCTTTCTTTATAGCAGAAATGAGATATAGTTTCATAAGATGGTAGAGAAAATAATATGCCACCACATGGATTCTCTATTGTGTTCTTTTGCTGCCCCTTGAAAAGAAAGCAGGATTCAAGAATCCATGCTACCAGTTTGGATATAACGCCTCCAGGGCATTTCCAAACATATAGTTACATTGTGCTACACACTTATGTGCTGATTTGTTAACGTAAGAGAATAATACAACTTTCCATGAAGACAAGATTTTAAGATAATATAGCTAATGTAGCATCATTCCTTAAAAGTAGAGTTCTGTCTGATGCAAAAGTAACACATCATATTGATCACTGGCAACTATAGTCTATAGCTCTATATGGGTGCCATGTTTTTTTAAAGTAGATATAGCACCTGGTGCAGCATTTAGTAGTTATACTGCAGTAGTAAAAAAGCCCAAAGCTAAGTAATTCACAACAGATCTAGTAATAGTTAGGCACACCAAATCAGTACACCATCATACTGTTATTGCCTTTTCACGTGTCCAGAGTCAAGACCCGGTTTATTTCACTGAATGGATCTACGTTCTAGTAGGAATTATTTATTTTTTGATGACATTCTGTTCTTTAATATTGTGGCAAATTAGCATGTCAAATAAATTATTATTCTGACTTGAGGTTTGGTGATCTCTGCAGGCCATGTGTCCGTGATACGACCTTCCTCAGAAGCTTAACCTGCACCCATCCCCGGACTCCACCTACCATTTTCCTTGAATTACCAGGCGCTGATAATTCTGCAGCACTGTAACTGAAGTTTCACTGCATTGAACTTACTTTAACTGTAAGTGGGTTGGTTCAAAGGGAGCTGATTTGTGAGGCTGTGGTTGTTCTCCGCAGACATGGCATCGAAAAGAATGATGCTCCCGAGTAACTTTCTGTAGCTGTATTCCCTGGTAGAATTGGGGAGAGATGTTTGTACAAAAGCTAACCTGATTCTTCTGACCAAGACTCGCCACAGACAGGGTTGATGTACTTAGTGGGTTACTCTCAAGAGCCAGCTTCTGTATGCAGTATGTTGGCCTAATAGTGCACACTGTCTCCCCCACACCACTGCTGTGTTTAGGACAAAAACACTTTCCAGATACCTGATGAAGGACTCGTTTACGAGGATTGATTGATTCTAGTTGGTGAGTTGATGTAATGCTTCATAGTTGGAGATTGGGACAGTAACAACAGTGTACCATATGATTCTTTCGCCTTTTTTAGTCTAACCTGAGCATCCCTGATTGAACTTGCAAATATTTTAGAAGGAAGCATGTTGAAATGTGTCTGGAGCTTGTACATTTGTCTGGCTGTTTGTGTGAACTGTCTCATCTTGGGAGGTAGCATGCTGGTATGTGTGTATGGAGTTTGTGCATTTCCGTGGATGTTTGTGTGAAGATCCTGAATGGCAGCGTGCTGACGTGTTTCTGGATCTTGTGCACTTGGTCTGTCTGTGAGTAAACACGACTAGTGAAAATAGAGAGCACAAGAAAGAGGTACCTGACGTAATAAATTGTTTGTTTTGTGTTCAGGACGAGCTGTAGATCTTGTGTTCTTTTGAAATCTGCATGGTATTGGTTGTCGTCTACAGAAATGGTGGACCTTAGATGATTGTGTTAAGGGCCTGTTTGGATCCTGTAGTCCCTACTCTGTTTGGATGGACTAATGGCCATTGAAACCACTGTACAAATACCAAACGGTCCTAGTGCTCAGGATGCTGCAAGGGCGCGGTGGGGATGGCATAGGCGCACGCGGCCAGGGCTGGAGCTCGCAGGTGTGTGGCCATGGCGGCCTCCCCAGCGGCACACGCTGCTGGGGCCGGAGCTCGCAGGCGTGGCCGGCTGGAGGGGGCGCATCTGGGTGACGGCGCCATGGCATATGCAGCTGGAGGTGGAGGCGCGCACGATGGCGGATCTGGCCGGGGTGGGCGTGACCTCGCCGGGTGCACGAGGTCCAGTCCGGCGTGGGTCGAACGAACACCCACACATTCAGATTGGACAAATATGTGAGCTCTCTGTTCTTTATAATACAAGAACATAATTAGGGTCAATCGATTTGACATGAAGGCAGTACATCATGGTCTTAACAGCAACTGAACACGTATATTTCTTCTACCAACTAAAACAATAGGCCGCAGAGTCATCAAGGTCTTACAGCAACGAACTGAACACATATATTCTTCAAAATAATATGCCGGAAAACATGGTCATTGTCAGACTTTCATCAGTCGTCAAACAACAAGGAAGAGAACAAGCTTTCCCAAAAAACTCAGAGGCACTTTCATCAGTCCCCCCGAGTTTACCGGAACATGACGCCGTGATTGCAATGCCTATCCTATCCAAGAAGCATAAGACAATGTCCCCGGTGCAAAGTGCGCATGCATTAGATTTGGTGCAAAGTGGGCATGCATTAGATTTGACTTAAACTCTTATGATATATATGTTCAGTGCTGTTTTGACTTAAGCTCTTATGATACATGTTCCAAAGTATCCTTCTATTTTAATTTAGTAAAACAACAAATACATAATATTTTGAGAAAATAATCATGATGTCTCATTAATAAATTTAGAAATCATAATAGGACGTGCGTGCCGCACGTGCAAAGCTAATATCGTTTATGTATAGGGCTGTGAATTTTGGTTTCGCTTTTGTTTGAACGTGGCACGGGGAACACGCGGTGCGCATCCGGAGGCGAAGGGCCGAGACAGGAGCAACGGACATCGGACATGGCGCTGAGCGCGCGCGGACAGGGAAAGAAGCATATGGGAAAGGAGAGAAGAGGACACGAGGAAGAGGGAGAGCTCGTGCTGCACGGTAGAGCTAGGCCAGGGACCACTGGCCGTGCGGATGGGAAGGGAAAGGTGAGACGAGCCACACTTTCTTTTTTCTATTTATTATATTTTTTATTTCTATTTCTCTTACTCATTATCCGTGCAATATATACACATATGCTTAGGGTTTTTAGCAAAAGCGATATTTCCAGAGTTTAGCAAATCAAAGGGCTAGCTTAAGAACCAACTCATATAAGGTACTCCCTCCACGTTACAAAAAGAAGTTTTAGATAGCGACACAACTTCTAAAGCATAACTTTAACTTCTTATTTTTACAAAAATATTTATTAAAAAGTGATATATGTATATTTTTACGAAAGTATTTTTTTCAAGACAAATCTATTCATATGGTTTTCACATTTCCAAAGTCAACGATTTAAAAGTTATTTATGGTTTATATTCCCAATGTTTGACCTAAGTATTATCCAACGACTTCTTTTAGCAACATGGAGGGAGTATATGTAATGCAATGCATGAACTAGGGTCATTTTGCACCCATTCAATCCTATGCAACTAGGTTTTACGAATTTTGTTAAAAAGATGAGAATTTTAATTTGGGGCATGGGTTTTAGGTAGATTATTAGAGAGGTGGTCGAGGAGAATAGAAAGTTCAACATTTTTTTATGGGCCTGTAACTCTACAAACACTAATGTTCTAATTTAAAATGATTTATACCCTATGCAACCTATATGCCACACCACCAACTATATTTTACGAAAATTTGTTAAAAAGCTGAGAATTTTGGGCCCATAATTGTTAAAGAGGTGGCCGAAGAGAATGGAAAATTCAACATTTTATATGTGGGCCTATAATTGTAAAAAACTTGACCTATATCCCAAATTTTCCCCAAAGCTTCTCTCTTCTACTAAACTCAAATCTCCATAGTCATAACAAGACTACTGGACTTAGATACAATGCTAGAAAAGTCTAACGATCAAGTGGAAGTAAGAACAGGTCAGGAAAACATCTTGAAAACCACGAAGTTAAATTTTAGATCAAGAGTCATGGAAGTTCTGCGCTCACTCGCAGAAGTTCCGCACTCACACGCGGAAGTTCTGCACTAGCAGATTTCTGTGGGCCAAACCAGGAAAGAGAACGAAGTCCAAATGACATTTTGGACTTGAATTTTGCACACTTCTCCCTAGGACATGGTAAAAGTATCCTCAAGAGATCTTGACAAAAAGCTCAAAAACCTTGGTTGGGAATCTTGAAATTCAACTCTCAAATTTGGGTTTGTTATTGTCAAATTTCTTCAAATCAATGATTAAAATGTGCTCATGGGAAATCAATTGGAGGCAAAACTTAAGCTTGTTTCCAATACCTCATGGGACCTAAGAACTAACAAAGAACAATTCAAAAACCTCAACTCAAAGATCTTCAAGAATTTCATCAAAAGAGGTAGAAAAGAGGAGTTTTAGTGATTTGAACTATGGAGATAAGAGCTAGGCTTCAAGCCATGATTTGGATAAGTTCCAGAGTCCCATAACACCCCAAAATTGAGCCTAAAACTCCACAAAATTAGCAGATCGAAAAACACAAAAGTTAGGCTCCAAAAATCACAGAAAAAGGAAAATTTTAGATTCGAGAGAGGAGAACAAGTGGAGCTCAAAATTGGTCTTTGGATTACTTCATGATGTAGATTATAAGCCACTCCTAGCAGATCTCAAAACTATGGATGGCAAAACTCAAATCAAAAGAGTCTCTCCTATGTCCGTCTTTCTAACCCTAACCCAAAACTTTCAACTAAACAATTGAGAATCTAATCTTCAAGGGGCTTGGCTAACAATCAGGCACTTGGCTATTTCCTAAGGAGCACCGTACAAGAAGTACTCATCACAATAGCCATAGCGGTGAAATTGTTCAAGTTTTTCATCATTGATCCAACGTACCCAATGCCTTCTCGACTCTGCTTCGTCTTGACGCAAGATTCGAGATTTCACTACCCGTCCGCCAATCTACCACTCACCCCAAATCACCAAACGACGGTTTTGAGAATCGAACCAACAAACCCCTTATGCATGCTTCACCAGGCGTGACTAGCCGATGTCAACGCATGTTCAACCTTTGCCAAGCTCTGACGCCTTCGCCTTCCATCTTCTTCACCATCCCCAATGTAGATGCATGTCCGGCTTCCACCAAAGTGCCACAACGTTATTGTTCTCCTCCTTAACTAAGTCAACACCGTCTTCATCACCCATGTACTCTTGCTCTTCATGTGTCCAATGTTAGCCGCACATGATCAATTCTACAGCCTCCGGTTTCACGGTCCAAGCCTTCTCGTCCGCTCTTCACCATTCTTGGCTCATCGTGCATAGGCTCCACACTTAACCTTTTCATCATTGTCGACCATCTTGGGGGAACCAAACACCTGCACAATCACATGCGAAGAGACATGTGCAACACAAATGACACAACTCCACAAGACACCTCCAGTTTCTGGCCGTTAGCATAATCAAACACATATCAGTATGTACTCAAACGGAAAAACCTCAAGCCTGTAAACTCTTGTGTCAATCATTCATCAATCATCACACATAGATGAGATCAATGCACTTTTCAACTTATCTTTTAACTTCAAAATACATATAGAAGGTAGAAAAACTATATTCCATGGTGTCCACTCCACACTATGTGCACGTTGTCATCTTATTAATTGGCACGTACTCCCAACTACCATGCTCAGTACGAATGTTCTGTGGAGAGAAAGATGCGTCTAGCTACCCACCACGCACCGAATGGAACGCAGTAATGCATTCCAATCAATCGCGTACGTGTATGTGAAGCAGCGTGTATCACGTTGGATCTAAACACTATAAATACCACCAGGCTACAAGCATCTCTCCTCACTCCAAAGCCATCAAACCGAGCTCCAGCTTGGAAAGCATCTAAGATATATAGCATCATTTTCGTTTGATTAACCAGCCCAGCCATGGGTGGTACTAATGATAGAGCGGTCATTTCCCTAGTATTCTTCCTTGTGTGCATGGCTAGCCGCTGCTTGCGTACCACTGAAGCCGCCGTTGAGCAGAGCCGCTTGTTAGTCCCATCGGTCTATGTGTTTGGTGACTCGATCGTCGATGTCGGGAATAATGATTTCCTGCCGCCGCCTGCGCCCCGTGCGCGTTCTCCCTACGGCATCGACTTCGCCGGCACCGGCATGACAGGGCGGTTCACGAATGGATACAACCTTGCCGATTTAGTTGGTATATATATTTACTATTTATATATGCATGCTTATGTATTTTTGTTAATTATATAGGCATATATTGTTTACAGATGCTAATGAAACTCCACTCTCATGGCTTTTCAAATCGCGACTTCAAGTCCTCAATCATATATTGTTTTTGTATTTCGTCTGTGTGTGTGTGTGTGTGTGTGTGTGTGTGTGTGTGTGTGTGTGTGTGTGTGTGTGTGTGTGTGTGTGTGTGTGTGTTTAGCTAGGTAATACTACGGTACATTTGATTTCACAGATCCAAGACACAACAAAGTAAAAGAATCACATTTATATTGTCTAATTAACAGAGACGGATACATCTAAGGATCATATTTGTAAATGGTCAGACAGCCTTCAAACAAACTGCCTCACGTAATCATTTTTCAGAGGCAAGTATTTTAAGGTGACTGCCCCATCTGTTGAGAGACTATTGACAGAGGTGGGAGTGTCCTAAAACGTCCACCTCTATTAATTGATTAATATAGGTGGTTGAAAATAACTACTAATAGAGATGGGCATTCTAAGCATTCACCTCAAGAAATCGATTAAGTAGAAATAGTTACATCAAAAAATAATTCATAACTTTTCCATATTAAGTCCGATGAAGACAAACATCGTATGGAAATTATAGTTCTTGATGCAATTTAGAAACTGTTTAAAGTGCTAAAATGTTGTTTTAAGTTCTCAAATGTTAAAATGTAATATTTTTAAAACAACCTCAGATGTTGACGTAGTCTATAACAAAGCTGTAGTTCTCAATACAGTCTACAAATTTGTAGTTGAATTTTTTATTTGTAGTTGTTTAGAGTTTCAAATGTGTTTTCGGTTCTTAGATTTTAAAATTCAAATTTTAGAATTTCCAAACATCTTTGAATGTTTACATAGTTAATACCAAAGTTGTGGTGGCCAACCTGATATACAAGTCTGTTGTGGATAAGTTTTTGATTTAAAGTTGTTTAGAGTCTCAAATATTCGTTTTAAATTCACATATTTGAGACTAAAATTTTTGAAATTTTCAAACAATCTCAAATGGGGACATGTCCTATACCAAAAGTTGTATGACAAGATTTAAAACCTTGTAGTTAAAACTTTTTTTGAGGTTTTTTTAGTGGCTAAATTATCCAATACAAGTTTATGAAATGTTGATACAAAATATAGCGTCCTATATATATTTACAAAAAGATATAGTGATAGGGAGGTGTTATGTGAGTTGAAGGTTGCAAGTTTGAATGTTGAAAAGCACATATTTTTTTGTGCGATGTACAAAGGCGGTTAGGCTGTCCGTCTTGCTCATCGCCGAAAACACTTCCTATAGTAGTGAACATATATAAATTATTGCAATACTGATTGCTATTGCAACAATAATTTGGATATTTGTGGGTAAATATATTTAGCTCCTATACTGCTATACAATTATCATGCATGAGCCCAATGAGCAATAAACAGGTATAGCAATTCATCAATGTTTATTATATGTACAGCGCGACGTCTGGGGTTCACGAACAGTCCACCTGCTTACCTCTCGTTGACACCATCAACAAACCTTGACCTATTGAAGTGCCAAGTTGGTGCCAATTACGCGTCTGGGGGATCTGGCATTCTCAACACCACGGTATGCTCATAAGCTGTTTTTTTAGATTGAGATGCTGCTCATAAGCTGTGTATATACATTACACATATTGCTTCTCATGTTGAGTACACAAATATCCCCATCAGTTGATTACCACACTAGCTAATAATTACTGGTAATTAAATTCAATCATATACTGTTGTGTCAGCCAAGTATATAATTCAAGAGGTTCAGTTTATATTATTGTTAAACAAGCTATAATACATGTAGATGCAGTAACAAAAAGATTATTTATTAACCTGGATGCTCTGTAAATATTTGCCTCCTGTTGGTGAATATATGTATATGCAGGGAAATGGGACACTCACGCTGCAAAAACAGATCATGTTGTTCTCCAAAACTAAAGCAAGAATGTGGCGGTGTGGCCGGAAGCTCAACTATATGATATCAAAGTCATTCTTCCTTATTAGCGCCGGAGGCAATGACTTCTCTGCCTTCAGTGAAATGGGCATGGGTGAAGAAGATGCCCCAGCCTACATCAGTAGCATGGTCTCAACCTATGTTGAGCATATCAACGTACGTACATGAAGGACCATATATATGATATGTTACAGTTCATTGCACATCAAGAGAATAAAACCAAAACTAAATTACAATATTGTCTATTGTTATTATATGCTACTTCCGCCAGTCACAATAGAGTCATTGTTTTGGACATTGGCAAGGTCTACCAAATAATTTTTTACTATTACTTTCTATTATAACACAATCATTGACAGACCATAGAGAACTGTATGATTAAGAGACTAATTTTTTTGGACATTACATTTTGAAATGTTCAATCTCAATGTAAAGCAAAGTAATTGATGGTCAAAGTTTAAATATGTTTACCACATCCATCTAAAAACATCAAACTTGTGTGACACACAGGACTGATCATATAGCATGTTAGGTAACTAAGTTTTTACTATATATATATATATGCTCTGTATTTGTTCACAGTTTATAATCATTAGTTATCTTGGAGGTTAAATATGCTGCGTAGAGGTCAACACCTAGGCATGAAGGAGCCTATGCACATGAAAGTGTATGTGGAGGATGAAGCTATATTATCCACACCTTGCCCTACCAATTAGTACTAATTAGTTTTATGGGAACTGTTTCGTGAAATAACTCAATCTTCTTTCTTTTAACTGAAAAGGTGTAATCATCAAACAATTATATATAGTCTGAAACCATAGAAGATAGATGCACATGCATGTGTTCTATGGATGAAGAGGAATAATCTCTAGCAGTTTCTTGATTTTCATAAAAGTCATAAAATGTATGACAGTATGCTCACAAAACTATGGATAGATTATTAATTATCACAAACTACATATTTAAGAAGTTGTATCAAGTATCATAGAACTACATACATATCTCAAAGTGTCACAAAAACCTTGTATAACAAAACCAATATGTTTTGCCTAGCTAGCTAGCTAAAATTTGCAGTTTTTTTATATTTATTTATTCGTGAATGTAGTATATATATACACATGCAGCTGCTCTAGGTGCTAAGTAATGTAGCATATATTATTCGTAAATACAGGCGTTGTACAAGTTGGGAGCACGGAGGTTGGGGATCCTAGACGTGCCAGCAATCGGTTGTACTCCAGGTTCGAGAGTCCCCATGGCCAACGGCGGATGCAATGACGCCGCCAACTCCATGGCACAGAACTTCAACAAACTCCTAAGGCTTGAGGTGGAAAAAGAAGTAGCAGCCTCCATGCCCGGCATGAAATACTCCATAGCAAGCACCTACAATTTTCTCACTGACTTGATGGACAATCATCTCGTGGCTGGTATGTTCAAGGCCATTGTTTTGTTGATTAATTCATCAAGATTAATTATTTAGTAGTATTTTGCAGTAACAAATGAACTGTTCTTAACACTAACACAGTTAGTGTTGTGCATTTATATGATCATTCAGGGATCCGGGTGGTCGAGAGGGCATGCTGCGGATCAGGAAAATTGAACGCGGCGGTAATGTGCAGCAAGCCAAACACGACTTATTGTTCGGATCGCGATGACTACATGTTCTGGGATATGTTACATCCTACACAGGCTACATATGAACGAGGGGTGGTCGCAATCTTCTACGGCCCGCAGGAGTATGCGGATCCCATCAACTTTGCAGGATTAGTTGACATCGCCACAGATATAAATACTACTATGACTCCCAGCGTCTCTGCCATATAATAAACTTCTATCTCGGCCTGCAACTGCAACGTATCACTAGCAGAATACTATCAGCCTTTGGCAGGCATTATTTGAGAAGAAGTAATTCAGTCGAAATAATGTACGTTGTGTGTATCATCAGTATGATGACAGTCTCTATCTATATATATGTGGGAAAATAAGGACCAGGCCAACAAGTGTTAATTAGCTGCATATGCATGGAAAGGAGCTGGAGAATGCGGCAATGTATTTCTTCGCGTCTTATGGACAGTTTTTTATTTCCAGAATTGTGTTTTGAGTCGGTTTTGTTTTGTAAACTCGTTCGTGCAGTCATCGTGGAGTTATTGTTGTAATAAAGTGGTCTGATTCCTCTTCTTCGAGGATGAAGCCGGATGTTCTAGTTCTTATAAGTAGACTCCCTACCCGCTTGCAGCTTGAACTAGTTTGACTTTTGTATTCCACATACTACCCTCGGATTTTTTACATGTCATATAAGGTTTACCATAAGTTAAATATTTGTATTATTAACTGAAAGGATCAAGATGCCCAAGAGGGGGGGGTGAATTGGGCTTTTCTAAAAATTAATTGCAAGAATTAAATCCTATAAGCCGGAATTCACCCCTAGTGCCTACTTGTGTTCCTAGAGAGTCTACCGTTAAAAAGTTTTGCACCCTAGTTTCCAATCCTAGTCTAGCATGGCAATTCTAGGAATGTAAAACAAGCAATGAAAGTAAATACGAGAAAGTAATTGCTTGAATGTAAAGGGGCAAGGAACACGGCGATGTTTTTCCGAGGTATCGGAGAGTCGCCACTCCCCACTAGTCCTCGTTGGAGCACCCGCGCAAGGGTGTCGCTCCCCCTTGATCCGCGCAAGGATCAAGTGCTCTCTACGGGTTGATTCTTCGACACTCCGTCGCGGCGAATCACCCAAAACCGCTCACAACTTGAGTTGGGTCATCCACAAGCTCCGCCGGATGATCACCAAACTCCCAATCACCACCAAGCCGTCTAGGTGATGGCGATCACCAAGAGTAACAAGCTAGAACTCTCACTTGACCACAACGAGCCCAAATGAGGAGGTGGATGCACACTTGCTACTCTCGAATCACTAGTGAGGAATCACAAACTTTGATTCTCAAAACTCTATCCTCACTAGAGCTCTTGCACTCCCTTGCACTCTAAAGGGTTTTCTCAGATGTTTGAATGAGCAAGAGACCTCTAAAAGAGGTGGAGGGGTTGTATTTATACACCCCTCAAAGAAAACGAACCGTTACTTTCTGACACGGGGTCACCGGACGCGCCGGTGCTACGCACCGGACACGCCGGTCCCCTGTAACGGTCAAAACCCGTTTTTGAAACCGAACCACCGGACGCACCGGTCAGGTAGCACCGGACGCGTCCGACGTGCAAGGGTGCTTACTGGACTCACACCGGACGCGAGGCCGCGTCCGATGCCTGAAGACCGGACGCGTCCGGTCCTCTCTGGACCTTACTGGACTCGCACCGGACTCGCCGATCAAGTCCAGTATCGCGTCCGACGGGCGTTCTCTCTCGATGACACGTGTCGGTCGCTGACCACTGCGTCCGGTCCTCGCGAGGACCGCGTCCGGTGATCAGGCCCGAACCCTAGCGCGGTTAAGTACACACCGGACGCGTCCGGTGTTCCCGAAGACCGCGTCCGGTGCCAGGAAAACAGCCCGAAACTCGTCGAAACGCGTCGCAACTTCAACCAAGTTGCTTCTAACTGAACCTTGAGCTAATCTAGGGTTGCCTAGCGCCAAGTTTAACAAGTGTGCACCACACCTAAACATAGGACTCGCCTAGGTCAAGCTACCCATTCATGCCCCCCTTTATAGTACGGCCAAAAGAGAAAAACGAAGATCCTAACGACTATTCCGAATGTGTCTCAACACTTCGTCATTCGGAACTAACCGTCCTTAATCTTGACGTCACTCTTTTGAAAACCGAAACGATTTCCATCAAGGGACACGAAGCCACAGTGCTCAAAGCAGTTATCACCTCCATGACCTAACTTACCAATGTTTCTGCAAAACACACGTTAGTCATGGTAATAAAGTGTTGTCATTAATTACCGAAACCAAACCTTGGGGCCTAGATGCTTTCAATCTCCCCCTTTTTGGTGATTGATGACAACACTAAGTTTCAATAGATTAGAGTGAAGGTTTTCGAGCATGCTTGGTTCACATAAGCAGTAGACAATAAGCGTAAAGGGTTAGGAATTGCTTATGTGCTCCAAGCCAAAAGAGTGTACTTCATAAGATAAGACAAAAAGCGTTAGTACACATAAAGATATAGCTCATAAGTAATCGGAGTAAGGCACGGAAGCACAACCTTAGAGCTATAGCTAAAACGGTGACATATATTAATCACTGAGACGGATAAGACATTAAGACTCAAAGTTTGACGACAATGTCACACGAATGCAGTGCTGAAAATAAACATGATATGCATGAATGTAGCACACGAAAAACGAAAACCAACCCACTAACAAACTCCCCCTGAAACTACTCTCTCTCCCCCTTTGGCATCAAGCGCCAGAAACTAATCTAATCTGACGGGGGGACAGACGGAGTCGTGTCGGGTGCCGAGGTGCGCGGAGTAATCACGAAGTGAAGCGAATCCTCGGAGTCTGAGCTATCTGGCTGACCCTCTGAAGAAGCTCGTGGCTGCGAAGCGGTCTGGGTCTGAGCAGGAACAGGCACTGACTGTGTAGCAACAAGTGGATCTGTCTGAGTGACCTGAGCCTGAAGTGCGCCAGTAGCTGGGGGATCTGTCGAGGCAACTGAAGAAGGGATGGTCTCTGTAGTCCCAGTCCCTGTCACTGGTGGAACGACTGCCTCGGAAGCTGACAACCCTGACGAAGTGTGAAACGTAGTCGTATGCGAGGGTGTCGGCTGACCAGTCAACTCGCTGTAAGTGGCACTGAAGTCACCGATAGGTGTGCCTGTCAGGATATGCGGGCGAGTCTGGTCTGACGGTGTGAACCCCGTATGGATAGGTGTGAAGCTCGGGGACTGAAACGACTGGGGAACCTGCTGCTGTGGAGATGTAAACTGTATGCTCGGCTGTGTCTGACTAGAAGGACCGCTGGAATGCAAAGCCGGAGCCATGATAGATGCAGGCGGAGGAACCCCAACTGTGATGAGATGCCGCAGAAGGTCCATGTACTGCTGCTGACTCTGTCGCTGCATCTCAACCTGCTGCCTCTGGATCTCTAGCTGCTGTCTCTGAAACTCGTCCTGGCGAGCCTGTATCTGTGCTAGTGCTGCAGCTGTATCCTGAGCCTGGCGCTGTATCTGCTGCTGCTGCTGCTCCTGAGCCTGGGTCAACCTCTCAAGTATAGCCACCATGGCTGGGTCTGAGCGGGAGGCTGAGCCAGATCCTCCGGCCTCGTGGTCGTGAGACCGAGGAGACCGGTACCTGGGGATGGGCTGATAATCCTCATCGGTGCTGTCAGAAGTAACATCCTCAGGTATCTCAGCAGGCTGAGTGTCAAGGTCTGCGAGCTCTGCCTCGGCAAGCTCGTCAACTCTAGCGTCCTGCTCAGCTGCTGTCTCAGGAACCTCAGGGCGCTCACGCTGTCCTGGTGCTGGAGCCTGCTCTCTGGTAACTGAAGCCCAAAGCTGTCTGATGTCATAGTCAGGGAATGCTGTAGTAGTGTTGGCAATCTCTGCCCTGATCTCTGGTGGCATCTGGATAGCAGATCTGATAATGAAGCAAATCCAGTGGGCATAAGGAAGCTGACGGTTACCCTTGAAGCCCTCAGCAATGGTGTCCTCCATCTCACTCAGGATAAGATCCCAGATATCAAACTGTCGCTGTGTAAGGAGGTGGTACACAACCCAAAGCTGCATCCTCGTCAGTCCCTCTCTGTAACCAAGTCTGGGCAGTAGAGTGCGTCTGAGTATTGCATCCAGAACTCGGGCTAGAGGTGTCAGGCTGGCAGGTGTACGACGTGACCCTTCGCCAAAAGGCTCGCGAAAGCAGGGTCGGACCAGGTTGGTGGGTGGCACTGAACCGCCGTGAGGGCGTCTGGGAGGTGTAGTCTGACCATAGCACAACTGGTGGATCCTCGTGTCAGAAGCAGGTAGTCTGAGGATCTCTCGGGCTCTGGAGCTGTAGAGTCTGTGGTCGCGGCCTCTGAATGCGAAGTGAATGAACTCATGGGCAGGATCAATCCACAAAGAAGCATAGAACTCCCTGACCCATGTGCCGCAGTAAGCACCTGTCCGTCCAAGTAGATCTGACAATCCAGGCAGATAGGACAGGTAAGGACGGATCTGCTCTCCCACAACATCAACCAATGCCTCTAGTCGACATACCCTCTGAGGTCTGAAAGCTATGCCACTGTCGACTAGGGCCCTGTAGAAATCCTCCTGAAGTGGGGTATAGAAACCCTCTGAAGCTCTGGGATCTCTGACAGGTGGAAACCATCGGCTGACCTCCACAAACCTCAAGTTCTTCACCTGACGTGAAGACGCACCCCTCAGGTCTAAGTGCACAACCGGGGGTGACCCTCTAACCCTGGGAGGAGGTCGTGCTCCACGACGCGGGCCCTCTGCCCTGGGTGTCACCTGTGAACGAGCACGTGTGGAGCGGCGACGTGGTGGAGACTGAGCTGCCTGCTCCTCTGTATCCTCAGTGGCCTGTGGAGCCTCAGCAGTCTGGGTAGCCTCAGTAGCGGGTGCAGTCTCTGTAGCCTGTGTCTGCTCTGAGGGAGGATCGACTGACATCTGCTCTGACGGTGCTGTAGTCTCAGTGCCCTCAGTGGCCTCTGTGCCGAGCTGTCGACCTTCAAGATGAAAGCGACGCTCGCCTATGTGTAACCCACTTCGTCTGCCACCTCTCTCTGCCTGCTCTGCGGCGTCTGCTACTGCCTGAGCGATCTCTGCATCTGAAAGTGTCCTCTTCTTCTTTCTGGCCATCATCTTGATGCGCTTACCACGCGCAATCTCATCACGACGGGGAGGACTGTTGTCCCCGTCACCTGGAGCACCACCGGCGTTCTTGCAACGCACCATGCTGACTGACTGCCTGAAAGCCTCTGTGAGATGATGAACTGACACTCGAGAGGCTTGGCCTCAATCCGTATCCGCAGGCTTGGCCTCGGATTTAGCAAACAGATCAGACCTGGCACACCGACTGACTCGCTGCACGTATGGAATAGGGAGATATGCAATAAGCATATATATCTAAAGATGCGAAACCCTAGATAGCAAGCATGTGAGATACGAAAAGAAACGACGCTAAGCTACCTCGGATCGACGAGACGACGGTGAAGAGACGAGGTGATCTAGTTCGCGAGAACTCCCGAGATCGGCGATCGAGCACTGAAACGACCAACGAGATGACAAGGAATTGATTTGGTCAACGGCAAGCCCTAACAAGTGAATGAAAGGAATTGAAACGAAAACGAAATCAAGTCGAGCCGTTACCGGAGTTAGGGTTAACAAACCCTAGGCTAGGGTTTAGGGTTAAACCCTAGGTTCAAAGCTTGGCCGAAGGATGGGATGGCACGGGAGCACAGGGATGAGCAGCGGCGATGGTGGATATCACAGTGGTGGCAGGTGATGGGGCGGGTGATGGCTCGCCGGCGGCGGTTTTGGCGGTGGCGCAAAGTGGTGGCGCGGCTTGCGGACTCAGCGCGGCTAGGGCGCGGGCGCTGCGCGAGGAGGCGAGTGCGGGCAGGGCGCGGCGCGGCTGGTCGGAGAGCAGGGGCGCGGCTCGTGGAGGCTCGCCGGCGGCGAGGAAGGAGCGCGGGAGCGGCGGAACGGCGAGACAAACACGGCGGCGGCGGATGTCGAGCAGATGAGGAAAAAGGAGAAAAAACGGTACGGTTTTATGAGGGCGAGATCCGCTCGATTCGGAAGCACCGGACGCGGTGGTGAAAATCACCGGACGCGGTGGTGCAGCGTCCGGTGACACTCCAGTAAGCTCCTGGAGTCACCGGACGCGTCCGGTGTGAACAGACCGGACGCGGTCAGAGTCCGATGCCTGAGTGCTCGGGATTTCATAGCGGAGCACCGGACGCGGTGGTGGTAGCCGGGACCGGACGCGGTGGTGGTCAGAGACGCGTCCGGTGCAGCGTCCGGTGCCTAGATCTGGACTTGTTCTTCTGGAAAACCGGACGCGCAGGTGGACATCGGGACCGGACGCGGTGGTGAAGCAACACTGCGTCCGGTGCAGCGTCCTGTCGCGGTTTTTCGCCTTTCTTCGTCCCGAACTTCGACGCGACTTCTCCCAATCAAGTTCCAATTCAAAGAGACACAAATAAACACCAATTGGAACCCGATATGAGTGACCTCACTCAAACCCTCAAATTTTCAAATTATTTTGCCTTAGGCTAGTATTGTTTTTACGAAAATAGGCAATAAACACCCGAGGAGCAACGTATGGCCATGCAATAGAGTTTTTTTAGACCTTTAGGAGCGTCAAATGCTCTCTCTATTCATGGACGAACACAGAGGTTGCTCAAAGCTAAACCGAAAAAAAAACGACAAACAAACAACCATGCATATGCAATGCAATACAAGAAGGTAAAGCTAGGTTGCTTGTCAAGTTTGATCCACGGTTAGGCTTCTTCACTCCTCCAAAGGAGGGTTATCGTAACCGCGTTAGCCAAGCCCTAAATGCATTGCGATAGAGTAAACATGACATATGAAACAATGCAATGCAAGGGACAACACGCGCTTATTTTTTAAAGTTACTTGAATCAAGCACATTAAGTTCACTTCTTAGCCTACAAAAGGTAGCCTCGTCCAAAGGTTTAGTGAAGATATCCGCTAATTGATTTTCACTTCGTACACCTTCTAGTGATATGTCATTTTTAGCAACGTGATCTCTTAGAAAGTGATGGCGGATATCTATGTGCTTGGTGCGAGAGTGTTGTACCGGATTGTTAGCAATTTTAACGGCACTTTCATTGTCACATAAAAGTGGCACCTTTTCAAGAACAACTCCATAGTCTAGGAGGGTTTGTTTCATATATAAGATTTGTGCACAACAAGCCCCCGCGGCAATGTATTCCGCCTCGGCGGTGGACAAAGCCACACTATTTTGCTTTTTAGATGACCAAGATACTAAAGATCTCCCAAGCAAATGGCACCCTCCGGATGTGCTTTTTCTATCAATTTTGCAACCGGCATAATCCGAATCGGAATAGCCAACTAGTTGGAATCTAGCTCCTTTGGGATACCATAAACCAATACTTGGGGTGTGCTTAAGATATCTTAGGATTCTTTTTACGGCACTTAGGTGAGGTTCTTTAGGGCACGCTTGAAAGCGAGCACACATGCACACACTAAACATGATGTCGGGCCTAGATGCGGTAAGGTACAACAAGCTACCAATCATAGAACGGTAGAGAGTTTGATCAACCGGTTTACCTCCCTCATCTAGGTCGAGATGTCCATTTGATGGCATTGGGGTCTTGATTGGCTTGCATTCTTCCATCTTGAATCTTTTGAGAAGATCCTTGGTATACTTTTCTTGAGAGATGAAAATCCCTTCTCTCATTTGCTTGACTTGAAAACCAAGGAAGAATGTGAGCTCACCAATCATTGACATCTCGAACTCTTTCGACATCAATTCACCAAACTCCTTGCAATAATCTTCATTTGTTGACCCGAAGATGATATCATCAACATACACTTGACAAATGAAGATCTCCCCATTAAGCTTCTTGGTGAATAGTGTGGTGTCGACCTTCCCGATGGTGAAGCCCTTCTCAATGAGGAAGTCCCGGAGGCGCTCATACCACGCTCTAGGGGCTTGCTTGAGCCCATATAGCGCCTTGGACAACCTATAAACATGATTAGGATATCTAGGGTCTTCAAACCCGGGAGGTTGATTGACATAGACTAGTTTATTTATAAAGCCATTTAAGAATGCACTTTTCACATCCATTTGATATAATTTCATATCATGATGTGATGCATATGCAAGAAGGATACGAATGGCTTCAAGTCTTGCAACGGGTGCAAAGGTCTCTCCAAAATCAAGCCCTTCAACTTGAGAGAACCCTTTTGCAACTAGTCTTGCCTTGTTCCTCACTACTATGCCTTGGTCATCTTGCTTGTTTCGGAACACCCACTTGGTTCCAATGACTCTTGCACCTTTAGGATGCTCTTCAAGTGTCCAAACTTGGTTGCGGGTGAAGTTGTTCAATTCTTCATGCATGGCATTCACCCAATCCGGATCTTGAAGAGCTTCTTCTACATTCTTAGGTTCAACACAAGAGACAAAAGAGTGATGTTCAACGAAAGAAGCTAGCTTTTGAGATCGAGTCATTACTCCCTTTGTAGGACTCCCTATGATGAGTTCTTGTGGATGAGCTTGAAGTAGAGGTGAATTTCTTCTATCAACCACTTGAGGAGTTGGATGGGGAGCATCAACATCTTGTGCTTGTGCCTCGGCTTGTTCATGAGAGACATAAGTGTCTTCATTTTCAACTCTCTCATTCTTGTCATCATCTTGAGGCACACGTGATGAAGATGGTGGATCAATGATTTGCACATCGTCTTCATCATCTTTTGGCTTGATGTCTCCCACCGGCATGTTCTTCATGGCCTCCCTCAAGGGTTCATCACCTACATCATCACAATTCTCAATTGCTCCTTGGGAGCCGTTAGATTCATCAAATTCCACATCATATGTTTCTTCAACCAACCCGGTGGTATGGTTAAATACTCTATATGCTTTGGACTTTGATGAGTAACCAACAAGAAAACCAATATCACAACGTCTTTGAAACTTCCCTAGGTGTTGACGCTTCTTGTAGATGTAACATTTGCAACCAAACACCCGGAAGAATGAGACGTCCGGCTTCTTCCCATTAAGCAACTCATAGGGGGTCTTGCCAAGAAACTTTTGGAGGAAGAGGCGATTTGAAGCATAGCATGCGGTGTTGATTGCCTCGGCCCAAAACTTCTCGGGAGTGTTGTACTCATCTAGCATTGTTCTTGCAAGGGTGATCAAGGTCCGGTTCTTTCTCTCAACTACACCATTTTGTTGAGGAGTGTAGGTTGAAGAAACTTCATGCTTGATTCCAATTTCATCACAATAAGCTTCTATGTTGGTGTTGTCAAACTCTTTGCCATTGTCACTTCTAATCTTCTTTATCTTGACTTCAAATTCATTTTGAGCTCTCTTTGCAAACTTCTTGAAGCAACTTGCCACTTCGGATTTGTCATGAAGAAAGAAGGTCCATGTGTATCTTGAGTAGTCATCTACTATCACAAGACAATAGAGATTACCACCCAAACTCTTGTATGTTGTAGGCCCAAACAAATCCATGTGTAGAAGTTCTAGCACTCTTGAGGTTGACATGAACGCCTTGGTAGGATGAGTGTTTGCAACTTGTTTGCCCGCTTGACATGCACTACAAGGTTTGTCCTTTTCAAACTTCACATCCTTCAATCCTCTTACTAGTTCTTTCTTCAATAGTTTGTTGAGAGTGCTCATTCCAACATGTGCAAGCCTCCTATGCCAAAGCCAACCAAGTGAGGTCTTGGTGAACAAACATGTCATCAAATTTGCATCTTCGGAGGTGAAGTCAACAAGATAAAGATTGTTGTATCTAAAGCCTTTGAATATCACTTGCTTGTCATCTATCTTTGAAACTTCAACTTCATTTGGTGTGAACAAGCATTGGAAGCCAAGGTCACAAAGTTGCCCAACGGATAACAAGTTGAAACTCAATGAAGCAACATAGAGCACATTTGAGAGTGAGTGATCATTTGAAATTGCAATCTTGCCTATACCCTTGACTTTGCTCTTTGAATTATCTCCAAATGTGATCTTCTCTTGACATATCCCATTCTCTTCAATTGAGGTGAACATACGAGGATCACCGGTCATATGTTGTGTGCAACCACTATCAATAACCCAATGAGATCCACCGGTCTTGTAGTTCACCTACACACAAGAGATCAAGCTTTTTGTTTAGGGACCCAAACTTGAGAGGGGCCCTTGACTTTCTCAACTAGTGACTTGGCAACCCATATTTTCTTTGGCCTATTCTTGTTTGGGGGACCCAAAAACATGACTTTCATCTTTCCATTTGAATCTTTTCTTAGCATATAATGAGCATTGAAGGCAAAGGGTCTAGCATGCTTGGGCAAGGGTTGTGGTGGTGGAGTTTTGCATTCATGAGCAAAATGACCTTCTTGACCACACTCAACACATCTCTTTGGCTTGGGCTTTGATTTGCTTTGTTGTTGAGCTTTTGCTTTCTTCTCTTGATTTGCCAAGTACCCAATACCACTTCTATCCATCTTCATCACGGTGTTCATGAGGAGCTCACTTTGCAAATATTGGCCTCTTGTGAACTTGCTTAGGCCGGTCTTGAGATGCTCTTTTTCTTGCTTGAGCTTCTTGTTCTCTTCAATGAGTGACTCATTTGTTGTTTGCTTCTCAAGAGCCATCAAACCTTTGAGCTTCTTGTTCTCATTTGCAAGCTTCTCATTCTCACACTTGATCTTGGCATAATCATCATGGTTGCATGACTCAACCACACTCTTGCCTTTGCTACTAGAACCTTGCTCAATGCTTTCAATGATCAAATCATCACATGATGTAGCTATATCACACTTAACAACATGGTTAGTAGCATCATGTGTTTCAAGAGCAAGTTCATTTGCAACCACAAGACTATCATAGTCAATTTTTAATGTGGCGTACTTGTCTTTTAGAGAGCCATGTCTAGTGATGAGCTCATCATGCTTCTTCTCAAGTTTATCATGTTGATCTTTAAGCTCTTTGTTAGAGGTTTTGAGCTCCTTGAGAGTGGAAGACATAATTTCATTTTGATCTCTAAGCTCACCACTAGTCTTTTGAGCATTTTCAAGCTTAGATGAGAGTGATTCATTTTCATTTTGAAGGTCATCATTTTCACTTCTTGTCCTTCTTATGATTTTAGTGTATTTGTTTAGCAATTTTACAAGTTCATCATAAGAAGGTGCATCAAATTCATCATCACTATCACTATCATCATCATCATCACTATCATGATTTTGTACCTTACGTTCACCCTTGGCCATAAGGCATAGGTGAGTAGTGGACGATGATGGTGAAGAAGGCGGTGAAGGTGGTGGTGAAGATGTCGGTGAAGATGATGGCCCCATCACAAATGCGGCAACCTTCTCTTTCTCATCATCGCTCTCATCTTCGGAGGAGCCACAAGATGATTCAATGTCGGTGAGCCAATCACCAACAATATAAGCCTTTCCACCCTTCTTCTTCTTGTAGAACTCCTTCTTCTTGCCATCCCTCTTCTTGTATGGCTTGTTCTTCTTCTTCTCATCTTCTTCATCACTTGAATCATTCTTCTTGCCCTTGCTCTTGTTCTTGAACTTGTCTTTTGGTGGTCTAGGGCATTGATGAGCGAGGTGGCCAAGTTCACCACAATTGTAGCAATCCATCTCCGAGATGGGCTTTCTCTTGCTACTTGTGAAGAATTTCTTTTTCTTGCCATCGAACTTGATGCCACTCTTGTTAAGCTTCTTTAGCATCTTGGTGGTCTTCCTCACCATGAGTGCAAGTGATTCATCATCGATATCACTTTCACTTGAGCTTTCTTGCACGATCATGGCTTGGCCCTTCTTCTTCTTCTTGTCATGACTAGCTTTGAAGGCCAAGTCTTTCTTCTTGGAAGATGATGAGCCCTCTTCCGGAGTGATGTGCATGTACATCTCATGAGCGTTGATCTTCCCCAATACTTGAGTCGGTGTTGCGGTGGAGAGATCACTTTGATGAAGCACGGTGACAATGTGACCATACTTCTCAACGGGAAGAACACTCAAGATCCTCCTTGCAACATCCGATTGACTCATTTGAGTGAGCCCAAGAGCATTGAGGTCCTCTACAAGAACATTCAAGCGAGTGTACATTTCATTAGCACTTTCTTTGGGAAGCATCTCAAAAGAATTAATTTTCTTTAAAGCAATATGATAGCGTTCCTCACGCTCACTCTTAGTTCCCTCATGGAGAGCACAAAGATTTTGCCACAAATCATGAGCGTTCTTAGCATTACGCACACGATTGAAGATATCTTTGCCTAAGCCCTGGTAGAGTGTATTTTTGGCCTTTGCATTCCACCGGTCGTACTTCTCCTCGTCACCCGTGGGGTTTGCGGGATCCTTGATAGCGGGAAGCCCTTCGGTTGCGGCTCTAAGACACCCGACATCTATGGCTTCGAGGTGCGCCTCCATGCGGATTTTCCAATATGGAAAATCATCCCCCTCAAAGGTGGGAGGTGGTCCTTCCCCGTTAGACATCTTGCTCTAGGCGGTAAAGCCTAAATTAGGAGCAACACGGCTCCGATACCAATTGAAAGGATCAAGATGCCCAAGAGGGGGGGTGAATTGGGCTTTTCTAAAAATTAATTGCAAGAATTAAATCCTATAAGCCGGAATTCACCCCTAGTGCCTACTTGTGTTCCTAGAGAGTCTACCGTTAAAAAGTTTTGCACCCTAGTTTCCAATCCTAGTCTAGCATGGCAATTCTAGGAATGTAAAACAAGCAATGAAAGTAAATACGAGAAAGTAATTGCTTGAATGTAAAGGGGCAAGGAACACGGCGATGTTTTTCCGAGGTATCGGAGAGTCGCCACTCCCCACTAGTCCTCGTTGGAGCACCCGCGCAAGGGTGTCGCTCCCTCTTGATCCGCGCAAGGATCAAGTGCTCTCTACGGGTTGATTCTTCGACACTCCGTCGCGGCGAATCACCCAAAACCGCTCACAACTTGAGTTGGGTCATCCACAAGCTCCGCCGGATGATCACCAAACTCCCAATCACCACCAAGCCGTCTAGGTGATGGCGATCACCAAGAGTAACAAGCTAGAACTCTCACTTGACCACAACGAGCCCAAATGAGGAGGTGGATGCACACTTGCTACTCTCGAATCACTAGTGAGGAATCACAAACTTTGATTCTCAAAACTCTATCCTCACTAGAGCTCTTGCACTCCCTTGCACTCTAAAGGGTTTTCTCAGATGTTTGAATGAGCAAGAGACCTCTAAAAGAGGTGGAGGGGTTGTATTTATACACCCCTCAAAGAAAACGAACCATTACTTTCTGACACGGGGTCACCGGACGCGCCGGTGCTACGCACCGGACGCGCCGGTCCCCTGTAACGGTCAAAACCCGTTTTTGAAACCGAACCACCGGACGCACCGGTCAGGTAGCACCGGACGCGTCCGACGTGCAAGGGTGCTTACTGGACTCACACCGGACGCGAGGCCGCGTCCGATGCCTGAAGACCGGACGCGTCCGGTCCTCTCTGGACCTTACTGGACTCGCACCGGACTCGCCGATCAAGTCCAGTATCGCGTCCGACGGGCGTTCTCTCTCGATGACACGTGTCGGTCGCTGACCACTGCGTCCGGTCCTCGCGAGGACCGCGTCCGGTGATCAGGCCCGAACCCTAGCGCGGTTAAGTACACACCGGACGCGTCCGGTGTTCCCGAAGACCGCGTCCGGTGCCAGGAAAACAGCCCGAAACTCATCGAAACGCGTCGCAACTTCAACCAAGTTGCTTCTAACTGAACCTTGAGCTAATCTAGGGTTGCCTAGCGCCAAGTTTAACAAGTGTGCACCACACCTAAACATAGGACTCGCCTAGATCAAGCTACCCATTCATGACCCCCTTTATAGTACGGCCAAAAGAGAAAAACGAAGATCCTAACGACTATTCCGAATGTGTCTCAACACTTCGTCATTCGGAACTAACCGTCCTTAATCTTGACGTCACTCTTTTGAAAACCGAAACGATTTCCATCAAGGGACACGAAGCCACAGTGCTCAAAGCAGTTATCACCTCCATGACCTAACTTACCAATGTTTCTGCAAAACACACGTTAGTCATGGTAATAAAGTGTTGTCATTAATTACCGAAACCAAACCTTGGGGCCTAGATGCTTTCAATTAACCATCGATGTTTTTCCAAAAATTATATAGGTACATGACATAAAATTTATGTTTTTAGATTTAGCATATGAGAAATACTTTCATAGTATAGAATTCATATGTTGTGCTTATATAAAAAGGATTTTAGATAACAATACTACAAAATTCATTTTCAGAGTCGGCCAAATGAGATTTCCAGAGGGGGCCGCTCTCCTGCCTCCGTTTAAAGGTCAATATTAACCAGGATTTTCAGAGGTGCTTATATAATGCACACCTCTAGAAATAAATTTTAAAAGGCAAACCACAGCTTAGCTCGATTCAACTTTGACTTCCAACTAAACCAGACTAGATCAAATTAAAGAGAGTCAAGGTAGAGTGGTTCCTCGTCTTTCTCTTCTAAGACTTGTGCATCGAGCTCTAATTTCTCTTTGAACATCTATTGACTAAGCATCTTGGCATCATCTCTTGTGTTAATATTCTTAATGGAGGCGTTGTCAGAAGGCGCCCGCCTCCATTAAACCTTTAACGGAGGCAGCCGCACTATGACGTCTGCCTCGATATCAGGTATACTAGTGCAGGATTGGGTAGCAATCCGATTGCCAATCAGGGACTAAAGGCTTGCCCTTTAGTCCCGAGTTTGTTAACCGGGATTGAATGGGGGCCCTTTAATCTTGGCTGCTTATACCAACCGGGACTAAAGGGGCCTCTAGGACAACCCCGAGGGCGGGCACCTCTAGACCCGGTTGGTATAACCAACTGGGACTAAATATTACTCTTTTTGTTTTCTTTTCTTTTACAGTTTCTTTCCATTTAATTTGTTTTTGTTTCAAATAGTTTTCGTACACGTATTATATGCTATAGTATTATACGTCATCCATAAATAAGAATAGAACTAATTAAGAGCTTATCTATTACAATAATCATCCTCATTCATCAAGTTCATACAAAACATACACACCAAGTTCATGCAAGCGCAAGTAGATCACAACCAAGTTGACTACGTCGTATTATGTACTCGGTGAAATGTAGGTCACCGATTTTGTATCCACAAATATTATTGACGTAGAACAACGCATTAAGTAGTGCACTCTCCCTTGCTTCGAAAGTACGAGCACAAGGTCTACTAACGATGGTAAGCGGTGGTCGAGAAGTCGGTGGGTGAGATGACCCCCTCTTAGTCATAATCGGTTTTTCCTGAAATCCTTCCGTAGTGAGTGTTGGCCATTCATCGTCATATTTCCAATCAAAACCCAATACATACATTGTCTGGTTTAGAATGGCTTCAAAGCTACAACGTACATAGGTTAAGTCATAGTCCTCAACCTATAATTGTTGGCACAAAAAATAGATATGAGAACAAAGCTTTCGAATAACAACACATCTGAATATAAGCTATAAGTTCGATTTCGACTTTACCACATCATTTCGGTTGGTTCGAGCAATCCTTGCACAGAAGCCCGCAACATCATGATACGAGCCCGCATCTATTGCTTGTATCGTCATGGAGGATAGTGTAGGCAGGGTGTACCCAATATTCGCAAGCTTATTCAAACATAATTTGACAGCATATTTAATTCCAATTTTCTTCTCTGGTGCCTTTACTCCCACCTCTGAGATTTGTAGAACACCTCTACCCCTCCTAGCGGTGATAAAAAAAAGCCAATTCGAGATTAGACCAATTGACCATTATCTACGTCAAAGCTCTCAACATCCACTCCCTCACCACCAAAATATGAAAGGTTCTCTTCAAGCCAAATGATTGGGATTGCCTACGCTATATTAAAGAAACACATATATATACATATCAGAAAATATATTGTGTACAAGCGTATTTAAGACATATCAATGTATTAAAACATATATCGTTGCTTACTATGCTAGGATGATTGAACGGTACATCCGACAACCTTGGTTCGAATCCCCAAGCAATTCAAGCCCCAATTTGGGACAATCAATTCAGGGAGACGTCCAGCCATCTCTTCTCACTAAAATTAATATATAAAAATTTATATCACTGGAGTTAATATATGAATTCATACACCAAAATTCATATATTCATAAGAATTTCCCTATATATATCACTGAAGTCAATATTTTTCATATACCATAATGCATATCACTATAGTCTACATATCAAAATTCACACATGTAAAACCTTATACATCAAAATACATATAAATGGACCCTATATATACCAAATGCATATCAAATATATGCAATATATCACACTAAAGTCAATATATCAAAATTTATATCACCAAAGTGAGTATCTTTTCACACACACACACACATCAAATTATATCAAAATATATGACTAAAGCAATTACGAGTTAGATCGAATACAAATACTAGCTAGCCAATTAGCTTAAGTTAGGGTTGAGTGCTACATTCCTGGAGCAGTTCTCCATATCTATAATATAATAAAAAACATCTAGCTTCTACTTAGCCCTTGAGTCAAATTTTTTTAGACCTCCAATGCCACTGACCACTGACGTCTACTTTTAGTGTAACAAAAGCTACCACCAATATAAATTGTCCATTTGTGATCAATATGTTAAGAAAAAATTGCAGTTGCCTGGAGTACCACTCGGATATGTGCAATGTATATATATATACTTGTGTTGTATGTTCAGCGCTCGGTTTCACACAGCAGGAAGTGATGAGGCGAGGCGATCGAGATCGAATGCCTGGTGGCAGCAGCGAGGGCGAGGCTAGAGACGAAGGCGCTGGTGGAGATGATGTCGAGGTCGGAGACGAAGGCACTGGTGGAGACAAGGGCGATGGAGCCGCTGCATGCGCCGGAGACGAGGACGAGGTCAAGGCCAGCCGGAGACGAGGGGGAGGGTGAGGCTGCGCGCGCGCCAGAGCCAAGGATGAGGGCGACGTCGGACGCCAGAGACGAGGGAGAGGGCGTTGCGCTCGTCGGGTAGAGAGGATGAGGATGAGGACGAGGCCGGCCAGATCAAGGATGAGGGCGACGCTGAGGCTACGCACGCCGGGGAGAGAGGACGAGGGCGAGGCCGGTTGGATCGAGGATGAGGGCTACGGCGAGGCTGCGCGCCAGAGCTGAGGACGATGGCGAGGCTGGCCGTTAGAGACGAGGAAAAGGGCATCGCTGCGTCACCGGGGAGACGAGGCCGAATGAGGGTGAGCCTGGCCGGATCGAGACGAGGCCGCGCGCGCCAGATCGAGACGGATGCACGGCACGGGTGGCGAGCGTGGCCGCAAACGAGGAAGAGGGGGCGGGTGGCAAGCGTGGCCGGCCTAGGGGATTGCAGAAGCGCGGCGTGGCGGCAGCGGTGAGTGAAATTTCAGGGAGAAAGAAGAAAAAACACTTAGCCGGACTTAGAAATGACTAAAATAAAAGTTGTAGATCTTGATCAGTTCTACAACTTTTATGTTTATGAATTTCCCAGATGAATTCATTTACTTCTACAAAATGTTGTTTGAAGTTGCCATTTTTTGAGGATCAAATTTTGAATTGGTAAAACAAATTCATATAAAAAGATGACCAAAATAAAAGTTGTAAGAACACAATAAATTGATAGAGCATGAATTTAGAAATTTTTCGGAAAAAAATCATCAAATTTGAAGTTAGTATCACGGAGAAAGACTAGTTACAAGTTTTAATCAGAGATTAAAAAGAGAAATCAAACTTCTTTAAAAATTTAGTTTCAAACAGAATTTCGAAATTGCAGATGATTTCAAATGAAAAAGTTGTCAACTACAAAGTTACATAACTTTTCAAGATCTACAACTTTCGTATTGGTTGGTTCTCCATTTGAGGTCATTTTAAAGATTTAAATTTTAAATTTAAGAAATTCAAACATAGTTTTCCTTGACAACATGACTTCAAATGAAAAAGTTGTGAACTACAGTTGTGTAAGTTTCCGAGATCTACAACTTTCGTATTGGTTGTTTCTCTAATGTTTTTAATTTGCATATGCATTCAATCCTACACGAGTTAAATTTCAATTCATACAAACATAATTATAATATCCATACAAATAAATCTAATGAACATAATTAACTTACATACAAACATAATTAAAATATTCATACAAATAAACTAAATTAAACATAACCGTTCGAATAAACCTAATTAAACATAACTGTACAAATAAATCTAACTAACACATGGATCCTACAAACCCGCTGCAACCCTAACCTGTCTCCACTGCTAGTAGTGTATGTCTCGGATTGTGTAACCACGGTCATTGTTTATGTAATGCAAATCCTGCACCACAACACTCCATTGTCTTATAACGCCGAGGACATGGCATCCCATAGATGTAGCCTGATGATGAACTATCGATAGCCTAGTTCTACCTAAATCTCACACAATACTGGATGCCAGCTATCATCCTCTGGCCCATCGCTTCCACGAAGTCCCAGGCGTACTCCAATCTCTTAAGAGTTTGCATGAGAATGGGTTGCAAGCCACATGTAGCATAGGTGAAATCATATTTCAAAACCTGCAAGCGGACAAACAAAAAATATCAGGAAACACTCATGTAATAATAAGAATAAATAAACATTACTTTTTATATTATACACGACGTACCACATCTATATGGTTAAATGTCGTATGTCTCTCGCTTACTCGTGGTATATCCATACTATACTGACATAAAGCTTCTATCTTCAAGGACGAGAAATCAGGCATACAATAGCCAATTCGTTCAATTGCTTGCAAAGAAAGCAGCACGCCATCAATCTGGGAGCCTATCTTGGTTGGCGATAGTCGTCTAGTCTGCACAATGTCCTAGCGCACCTCATTATTGTACCTAATGGGGATGCCAAAGCGAGATTACACATCCATAACTCGCCTCCTTCATCATTCACGACCTCACTTGTCGTCGTCTCGAAGATGTCCCACACTCCGAGCAGCCATAGTGCTGCTTTCAACCACTTGACTAGTTTTATAGTCTGTGACATATGCAACAATCATGTTATAAATAAATATATATATGTAAAAATTATATTAGCACGTAAAACTTAAAATATTTCATACTATTGATGGGTCTAGGTGACGCGGAACAGCCCTATCTGGCGATGGCGCGAATGAAAGATCGCTAGGATAGAAACCTGGTTCATGTGGCTGGGGAAGTCCAACGCTACTCATTGTAACTAAAAAAACTAAAAAAACATCCCAATAAATATATAACCCACATATAAATATACCATGCAACAATATATATTAGAGAAGCATATAAAAAATAAATCATCAAGATGCCAAGTTAAACATTTTGCACATAATTTTTTTAACGATTATTAATTCTCATGGATAAATATTGTTGCTAACAAAGATCTAGAAAACAATAAATGTTTAAGGTTATGTAGAAATAATGTATAAATAAAATAAAATCCACCATTATTATTTCTAATTAAAAAACCACATATTTGAACATTTCTATGCTTATTACTAAAGCATAAAATGATCTACATTATTAGCAACTAGTACAATGCCCGTGCTAATGCTACGGCTTTATCTTGAGAATGCTTATGAAAACAACCAATATTTTTTTTGCATAGTTTTACTTTTACACAATTGTATTTGAGCATGTATATAATTCGAAAACAATTTTGTAAGAGTAATAAATATGAACTTACAGCAAACTTAAGTTCCATGAAGTGGTAATTTTGTTTGTTCAACATGATAGTTTGGTTTCACACAGCCATTCGAATAGCCATATTAAAGCAATCATGATCCATCTCTATATTCTCATCTAAAATATTTATAATTTTTTCTATGACTTAAAGAAATTGGGTACGGTGGTGTACTTCAGACCCACTCTTTGCTAAAAAAAATAAGGACAAAGAACAAATTACTTACTGTAGTAATTCTAGAACGGGCAATGAAAATATCTATATTAGAACAAAACAATTTAATTTAGAATGACTTACTCTAAAGATTCAGCATTTGTGATCAATCGGATATTTAGGCAAATCACCGATAATAGGTCTTTTCTGCTTCTCCACTTTATTGTACGTGTCAACTCTATTGAACCAGACATCAAAATATCCAAATCATCGAACATTGTGACGTCATCATGTGAATTTTCAGGAGTCTCATTTTGTTGCCCATTATCCGGTAACCCTCTTGCTTCATTTAACGGGGAGTTATACAAGATCTCAGGTAGCTTGAACCTAAAGTTACTTATGTCATCCTGAAAATATATGAGCAAGTCTTGATATATGAACAAGTCTACAAAAACTCATATGTATAGAAATATTCCTATGAAATTATCTAGGTCACATTGTCAGATAAAGAAACTCCAGTCCAGTACTCCATAAAATTAACCATCCATGAGCCATAGCTTACACCATGCAATATTGAAAAAATAAAATATGAGTGATACTGTTGCTGCTAGTATGGCAATGGCATATACACAACAAGATATAGATGATCTCTAAGCTTACCCATCTGTTTGCACTTTGTTGATGATCTTATGGCTTTTTGGCCAAGATGCCACTTTGATGCCCTTTATCCATTTTGTTAGGCCTAGCTGTTTATGCTTTGCTACATGTTTTATTAGTCTTTCCATTCCTATTAACTGGTATGACCGAAACACCAAGATTTAGAAAGGGATATTAAAAAATTTTAAAAAAATATTATGTGTTTATATAGATATATTAGTCATTAAGCCATACCGTGCGGTCGAGATCTTGCCAATATGGATCTTGGCAATTTGTCATATTTTCTCCGAAAGAATCCAAAACATGTATCTGTCTTTCCGAAGCATTGACAACCGCTAGATACCAGTGATATTTTTCAATATTAATTGGAAGAAATACCTATAGTAATAGAGTTTTTTCTTAATTTTTCTATATGTTTAAATCAACAGAAAATAGCATATATCAGAAGTTGTGGTCAAACTTACCATATCAGCATCTAAATAATTTTGGACCCATGTTTGAATCCTGTCGTCTATACTATAGGTCAATGTCGTTGCATCAACCTTTCCGTCGAGTTGTAGCAATTGAGTAATAAATGTATTCTCCATGTAAACATCTCCACCTTCTCTATGAAGTAGGTGGTTTTCATGCCGCATCAAATGGATATAAGCACTTATGACCTGCAATTTATTAATTTGTCAAATAAAAAACTGCCATATTTTCCATATGGACATCAGTTAATTAATTTAAAAGCAGTGTTCAACATGCTTACACCGCCATTGACAGTTGGGTTGCACACAATGGTTGAGCAAGTTTAGGCATAAATCATACGGGTTAATGGTGTAATAAATGGAAGTAACAAAGAGATTAACTACCTGAGGGTGCTGAAGTTAACGACAATGTGTTAGTAAAAGCTGCGGAAGTGCTACTATTTTGGGTGGCCTTCTTCAGCTGTCGGTACTCACGTTATTTCCTATTAATCTCGTCCCGCTGTTCGATAGACATCTTAGCTCGACATTTCCGCTGTTGCATGTTCCTTTCCGCCCTCCTCCGCGAGGCCTCATCTAAAATGGGATAACCCTCCATTATTGCAGGTGTTGCTTCCAATAAATATTAAGAAATTTTAAAAAATGCTGCATACGAAAATATTGTAAGCATACCTATGACGTTGGTGATATCGCTTAGTGCTTCGCGTGTATTTCTCGGCGAAGATACACTTTGCGGTTCGCGTATATCTCTCGGCGCAGATATATCGCATTGCGCTTCACGTGTATTTCTCGGCGTAGACATTGTTCACTTACCTGTGTTGACAAATATTATTATTTTCATTGAAATCTCTAGCACAAAGGGATAGCACGAAGGGATGATATTTACTAAGCAATCCTAATATTATTTTTATTGAAATCTCTAGCACAAAGGGATTCCCATTAGAATAGCACGAAGGGATGATATTTACTAAGCAATCCTAATTTATGATAATAAAAACCATATTTTTGTTCAAGCCCTTGAAACACGAATTATAATACGCTGTGAAGCTAAGTCCAAACCCAACTTAAATTATTAACTATATCAACAATTGCATCTCGTTGTGACACAAGGCACTCACTGCCCATTGCTCCTGACTGAAAGCCATAATTTCTTTATGTCCTACAACAGGTCAGCAGCACATAGGTTTCAGTATTTTGAGCAAACCTGCTTGCATGGGCACGGGCGTCGAACAATTTCAGTGTTTTGAGCAAACCAGCTTTCAGACGGAGACCGCACAGCTTCAGCACGGCAGCAGGAGACCGGCACGTCGGTGCGATCACGATGGCCGCGGCGTCGGCGTGATGGGCTCCTCACGTGCGAGTGCGACGCGAACGTCGTGGCGACGACCTCGCCGCCCGCGCCTCCTCGTCGCACGTCTGCCTCCTCTTTGCGCGCGTGATCGCCGCCGGTGTGGCGATGACCTCGCGGCCCACACCTCCTCCTCGTACGTCCGCCCCCTCCTCGCGCGCGATCGCCGCCGGCTGTCCGCCCGCGCGAAGCCGGCCTCGCCGCCTGCGCGTCCTCCATGAGCAGGGATGCACAAACAATCCAACAGCACAAGCACTAATCAAAACAAAGAAAGGCCAATCCTGTGAACGTCCGGCAGAAAGTTAGAGCAAGACACTAACCACAATGATTAGGCACTGACCTTGTGGATGTCCGGCAAGGCCGTTATGAAGTCGATGAGCGGCGCGTCGTAATTGTCGAACGACCGGACATCGTGTGAACGGCGGAGTAGCACCCACGGGGGACGGCAGTCCTTGGCCGTGCTCCCTGCGGCCGGAGCGGGATCGCTGCAGCAGGAGGCGGCAAGGAGCGGACCTCGCGCGGCCGATGAAGATCCGGCAGGAGGACGAGGCAGGAGCAGCGGCGAGGTCGGAGCTCCTTCGAAGGCGGTTTTTTTGTTTCTTTTTTTTTCTCTCGGTGATCGGTGATACCCAAGGTTTTCGTTATCGGAAATTAAAATTTATCGGACGTCATGGATAAAGAGGATAAGCAAGATATATCGGAAATATCGGACTAAATTCAAAAAAAATTTAAATTTTTTTTTAAAAAATTTGTAGAATTTGACTTGAAACTATTCGTAAGATATCAAAAAATTTGTAGAATTTGACTTGAAACTATTCACAAATCAAAACAAGAATAAATCATTATGAGTGTCGGACTGTCGCGTGGCTGATTTTGGATTGTCTGTGTAGAAACAGGAAAGAAGGGAAAAATTTAGCTAATATCAAATTTTATCGGACCCCGGAGATAAAAAGGAAATTTTGAAAATATCGGCGACTTTCTGCCGATAAAAAAACCCTGGGTGATACCTACGTTCAAGCCAGGTAGGAGCAGCGGCGAGGTCGGAGCTCCTTCCAAGGCGGTTTTTTTGTTTCCTTTTTTCTCTCTCTCGGTGATTGGTGATACCTACGTTGAAGCCGGGTGGGCCGAGCATTGAAGCCTCGCGTTGAAGCGCGTTGAAGCCTACGTTCCGTCCTGGCCGCATGATCCAGGGTGAGTCTATTTTTAGCCCTTGATTTTAATGAAGAAAAATTATTAGGTGTATTTTTTGGGTGCACGAAGTTTGCATATTCTCAGCGGGGGACGTTTTATTGGGTGGACCGAGTATAATTTCAACTGGTGAATTATAGTAGAGATGAAAGATTAGAAGATGAAGTTGCTAACCTTTAGAAAATTGAAGATGAAGCCGGTGGCTGAGAGCAAGAACTTGCTCCCCCAAGTAAGAACACGGATGGACACGGATGAACAAGCAAAAACCAAAGATTTAACCTGTGTCTCGGGATGGAGGGACAGTGGAAACGGGTATATACAGGTGGGGACCTTTAATCCCAGTTGGTGGAGCCTACCGGGACTAAAGGATCAACCTATAGTCTCGGTTGGAGCCAAAACCCGGGATAAAAGGCCAGTGGGACCAACCGGGATTGAAAGGCAACATTTAGTCCCGATTCGAACCACAGACCGGGACTAAAGGTCCCTGCTGCAAAAGTTTGCTGCACTATCCGTTGGGCAGGAGATTCTAGTCCTGGTTGATGGTTCCAACCGTGAATAAATCTCCTATTACTCCCGGACCAAATTCCGGCTGGGACTAAAGCCAAAAACCGAAAGTCTGTTCTCAACTAGTGGTACATCCATTCTAACCTTTCTGTACCAATTAACCTTGTACGTAGCGGAGAAAATATATTAAGACACGTCAAAATGAGATGGATGGTGGCATCATGTATAAAATCTACAGTTAACATTAATTAAAAAATCTACAATTAATTAACACAAACAAAATAAAAAACACAACTTGAAGACATACAACGGCAAAGATCCCCTTGAACATCCACAAGTGATCACCAAATGATTGAACTTATCTTCTGGGACATTGATTCGTAATTGATTTATCAAAATTCATTTTAAGACCTGTAGTTCTGCAAAGGAGATAAACAAGTCTTTTAGGTATCTCAACTGATCAACATCCTCTTGCATAAAAAATGAGGTTGTCATCTGCGTATTGCACGATGGGGAAGTCCTAGTCGCTATATTGAGGAATTCGAAGATGCAAATGGCCATGGTTGTTGGCTGAGTTCAGTAAAGTTTGAAGGAAGTCAGCAACCAACACAAAACTTTACCCCGACACCCCATTGAGTAGGATAGCTGATGTCCTTGAATGAAAAATAAGTTTCATCCAAGTTAGTAATTTAGGCAGGAATCCCTTTCTTTCCATAATTTGCGGTATTAGTTCTGGTTCAACTTTGTCAAAAATCTTTTTAAAATCAAGCTTAAGAATGATCAATTCTTTCATCTTGGATGGTTCAATGTTTTATAAAACCATATTGGCATTACCACGTGAAGTCTATTGGCCAGAATCTTGGTGATTATTTTAATGAAGGTGCGGAGCAATGAGATGGGTCTTAAATCTGAAACCTTTGCTGCATCATCTTTCTTGGGAATTAAAGTGATATGAGATCCATTTATTCTTTGAAGATAGAAATTTTGAGAGAATTGACAACTTTATGCCATGGCAAGGCAACAAGAGATTATCTTTCAATGTGTAGCACCTATGAAGAAATTATTGGGAGCAATTAGAATACAACACAAGCAGCAAGATGGGGGAGGAAATGCATTCATGTCAAGTCTGAATTGGCCTTTTCCTTGGGCATCCCTCTAACCGTTGGGAGAACTCCAATAAGAACCTAGCCTCATACCCCCAAATCCCTAGCTCTAATAACCTTGTTGGTTCATTCCTTGATTAACAAGTACTTGAATTCATTTTAAACTTCTCTTAATTTTGTTATCTTATTACACTGCAACTGTACGCTCTGATTAACTACCATCACATAACAACAAAACAAGAACAACAAAGCCACTAGTCTAGTACCGTCACATAAACACAAAACAGAGAAGTTTCAGGCTTTCAGCCAATGTCACGAATCGTTCGCAGCGAAATCCTCATCTCTATCGTCGCCCTTCCATATCAAATTCTCTCCGTTCTTGATCCTCCTCATCCTGGCCATCATTTCGTCAATGGTGATGTCGAACGCGTCCCTCATCTCCCCCTCGAACCTCACCCTGGGGTCCTTGTACAGGAACCTCGGGATCATCTTGATCACTTCCTCCCTCATGGCGGCCACCTCCTCATCCTTGTACCTACTCAGCTCCTCCTCGATGTCCACTCTCCCTTCCAGCACGTCTTTGGAGTTGATGAACACGTAGTACCGGCGGTCGTCGCCGTTGCTTCTTCTTCCCGGCTCTGGCTCGTGCCAGCGGTACTGCGCCTTGAGCGTGGAGGGCCAGTGGAAGAAGACGGGGATGCAACCGGCCATGACGCTGTCAATGGACGAGCGGCGCGCGAAGGAGTCCCCACGCGGCTGCAGGCAGAAGCGCGCGGAGGTGAAGAGGGAGACAAGCTTCCGCGGCGACCGGCAGGTGATGCTGCCCTCGAGGCCGTGGCTGCAGTCCAGCATCCCGCACCGGCCGCGCCGCGCCGCGGCCTCGCACACGTCGAAGACGCGGTCGCGGATGGCCAGCTGCCCCTTGATACGCCGCGCGCCCGCGAACGCGAACAGGAACGGGCGCGGCGCAGCCCGCGCTCGCGCCTGCCACGCGGCCACCTCGCCGGCCGACGACGGGTGGAAGTAGCTCGGGTACGGCACGGCGATGTCCCGCGGCGCCCAGATGTTGGACTCGTACGTGAGCACCGTCATGTTCCGGGACTCGGGCTGGCCGAGGAAGTTGTTGCCGCACCCTTCGTCTCCGCCGCCGGGCTCCCGACGGAACATCCACGTTGTCTTGGCGGCCACCATGAAGTGGTCGCGCCCGCCGAGCGCCGCCCACGTGGGCTGCGAAGACAGCCACCGCAGGAACGCCTCCGACGGGCCGTCGCGTACCGTGGTGTTGGACCCGCACAGGTGCTGGTGCAGCTCCAGCGCCGGGTAGTACGGCACGTACACCGCCGTCGCCGCTGCCGGGTCATCGGTGAGGCACTCGTACCGCCGCATCCAGTTGTGGAAGATCACCTCCAGCGAGTACTGGTCCGTGCTGTACCTGCAACGACACATACAAACAATTATCTGTTGTCAGCAACCGCGTTTTTCACTTTTCCAGAACTGAAAACCATGCATCATATCATATCATTGATGTGTGCGCTAGCTAGCTTACCATCCGGTGCTGGGGATGATATCTGTGTCACCGTCGCTGCCATTGCCGGTGGCGGGGCCAATCTTGGGGCCAAGCCCGGCATTGACCGTGATTGCACACCAGCTCCACATGTCGTCGAACAACGGCGAGCCGGCAACGCAGTCCCTGAGTATATCGAACCGCGACGGCACGTCCAGCATGTAGACATACCGTTCCTCACACGATGGTGGTGACGACGGCGAAGGTGACGCCGCCACCACCGACGACGATGCTGACCGTCGCCTGTTGTCAGCCTCGACGGTCGGGGAGGGAAGGAAGCTTGCATCCAGCGCGATGGGGAGTACAACGAGCGCAGCCCGACGGGGTGCTGCTGCAAAGGAGGAGAGCGAGAGGTGGAAGTACTGAAAGTGGAGAAGACAGAAGAGCCATGAGCCGAGTATGAGGAGGTAGTAGACGAGGTATTTGGGGGCTTCCATATGCATGCCTGGAAGATGGATGATGCCTCCCCAGCTAGCTTCTGGGGTTATGTAGGGAGCCTAATGGAGGCTTAAGGTTTTTGAGCTAATAAATGCTCCATTTAGTGCACTAGGGTTTTGTGTTGATCCATATTCTTTGTGAACTTTGAGGCTTTGACCATGAACATAGGCAAAACCAACAGCGGCTCATCCGTAATATCTTTGATCAATGTACTTGATTATATGTCCTTTATTATTTTTTTGGTATTGTGTTGAGTGCAGATTATGGTACTCTGACCCTGCACCTCTTAAAATGTGATTGAATATACGATGTACTTTCTCCATTCTAAATTATAAGCCGGTTTAGTTTTTCCATAGTTAAGCTTGTCTAATTTGAATCGAAGTTATTGAAAAACGAGTAAAATAATATTAATACATACAATATCAAGTAGATGCACTACTAATATATATTTTGTAGTGTATCTAATCAACCTAGCTAGTTTGACGTTATATATGTTTGTGCATTTTTTTATAGATCTATTAATGTTTTATAATATAAGTTGTCTTATTAGGACAAAGATAAAAACGACTTAAAATTTTGGATCCGAAGGAGTATGATTGCGTGTGTGATCTAGGACCACTCGTGTGGAGTATGTTGACATAGGTGCTTATATAATAGATTACTGCTAGTAGTATATATTTGTTCATATAATTCATGCATGATACCGGCTATATCCGGCTATATATATATATATATATATATATATATATATATATATATATATATATATATATATATATATATATATATATATATATATATATATATATATATATATATATATATATATCAACTGTCGATGCTTGAGATAATTAGTACCTGATATTTGTGATATGTTACATATGTATTTGTTTATTATTAGTACAAGCTGGGGTGATCCAACGTGACCTAGAATATTGGAATTTGGAACTACTTGCACCTCGCTGACTTAATGTGTATTTCTCTTATGCTCTATCTTTGGCAGATTTTGCTTGACACTTCCTCGCTAGGATTTGATTCCTTGGTAGTTTTCGGCACTAAAGCTAATTTGGATTTCTTGTACTGACATACCTTCATTGTTCAGCATTCTAAACCACATCAGCTACATATATATCTATGTTCTCATAGTATGTATGCAAAATAAGTTACTCAATCACCGAATATGCAACAAAGAGGGGAAAACATTTTGATTTCTGAATGTCAAGCCATTAAGAACTTCTGGGAACTGTGAAGTGAATATAGAAGATTGCGAGACGAACAGCTAATCTAATGTGAACTGTTAGATGCACTTCTTTACTTAGAACAGTGTGCTTATTGTCTCCTTCAGCTGCACTCCGTTTCGTGCAAAAGAAAAAAAAAATGTTCACCGATGGCTTGTTAGATCCAAGAGACAAGCCGGGTCCTCTCCAAGACACTACAATATATTTAAGAGTTCTAGGCTCCTAGCTTGTGCTGCAACTCTTGGAATTATTTATAATCGATTATGTGGCATCCCTATATTCAATATTCAAATCCCTAGTTCCCTACACCATGCAATTGACTTGAGTTGTCAATCAGATTTGGTCATTGAGATTCCCAGTGAGCCTCCCGAGAATCAATGTCAAGATTCCAGTGGCTCTTAAGACGAAGATTAGAAAAACTGCTTAAAAGTTCTTGTTTCCATACCTAAAAGCCCTGCAATTTGATTGAATGTAGCTGGTTGATCTGCATGCTCGAGAGTCCAAGACACAGTGTCTTGGATTTTCCTGATCCTCTCGCTGAATGTAGCTGGTTGACCTGCATGCATCAAAGTGTGTATAAGCACTTGGACCTTTTATAAGTTATCACCGTCTCTTGCTCCTTGTTTGATGAAATAATTGCATGGAAATAAACAAGTAATTTGTTCTCTACTTGCGAATTCACATTCATTGTTCTCTACGCGCGCTCGCCTCCGCCACCGCACCCATGTGCGCTTGCCGGAGTTGGCCATTCCGGCCACCACCATGCACCACCGTCCCCTCTATCTCGCTCCAAGCACCGTCTCCACCTCGCGCACCCCGTGCTCGCCTTGGCTCGCCGTGGTAATGCCCCTGTCCTCGGAGATTGTTCACCGGAGCCCCGGCCGAGCTCACTGAAGAACTTCGCTCCGTGAACTCCTCCCCTCTGCTCCCCCCTTTTCCCTTATCCGTGCGTGCATCTCGTTTGCCTTGCTGCCCCGGTGCTCGTGCACCTCTCCCCGTGCCGTCTCTTGGCCGGAGATGGTCGGCTGCCGTTGAGCCGCACCACTGCTCCGCCATCACCGCCGGCAGGGCCTTACCGGAGCTCCATCGGCTCAACCATCTGGTGCACCTGGCTCGCCTCGCTATGGGGAGCACACTGGTGCTCACCCCGAGGCCAGAGACCTCACTTACGGCGAGCTCTCGCTGCCGGTGGTTCCTCCCCCTCTCGGGTGTATGACATATGGGGCCTTGGGTCCCACTGTCAGTCGCTGCTGACGAGTGTGGGTGCACTGCACCAGGTGTACTTAGCATTTCAGCGCGCGTTTTTGGAAAAGAATTTCAGAAATGATTTTTCAAAAAAATAGTTAAATGCTTGTTTATTTCATAACTCGAAAAATAAGGCTCTAAAATTTATGAAACAAATTTTGTTGTGATCCTCATGACTAGATCTACAGTATAAAAATGTTGTATGTCAAATTTGTGATACTCTTATATAGGACTTTATTTAATTCTTGTAATTGCTATTATCTTAGAAAATGCATAGTAAATAGAATAATTATCAGAAAAATATGGTTCTAGTTTTGTTAGTCTTCTTTTGTGATGTGCTTTGCATGAAAAATATATGTCATGCACGATCTGTAGAAAAATATTGATGTCTAGTTCAAGTGCCTTTATTGGCTGATTTTGTTATTTTTGCTAGAAAGAAAAATTTGTATAAAACATGCTTATGATAATTTTTGTACGGTGTTTGTTTACTGTGTAAACATAGGAAAAATAATAAATCTGTTGTTTGATACTTTTCATAGTACAAAGTATTTTCATTCTCATTTATATGCCATAACTTGTCATTTTTGTGTAGGCTGTTTTTCTTATCCAAATGCCATGAAAATTTTGGTAGGCTAATTATGGTGTGACTATGCTACTGTAATTTTTATAGATTTTTCTTTGCACTAGAAATATAGGTTGCTGTTGTAACCCTAGTTTAAATTGAATTAAAATAAGATCCTTTATGCATGATTTGTTTATTGGTGTATCTTTGGTGTATCTTTGAAGCATCAATTATTTGCTACTGTCTTTTGGCATGTCTGTGTAGTTATGTTGAGACAGGGTAGTAGCACTTGGGTTAGGGTTATATGTTAGCGTAAAAGTAACGGGGATTAGTAATAGAAGAGAATGCAGTAGATGACATATATTCGTAGTAACTGTTCTTGGATGATGTTGACTACCTTGTAGAAAGGTTTTACCTCTATGCTATTGTAAGGTCCAAATAGGCTAGAGGAGGGGGTGAATAGCCTAATTAAAACTTCTACAAGAATTACTTAACCACAAGTTAGTACGAAAGGTGGCGAAGCAAAAAGCACTAGCTCTAACTAATTAAGCAAGCCACCTACACAAGTCTAGTACAAGGCTATCCACTAAACACAACAACAACTACAAGCTAGATACAAGTAATGCGAGAGAAGAGCTTCGAGTGATTATACCGCCGTGTAGAGATGAGAAGTACAAATCAATCAATCACACAAGAGAAATCCTCAGGAAGAGAACGACACAAGAATTTATCCCGAGGTTTACTTGCTTCCTGGCAAGCTACTCCCTGTTGTGGCGATATACTCACTTGTCGGTTCACGAGCTAATCGACTATCAAGAGACGAGCCCTCGACGGGCGCCGCACAACCGCACACAAGATGGGGATCCTCCAAGCCACGAGCTCCACTAGAGTATCCAATTCGCAAACTCCCGCGGGGAAGGATTAAAAACCCCTTACAACACTTGGTGAGGGCTCCAACAATCTCTAATTGCGAGCTCAATCACCTCCGCTGCTCCAAGCCATCTACCGCGTCAGGAAACACGGAAGAGTAACAAGAAATCCGCAGCAACTCGAAGATCAAGTGCCTCTAGAATGCAACTCTCAAGTAATGCACTTGAATCTCACTCAATCTCACTCAAGATGTGCAACCAAACAAAGAGATGAGTGGAGGGGTTGTTCTCTAGCTCAAAGGATGTCTCAAGGTCTCAAATGTGCAAGAGAGAACCCCCAAGGGCCGGCCACCTCTTATTTATAGCGAAGGGGTATGCAGCTAGCCGTTACAAGACAACGCCGTGAAAAATGTGATGACCGGACGCACCGGTCAGGGTGACCGGACGCGTCCGGTCACTACAGGACAAACAGTAACAGCGCACGTCAGAGAGAGCCATTGTCGTGACCAGACGCGCTCCACTGTTTGACCGGACGCGCTGCACCCGGCGTCCGGTCGGAGTCCAGAGAGCTCCCACCGCGACCGGACGCGTCCGATCAGCTCTTCGCCACGCTGTGCCCCTCTAGATGCCCGACCGGACGCTCCGGTTCCATGAGGGACCAGACGCGCTGGTCGCGCGCCTTTCCTCTGCGCCCAGGTGAACTGACCGGACGCGCTGGTCAGGCTAGACCAGCGTCCGGTCACAAACCCTAGGCGCGCTGCGCCTCTGCCCTCGACTTGAGCTGACCGGACGCGCAGGTCCACCCTGGACCGCGTCCGCTCCATCGTCCGGTCACTGTTTTTCAGTGAGAAACACACCAGACTTACGCCTCCGTTTCTCCGCCTCTGGCGCAGTAGAAAATAGGCGTTTCACTCCCCCAAAAAGCGCTGAATCCCGCCTCGCAAGCTCAGCGGGAGGGAGAGAAGACCCCAACCCCCTCTCCACCGCTCAAACTCCACCGCCTTCGCAAATGTGCTAACACCACCATGTGTAAATCACCATGTGCATGTGTGTTAGCATTTTCAGTCATTTTTCAAGGCGTTATGTTAGCTCTCAACTAGATCATAATGCATATGCTCAAGACATTGATCTAGTGGCACTTGATTCCTGAGCTAACCGTGATTGCCCCTTTTGATAGTCGGCTATGTATCCTAAACCCGGTCAATCACTTCTCTACTCATCTTAGATCGGCAAAAGGAAAACCCTATAGTTATACCTTTGCCTTGCGCTCTTAGATGCTTCTCCTCCACTTGATCATCATGTCCATCATATTATGTGCATTCCTTCATGATCTTGCTCATCATTTCATACACTAAATCATGTGGTCTTATGGCCATCCCTCTATGCTATTTGCTCTTTCATCACGTGTGTTGCTTATGTCTAACTAAAAACACTTAACACATGGCATTAGCAACTTGGTGTCATTAATTACCAAAACCAAACTTGAGATTTCAGCTATCTAATAAGGTCTCAATGTGTTCATCTACATATCATGTCATCATGATCATTGCAGTCCATCGCATCCGATGCACCGTTTGCATATTTACTTATACACTTGCATCATACAGGATCGCAGGAGGATGTGCTAGTAGCAGTGCAAGAGAAGCAGACCGGGTCCATCCATAAGAAACCCAGGCACAGGAGGTGCCAGAGATAGAGGAGCAAGAAGAGGATCTACCTGAGTGTGTGAACCACCAACCTAGTTCATTCGAATGAGGCAAGCCTCAGAGCATTCTAAGTCTCCTACTTTATAAAAGCAATCTTTATATATGAGTCTTATATAATTATGGAATTAAGTTCTAGGAGTTGAGTGAAACCGTTGCTGTATTTATTACTATCCTTGCCTACATTATAATATTCTTATCCTATTAGATTTAGGATCGAATAACTGCTTAGCCTTGTTTAGACCGGTAGCGGTCGGTGATTTTTGGTCACCTGCAATTATAGGTGGTTATTGGAGTACTTTAGCAATGGAATGGATGAAATCCTGGAAATAACCATGTGTTGATGAAAAATTAGAGACCGAACGAAAAAGTTGGAGGCAACCAGGCAGGGTTCTGGGGTGCTATTAGTTTTCCGTCTATGTCGGTTAAGGACCGATCGTTGTTCGTCCCTCTTTCCATGTTGAACGCATGCCTCACATTTAGCTGGCCGAATAAAGTACCTTTCGACCGCGAAGCTAGTGACACTATTTGGGCTGGGATAAACTCGGATTGGCAGACTGGTGTTGAAGGGGGTAAGACGAGGACGCGAAGAGTGAGCCCAAGGTACATCCTGGCAGTCGGACAGTCCCTGGGTAGTGCGGTCCATGACTGTTACCCCACGACGTTTACCGGAATAGTGTCATTGGTGATCTAAGCGACCTTGACGGGGAAACGTGGTTTGTGTGAGGAATAAATCACCAGCTAGTTAGGAATCGATTCAAATCGCCATCGCTCCTGGACAGTGAGCACTTGACTTGAGCTATAGCATCGTAGTAATGATGATGGAACACTGATGGTTATATGAATGATGTTGGAAATGCTAAATCTAAGTTGGTAACTGGATGTTACTGGTTAATCAAGTGATTGATATAGTATAGGTGCTTACCTAGCTTGATAGGTTATAATAAAGATGATGCAAAGTAGTTAAAATAGTTTATTCGTGATAGTTTATGTTTTTCATAAATGAGTCAGCTAGTCCACTAAAAGAAAGCCTTGCATACTCCTTGGTGTCACTTTATTTTAGTTTAAGACGGGTAAGTCTAGCTGAGTACTTTCTCGTACTCAGGGCGTTGTTCTCATTGTTGTTTTAGATGGTCAGATGTACTATGGTTATTGCATCAACTGCCCGTACCCTGCAATGGGCGATAACTAAGACCAAGGGCATGGTCACTCTGTATGTCTTACCTAATGCTTTTGTTGGAAATGACTATCTCCTAGCACTATAATTGAACTAAATTTGTGTGCGTGGTTTATAAAACTATTTGCTTTTGCTACTTTATTATGAACTTGGTTTGTAATAACTTTATGTTCTAAACTCCGATGTATTCAACTGCTATTGTGAACTTTATGTAATATGCGACTGTGGCTGCTAAACTTGTACGATCTTGGTATATATGTTGATTGGTTTGAAATCCTTCGTGGTTTCACAGACCATCGGGTTATACGGGCTTAAGTTTGCTAAATTATCTGCTTCTGCAGGTGAATTTCTTACTTAATTTCGTATAATTGGTTAGTTCTGTTACAGAGACCTTGTCACAAAGTTATTATGCAAGCTAAAGGCGAAACATAGATTCATTTTACCAAAGCAATAAGCATCATTAGTTCATCATTTCTAAGGTTCCCAAAATAGCTCTTAAAAACATAGTCATGGTCAACCAATGAAGCACGACATGCAACGTAGGATTATGGATGTCAATGGATTGGGGATATTCACATTTTAGTTTAGAAATATTCTCAACCCATTTTAAGAAACATCATCCATACTTGATTTGTGTAGAGGTTCGAGTAATGACACATGCAAGTGAATGCATATGGCAGATCCTTCAATTGTAATGACCATGGTTGAGCTCATGCATCATACCTCAGTGTTGTGAGATGATGCTCTTTTTGCACTTCTTGACGAACTTCCGCTTGCTACTTGTTGCGCCTACTTGGACACCTTCTTGAGTTTATCATGATTCCTGTAGCAACAGAGAGAGAAGAAACACAACTCGGAAGCAAAAGATTAGCGCTAGCGGTTAGTGTCTGAGTTTGATATTCTTGCAGGCCATGGTTGTGGGTTTGGAAACCTCCACAAATGTTTTTAGCAACTCAAAACAAGCTTGGTGTTGATGGTTCGTATGTGTGTATATAGAAAGGGGATTCCGCAAGCGCACAGAACTATCGTGTAGCACTTCGCTTGGTGAGAACCAAGTGTCGAATTTATATTTTCCCAAAGGCGGATAGACATGTTAGGGAATGTGGCTAGGTAGACTAGGTAGGTGGGTTTAGCAACACGGGGTTGATGGATGATGAATGGAAAAGAAAAGATAAAAAGAGTTGATCACACAAAAGAGGTAGCTAGAAGTGTAGTGTAGCTAAGTGTAAGAGATAGAGCTAGTAATCTTAAGCAACAAAGGTAAATTAATGATAGTGAGAACGTCCTTAGTACAAGGGGCATATTCGCCCTGAATTCAATCAGGCACGAAGCACTACGAGCCCTACGTTTTAATAACTAGACCCAATGTGGTGGAATACAGAGGAAGGACAGGGCTGTCACCACCTACCAACTACCACAATTTATCCGAAGATCTAACCGTACCTATAGGCAAAATATAGTCTAAGCACCATGCTTAATCTATAAACTCGCTGTTTCGATCTAAGCTCCGATGAAATAAGATAAAAACACCCTAACCAAACGGTAGAACAAGTACTAACGATGAACGAACTAAACACTAAGATAACTATGATGCTAATGCCAAAGAACAAGCACCTAGGCTCACTAATGGTAAACAAGAGCATGACAAGACTTGAACTAAGCAATGCTATATTACTAAATAAAGTACTTGACAAAGTAAAGTACTAAATAAAGTAAATGCTAAAAGAAATATTACAAATGAGCTATACTAGACCAGAAGACTCTTTCGAACTCTGAGGTGAGCTTCGCTCTACTTTATCACTACTAGCTAGCTAGCTACTTCTAAAGCTACTACTCTGCAGAGCTTGGAATGCTTTGAATGCTTGAGTGATGATCTCCACCGAGCTCCACTGCCCCTTTTACAGTGTGTAGAGGGCATGGGGGTACTTGTAGGCGAAGATGAGGTGGTGGAGAGGCAGGGGCATTGGCCGACATAGGGGGGCATCGGCCGACGGTCCCCTACACCGCCATTGCATCCAATGGCGATGGATGGGCTCTGGATGGAAGTTGCATGCAGGTAGGTTGGTTGCTTTGGCAGGTGAGGTGGTAAGAAGGCCAATTTGGCCCCTCCAAGTGGATGACAGCGGGCCGATGGATCCGTGGGAGCTTAACCTCCATCCTTGGAACAAACCGACATGGATCAAGCGTGGGGATGCATCTTGGATGTGACACCTTGGCATTCACATAGATCAGTGATGTGGCAGGCCAGGCAGGGCATTGGGCGACACCATGTGGCGTCGGCTGACCCAAGGCCCACGGCCACCTACCACGTCCACTTGCCTCCTATGCACCTTATTTGTCCATTTTTGTGAAATTTCCTGCATACAAATAATTTTTCCAAGTACAAGTGGAACTAGGTGAATTATAAATATAATATGGCACATGTGATGTTGTTTTACCTTGGTTTTGTGTGGAATGTAGATGGTCAAAATAGGTGTTAGTGACCATCAGCAAGCTCCCCCAAGCTACCCCTTTGCTCGTCCCGATCAAAGATGCGGGTTTAGCATGTTAGGATAAGGAGTTGTTGCTTCAATGTAACGCCCTGCAAAAACTCATATACAAACCAATACTATCTCTTGAGTTGAGCAAGTTGGTGTTAGAAATCCACCGTCAGTCTTAGCCATATGGGGCTTACAGCTTTCACCTTGACATATGCAGTTGCAAGATAGCATAGCGCAGATAGAAACTTTCTTCCCTGCTTTGGTCTAGCCAAGACTTCCTAGTGGTTTTCAAGATTTTTGAAAGAAAAACTTGCTGTCATGTTGCGGTGCTGGTCATCTTCGCCTCGTGCTGGTCGATGATGGAGATCTGTTTTGCTAATCATCTTGCATGTAGATTGCACATGCTTTTTGCATGCTGACGTCATCTTGCATGGCGATGTAGATCAATTCTGTGTTCACCTTCATGAGCGTCGCGTCCATATGGCCTCCCAGATCTTGTCAACTGGGTGTTTGCATGCTTGATCAAATCTCGCCATGTTGATAGATCCTAGTGCCGCGTTGTTAGGGCAATGCTGGACGTTATAGTCGTGGCATGGGGGTCGATCGTCCTGAGTCGAACGAAGCGGGACGGAGCCGACAGGACATGTGGTCAGGCCATAGGACGTTGAGGGGAGGGCGCTGCTTGACTCCATGCATCATCACGAAAGGATGTACAATCCCTTCGTAGACTACCTAAGGTCATAGCCACATGATGTGGCATTGCCACACATATTGTTGATGAAGAAATTCCATTTGGTTCGCCATGGAATCAGTACGCACACCCCTACCTGACATGCCAACTGTCGACGGAATATCGTTGGCAGTCCATCGAGGGGTATGACCATTGATGAGATCCTAACATATAGGTATGTTAAGCCTCGGGTCCATTGGTTCCCAAACGAAGAAGACCCCCTGACCAACCCCTTTAGGATCGCCCAAGGGCTCAGGGGCTATGCCCATCGAGCACGCTCACGCGCACCATCTGGCAAAGATATCCGGCCAAGCCTGACTCGACTGCAGCCTTCGCCTAGGGCTTGGGGGCTTCCCCGAGCCTTGGGCTCTTGATCTAAGGCAACTCTAGGCCCGACCCTTGGCTCCTGCCCGGCTAACGATGTCAACCAAGGCCTGAGCACAAGAAGACAAGCCTGAGGCTACCGATGCCTACGGGCTTCTTTGCATCGCTCCCAAGGCATGCCCCTACAAACTGCTCCTTCGACAGGGTCATGTCCGGGGCGTGACACAAGAAGACAAAGCTTCCCGAGGCCTCCGGGGGCTCAGGGGCTTGGGGCCCACTGAAAGCCCAAGTTTGGTTTTGGTAATTAATGACACCAAGTTGCTAATGCTATTGTATCAAGTGTGATTAAGCTAGGCATAAGCAACATGTGATGGAGGTGGAAATGGCATGGAGAGATGGCCACAAGACCACATGATTTGGTGCATGAAATGATGAGCAAGATCATGAAGAAATGCACATAAAATGATGGACATGATGATCAAGTGGAAGAGAAGGATCTAAGAGCACAAGGCAAAGGTATAACCATAGGGTTTTTCTTTTGCCGGTCTAAGTTGAGTAGAGAAGTGATTGACCGGGTTTAGGATACATAGCCGACTATCAAGAGGGGCAATCACGGTTAGCTCGGGAATCAAGTGCCACTAGATCAATGTCTTGAGCATATGCATTAGGATCTAGTTGAGAGCTAACATAACGCCTTGGAAAATGTTTGTGAAATGCTAACACGCATGCACATTGTGGTGTACACTTGGTGGTGTTAGCACATTTACGAAGGCGGTGGTGTTTGAGCAGTAGTAAGGGGTTTGGGGTTCGCTCTCCCTCCCACCGATTTTCTAGGAAATAAAATGCCTATTTTCTATTGCGCCGGAGGCGAGAAAAGGTGGCGAAAGTCCGAAATGATTATCACTGAAAATATAGTGACCGGATGCTGTGGTCGAATTGACCGGACGCGGCTGGCGCGTCCGGTCAGTTCAAACCATAGACAGACACGCGTGTGAGAAGGGTCGCGGACCGGCGCGTCCGGTCTCTCACGGAACTGGTGCGTCCGGTCACGCTCCTAGGAGTTCAGCGCGGAGGGCAGATGCGATCGGACGCGGTGGCGCATCTGGTCACCTGCGATCGGACGCGTCCGGTCTCGACGGGAGCTTGCTGGACCGCGACCGGACGCTGACACGCGTCCGGTCACGTGCGGTGGCGCGTCCGGTCACGTGCGATCGGACGCGTCCCCATCTTGTGTGCGGTTGTGCGGCGCCCGCCGAGGGTTCGACTCTTGATAGTCGATTAGCTCGCGAACCGACAAGTGGGTGCATCGCCACAACGAGGAGTAGCTTGCCGGGAAGCAAGTGAACCTCGATAAAAAAAATCTTGTGTCATCCCTTTGCCGAGGATTTCTCTTGTGGTTGATCATTGTGATTGATTCTTCGAGTACATTACTTCTCTACATCGTTGGTATAAGAATCAAGTCACTTGCTCTTTACTTTCTTGTACTAGTTCTAGTGTAGTTTGCTTAGTGTAGCTTTTATCACATAGGAGTAAGTAGCTTAGTGACTTAGCCTTGTTGGTGTGTATTAGAGATCATAGACTTGCTTCACTAGAATTGTATAAGTGGCTTGCATAATGTAGTTGAGCTAGTGCTAGAATTAGCATAGCCATCTTTTGTACTAACGCGGTTGTCTAGTGAAGCTTGTAGATTTTTAAATAGGCTATTCACCCCCCCTCTAGCCATTTGGACCTTACAAGTGGTATCGGAGCCGAGGCACCGTTTATTTGAGGCTTAACCTACGGTGAAGTAGAAATGGCTCAATTAAGCTTGCACATCAACAACACCAAGAAGGCACCTCATTTTGATGGCACAAATTATACATATTAGAAGGTTAAGATGACCGCTCACCTCAAGTCAATCAATAGAGAAGTGTGGAAGGTCACCGAAACAAAATTTGAGGTTGCTAATCCGGAAGCACCTACACCGGTGGAAGAGAAGAAGCTCCAATGCAATGACATTGCCATTAGTGCTCTTCATGAGGCATTAGATGACAAGACATTTGAGCAAGTGAAGAACATAGAGGTTGCACATGATGCTTGGGCCAAGCTAGAAGAAACATTTGAGGGCACCAAAGGCACAAAGACCGCTAAAGCATATATCTTGCAAGAAAAGTTTTCTAGCTTCAAGATGCAAGAAGATGAAAGTGTACCGGAAATGTTTCATAGATTGCAAGTCATTGTCAATGAGCTCAAGGCAGTTGGTGAGGAGGTCAAGGACAACCAATTCTCTATGAAGTTCTTGAGAAGCTTGCCCAAGAGATTTGATACATTGATTACCGTGCTAGTAAGGACTACATTGAAGGATTCAACTCCACAACAAATATTTCAATAGGTGATGACCGATGATTCATATAGAGAAGATGATGAGAAAGAGGAGTTGGTCAAAAAGAAAAAGAAGGAAAGTGAGAAGAAGGATGATGAGAAGAAGAAGAGTGTGATATTCAAATCCACCACATCCAAGGGCAAATCCAAGATTGAATCATCAAGTGATGAAGACTTAAGCTCTTGTGATAGTGATGACATCGATGAGAAGATGGCTCTCTTTGTCAAGTAATTTGGCAAATTCATGAAGAAGAAAGGCTTTCATGCAAGGAGGAAGAACTCATCCAAGAAGAATGAGCATACCATGAGATGCTTTAGATGCCATAGCAAGGACCATCTCATTGCAAAGTGTCCTTATGATAGTGATGATGAAGATGCTACCAAGAAGGAGAGGAAGAAGCAAAAGAAGAAACAAGAAAAGAAGGAGAGTTCTCATAAGAAGAAGAATGATTCTCATGTTGCTACATGGGATAGTGATGATTCCTCAAGTGATAATGAGGATGACATCAAGAGCAAGAAGAAGAGACATGCTAGCATTGCCATCCAAGAGAAAGTCTCCCTCTTCGACACTCCATCGTGCTTCATGGCTAAGGCCGCTAAGGTATCATCCGACGATGAGAGTGATCATGATAATGCTAATGATAGTGATAGTGATGAAGAAGAATTCACTAAAGATGAACTAATCACTATGCTAGAAGATTGCACTCAACATTTTAAAGAATCTAGAAAGGAGTACAAGGGCTTGCTTGAGGAAAAGAAAAACCTTATGCAAGAACTTGATGAGCTTAGGGCATCTTATGAGAGTCTAAAGGTAGACCATAAGAAGCTTCAAAAGTCTCACACTAAGCTTGAAGAAGCCCATTCCTCTCTAGTTGAAAAATGTGAAAACATGCCAACTAATATTGAGAAAGCTAAAACTTGCAATATAGGCATATCTTGTGATATAATTGATGAATCTTTTCATAAGCCTATTGTTGTTGCTCCCACTAACCCTTCATATAGCTCATCTACATCATCCTCATCTAGTAGTGATGGTTTCACTTGTGACTCCACACTCATAGTTTGGGTACCTAAAAGGAATTGATCTTATCTTGTAGGTCAATTACAAAACCGGAGGAAGGCATTGGGTGCTTGATAGTGGGTGCACTCAACATATGACCGGGGATTCATGTATGTTCAAATCAATTGATACAAGTCAAAATGGTGGTTTTGATGCTATCACTTTCGGCAACAATAAGAAAGGCAAGATCAAGGGGCTTGGTAAAATTGCTATTTTAAATGACATGAGCATATCTAATGTGTTGCTAGTTGAGAGCTTGGATTTCAATCTTTTATCGGTGGCACAACTTTGTGATCTTGACTTCAAGTGCATATTTGGTAGTGATGATGTTGAAGTCATAAGTGTTGATGGATCAAATTTGATATTCAAAGGATTTAGACATGGTAGCTTATACTTGGTTGACTTCAATGATAGTGAGACACAATTGACATCATGCTTGCTTAGCAAATCTAGTATGGGTTAGTTATGGCATAGAAGGCTTGGTCATGTTGGAATGAAACAATTGAACAAACTTTTGATGCATGACTTAGTTAGAGGCTTGAAAGATGTGACTTTTGAAAAAGATAAACCATGTAGTGCTTGTCAAGCCGGCAAAAAAGTTGAAAATACACATCCTAGTAAGAGTGAAATGAGCACATCAAAGGCATTTGAGCTATTGCACATGGACTTGTTTGGGCCAACAACATACACTAGTATTGGTGGGAACAAGTATGGTTTTGTGATTGTTGATGACTACACTAGATACACTTGGGTGTTCTTTCTCTATGACAAGAGTGATGTTTTTGATCTATTCAAATCTTTTATCAAGAGAGTGCAAAATGAGTTTGAAATCACCATCAAGAAGATAAGAAGTGACAATGGTAGTAAGTTCAAGAATACAAGAATTGAAGATTTGTGTGATGATCTTGGTATTGGACATCAATTCTCACCAACATACTCCTCAATCCAATGGTGTAGTTGAAAGGAAAAATAGAACCTTGATTGACATGGCTAGATCAATGCTTAGTAAATACAATGTTAGTCATTCATTTTGGAGTGAAGCCATCAACACGGCTTGCTATTGTAGCAACCGTCTCTATTGCCATGGGAAGCTTGGGAAGACACCATATGAGCTATTAAATGGAAGAAAGCCCAACATTGCATACTTTAGAGTGTTTGGTTGCAAATGCTATATTCTCAAGAAAGGCACTAGCTTGAGCAAGTTTGAAAAGAAATGTGATGAAGAGTTCTTACTTGGTTATTCTACCACAAGCAAAGCATATAGAGTTTGGAATCTCACAAATGGCACCTTGGAAGAAGTTCATGATGTTGAGTTTGATGAAATTCAAGGGTCTCAAAATGAAGATCAAAATCTTGATGATGTAAGTGGAGATCAATTGGCAAATGCAATGAGAAACATGGACATTGGTGATGTTAGGCCAAGGCAAGTTGATGATGATGATGATACTCATGTGATCAACCAAAGTGTGCAAATTGATACAAATCAAGCAAGTTCTAGTGGTTCTCATGATGAAGTGCAAAACAAGTGGAAGCAATCAACTCCCAATACTCCAACCTACTAGTATTGCAAGAGATCATCCATTGGACCAAATCATTGGTGAAATTCAAAGTGGTGTTCAAACTAGATCAAGATTAGCATCCTTTTGTGAGCACTACTCATTTGTGTCACTTGAAGAACCTAAGAAAATAGAAGATGCATTGAAAGATTCCGATTGGGTCAATGCCATGCATGAAGAGCTAAACAACTTCACTAGAAATCAAATTTGGAAACTTGTTGAAAGGCCAAAGAACTATAATGTGATTGGTACTAAGTGGGTCTTTAGAAACAAGCAAGATCAAGATGGCATGGTTGTGAGGAACAAAGCAAGATTAGTAGCACAAGGATACACTCAAGTTGAGGGTCTTGACTTTGGAGAGACATATGCACCGGTTGCAAGATTGGAGGCAATTAGAATCTTATTAGCATATGCTTGTGCACACAACATCAAGCTCTATCAAATGGATGTCAAGAGTGCATTTCTCAATGGTTACATCAATGAAGAAGTTTATGTTGAGCAACCTCCCGGTTTTGAAGATGACAAGAAGCCCAACCATGTCTACAAGCTCAAGAAGGCATTGTATGGTTTGAAGCAAGCACCTAGAGCATGGTATGAGAGATTGAGGGACTTTCTTCTCTCTAAAGGGTTCAAGATGGGAAAGGTTGACACCACTCTCTTCACCAAGAAGCTTAGAAATGACTTGTTTGTGTTGCAAATCTATGTGGATGACATTATCTTTGGATCAACTAACCAAGATTTTTGTGAAGAATTTGGAAATATGATGGCAAAAGAGTTTGGGATGTCTATGATTGGAGAGCTTAGTTACTTTCTTGGACTTCAAATCAAGCAAATGAAGAATGACACTTTTATAAGTCAAGGGAAGTACATCAAGGACATGATCAAGAAGTTTGGATTGCAAGATGCTAAGCTAATGAGTACACCAATGGGCACTAATGATCAATTGGGTGTTGATGTTAGTGGAAACATGGTAGATCAAAAGCTATACAGGTCTATGATTGGAAGTTTGCTCTATGTCACCGCTTCTAGGCCGGATGTGATGTTTAGTGTATGTAAGTGTGCAAGATATCAAGCTTTACCTAGAGAAAGTCACTTGAAAGCAACCAAGAGAATATTGAGATATCTTAAGGGCACTCATGATGTTGGATTATGGTTTCCAAAGGGGTCAAATTTTGAGTTGATTGGATATTCAGATTCCGACTATGGTGGTTGCAAGATTGATAGAATGAGCACAAGTGGCACTTGTCAATTGCTTGGAAGGTCTCTTGTTTCATGGTCATCAAAGAAACAAAATAGTGTTGCACTATCTACCGCCGAGGCCGAATACATTAGTGCCGGTAGTTGTTGTGCACAATTGCTTTGGATGAAGGCCACCTTGAATGATTTTGGAATTAAGTTCAAGAATGTGCCATTGCTTTATGACAATGAAAGTGCGATTAAGATGACACAAAATCCGGTTCAACATTCAAGAACGAAGCACATTGATATAAGGCATCACTTCATAAGAGATCATCAACAAAAGGGTGATATTTGTATACAAGGCATTAGCACCGAAGATCAACTAGCCGATATCTTTACAAAGCCACTTGATGAGAAAAGGTTTTACAAGTTGAAGAATGAATTGAACATACTTGACTTCTCCAACTTGAAATGAGTGCATCCCCACATTCTTATATGACATGCCTCTCCTCCAACATAGCAAGGTAAAGTTGTTTGGCATATCATCCATACTTTGCTAAGGACATGTTTAGAACATATAGACATATTTGCATGACAAATAGGCTCATTCATGAAAATCAAATGAGTTTAATGTATATATGATACCACTATTGCTTCTATGTTTGATTGATCTAGTGGTAGCATATGACATGTTTGTGGGCTTGTAAACCTAGTGTTGAATCTAGAAAATGAGCTCATGATGTGTAATTCAACATGGTCAAGATAACCCTTATACTTTATGAGGTGTGAAAAAGCTTGTCCTTGGATCAAACCGAATTACATATTCTAGGCAAGTGATCTAGATTGAACCATAATTTAGACTCCCTCATATTGATTGACTTAACTCTCACTAAAATTGGCACCTTTTTGGTGATTGTTGACAAAGGGAGAGAGAAAAGTCATAAAGATAGAAAGTTAAGTTGCAAAGGGGGAGAAAGATATAGAAAGGGGGAGAGAATGACATTGGAAAGGGATCAATTAAAATTGGAAAGGGATCAATTAAAATTGAGCACACAAGTAGGGAGAGCAAGCTCATGAATTATTTGTTGCATTTATGTGTGCATTAACATGATGAATTGTTACATTGCAAAGTTTAAATTCATATTCATGATTGTTTGGTGTATGCTAGAAATAGAACTTGAATGATGATTTGTTGAGAGTAGCTTTACAATTGGTATCTAGACACCTTTGCTTATAATGTTGATCTCACGGGATACTTTAGTGTTTGTGATCTTTGCAAGTGATGTATTACAAGTGGTGTCTAGCTACTTTGGTGCTAAGGATGGTATATTTTGGCAACTCCAATTGGTATCACGCTTTAAAGGTCCATTCTATATACTTTAGCATCAATTTGATAGTAGTAACTCTCCCAAAATTCAAATCCATGCATATGTGCACAGTTGAACCAAACTCATGGTAGCACATATGTAGGGGGAGCTAATACTATTGAAATTGAAAATTGATTTCATTTCATATCTTTGTGATGGTTGTCATAAATTACCAAAAAGGGGGAGATTGAAAGCCCAAGTTTGGTTTTGGTAATTAATGACACCAAGTTGCTAATGCTATTGTATCAAGTGTGATTAAGCTAGGCATAAGCAACATGTGATGGAGGTGGAAATGGCATAGAGAGATGGCCACAAGACCACATGATTTGGTGCATGAAATGATGAGCAAGATCATGAAGAAATGCACATGAAATGATGGATATGATGATCAAGTGGAAGAGAAGGATCTAAGAGCGCAAGGCAAAGGTATAACCATAGGGTTTTTCTTTTGCCGGTCTAAGTTGAGTAGAGAAGTAATTGACCGGGTTTAGGATACATAGCCGACTATCAAGAGGGGCAATCACGGTTAGCTCGGGAATCAAGTGCCACTAGATCAATGTCTTGAGCATATGCATTAGGATCTAGTTGAGAGCTAACATAACGCCTTGGAAAATGTTTGTGAAATGCTAACACACATGCACATTGTGGTGTACATTTGGTGGTGTTAGCATATTTGCGAAGGCGGTGGTGTTTGAGCGGTAGTCAGGCGTTTTCGAGGAAATGAAATGCCTATTTTCTATTGCGCCGGAGGCGAGAAAAGGTGGCGAAAGTCCGAAATGATTATCACTAAAAATACAGTGACCGGACGCTGTGGTCGAATTGACCGGACGCGACTGGCGCGTCCGGTCAGTTCAAACCACAGACAGACACGCGTGTAAGAAGGGTCGCGGACCGGCACGTCCGGTCCCTTGCGGAACCGGCGTGTCCGGTCACGCACCCAGGAGTTCAGCGCGAAGGGCAGATGCGATCGGACGCGGTGGCGCATCCGGCCACGTGCGATCGGACGCGTCCGGTCTCGACGGGAGCTTACTGGACCGCGACCGGACGCTGACACGCGTCCGGTCACGTGCGGTGGCGTGTCTGGTCATGTGCGATCGGACGCGTCCCCATCTTGTGTGCGGTTGTGCGGCGCCCGCTGAGGGCTCAACTCTTGATAGTCGATTAGCTCGCGAACCGACAAGTGGGTGCATCGCCACAACGAGGAGTAGCTTGCCGGGAAGCAAGTGAACCTCGGTAAAAAATCTTGTGTCATCCCTTTGCCGAGGATTTCTCTTGTGGTTGATCATTGTGATTGATTCTTCGAGTACATTACTTCTCTACATCGTTGGTATAAGAATCAAGTCACTTGCTCTTTACTTTCTTGTACTAGTTATAGTGTAGTTTGCTTAGTGTAGCTTTTATCACATAGAAGTAAGTAGCTTAGTGATTTAGCCTTGTTGGTGTGTATTAGAGATCATAGACTTGCTTCACTAGAATTGTATAGGTGGCTTGCATAGTGTAATTGAGCTAGTGCTAGAATTAGCATAGCCATCTTTTGTACTAACGTGGTTGTCTAGTGAAGCTTGTAGATTTTTAAATAGGCTATTCACCCCCCTCTAGCCATTTGGACCTTACACCCACGTGTTAGCCTCGAAACCAACCTCCTTCGCCACCAAGAAGACTTTAGAAGGGGGAGGCCCGTCCAAGCCAACATCGTTTAACACACAAATTGTCATAACAGAGCAGTGAGACAACGCCTAGGCTTCTTTGGCACCAAGACACCTCGATGGTCCATGCCGCACCACTGCAAGACCCTCCTGGACTCCAGCGCACGTAGACCATAGACTAGAACCCCCAAACCACATTGTACCTTACCTATCCCATTATATAAGGGATAAAGTTGGACCTAGAGGGGGAGGATCCTGATTCGATCACCAGACACCCCATTCCATTTCATCCACCTCTGCTCTGCACCGAGAGCAAGGCAACCCCGAGAGGGGCACCGAGAGCCTCTCCTCCACAGCATCCTACCGTCTCCTTCCTCTCCGATGAGGGGGAAACTCCATCGGCGGTGAGGTAACCTTAGGATTAGCACCAAGCTAACCCCCTACCAAACTTTCTTCCTTTACACTCTGTTGTAACCCCTAGATTTTGTGTGCTCTTGAGTATAAGGATCATCAGTTGCCGGACGTAGGGACCGAATTGGCCCAAACCAAGATAAACTGTTGCATATTCTCTGCTTGATTCTTGTGTTCCTGCGTTTACCTGAGCCACCGGAGACCTCGTACTCTGACACCGACTCGAACAACATGTTTGTTGTGGATTTGACCCCACGACAGTTGGCGCGCTAGGTAGGGGGCAGTGTCGACTGTGATTCTGGCTTTACGGTGGCCGAAGCCACCCACCTCATCGCCGGAGCGAGTGGTGCCGCCCCAGACGGCGGCGTTTGCTTCCTCGGCAGGTCCTCAACTTTGGGAGCCTGGCCTACGTCACCGACTGCTATGACAAGCTTTGTCCACTCCACGGGGCTGCACAGGCGGGCAACGAGCTCCCGGTGCCGCCTCCTTCGCTAGGACTCTTGGGAGCTAATCTCAAGGTTTTGGCCCATCAGATCTGGTGCGGTCTTGGGCCCAAACCCGACCGTGTCAGACCATCGCCAGCTGTTTTACATGCTGGCCAACATCCACCACTAGATCACCACTGGTGAGGTGCTCCTTCCGCCCGATTGCTTATGGTACTACCTCCCGGGCCTGCCTTTCAGGATACAGAACGCGATGGCGTCGTTCCAGCTAGAGGTGGAGCACCTCATCAGTCGCGACGCGCCATAGAGCACCATCTTCTCTGGTGCGGCAGGGACCGACGACCCCTCACTCCGCGCCTTCCTCGAGATTCTCTCGGGGAATGGCCCGGAGTACGACTCTGACGGCATCGACTACAACGACCCTCCGCGCATGTGCTACCACATCGATGGCGAGGTTCAGCCTGAGGAGGCGCCTAGGCTCATGCCGCCGGACCAGAGTCCCCGCAACCGCGCGACCTACCTTCAGAAGGCGGACCGCTTGCGCGCTCGATAGGTCGACCTGGAGGCCGCCGAGGCAGAGCTCGAGTGCTAAAGGTGAGACTTTGCGTGGCAGCAGACCACGCACCCTCTCGGCGATGATGACGATGCTTGCATAAGGGCTTCCAGCTGCCTTTGCTTCCCCCGCACGGCGTACCACATGGTGGCCACCGCTAGCTGCCTGGAAGACATCTCCAACACACTGGACCCGAAGACCAATGAGCAGCTGAACGAGGCGAAGCAACTTCTCTGTGTCGCCCTCGAGCAGCAAGTCGAGAGTTTAGCCTCTCGGCGTCGTGTCGCGCTCTCCCGGTCATCCTAGACGACAACCACCACTGACGAGGGGTGCTCCGATGCTCATACCCCGCAAGCGATGGGGACCAGCGGCAACACCTCCGGCCGGCCGCGGACCTAGGGAGCCAAGCCTTGGCAGGAGTGAAGGCACGATCTTTCTCCTCGGCGTTTCCCCGTGCGCGACAATATCAGCGACGACAGCAACGTCCACAACACCATCGAGGCCAGACACCACACTCAGGCGTGGTCTAGTGATGGGGCGGAGCCCTGCCCTAAATCACTTCGGCCCCCTAGTGTTCGGGGCATCGATCCGAGTGGCCCCCCTATCCCAGGCGTTTCTGGCTGCCGACGCACATCTCCAAGTATGATGGCAAGATCAACCCAAACCATTTGCTGGAGGACTACCGCCTCGCCATGAAGGTCAGGGGGTCAGACGATGACTTTGCCATCCAGTACCTTCCTCTACTTCTGTCAAGCTCAACTAGAGCAGCTCGAGCCCGGTAGCATCTACTGCTGGGGCGATCTCTGTGCGGTCTTCATCGGCCACTTCTAGGGTACCTACACCCACCTGGAGAACTCCTGGGATCTCCAAAACTATAAGTAGAGGGCCGATGAGACCCTCTAGGAGTACATTTAGCACTTCTCCAAGAAGCGCAATGAGCTCTCAAACATCACTGATGCTGACGTGATCAACGCCTTCATCTGCGGCACGACCTGTGAGGCACTCGTCCACACGCTCGGCCGCGAGACCCCACGCACAATGCGGGATCTCCTGGCCATCGCCACCCAGTACGCCATCGGTGAAGGGGCCATTTAGGCCAACTTCAATGGGAAAGCCAAGGCAGCGGTGGCGACGGCACCAACTATCCAGCCTCGTCCTAGCAACGCCGCGGCAGGCAGAACAAGGACCGAAAGCGCCGTGGGGAGGAGATGGTCACCGCAGCCGACCGCGCCGCCAGACCACAGCCCCACGGGTGCGCTGCACGCCCGTAACACTTCGAGAAGGCGCTCGAATCCCCCTGCCCGTTCCATGGGGGGTAGGCAAAGCATCTTCTCAAGGACTGCGCCACCATGAAGGGCTACATCCGTGGCACCCTCGGCTAACAGGGCAAGGCCCAAAAGCCTGCGCCGAAGGCCGATGACCTGGTGGACGATGCCAAGGAGGACAATGAGTTCCCCGAGACCGAGCATGGGCGCGTGAATCGAAATGATATGGAAAATGGGAGTGGGCGAGGTTTATTTGGTTTTCGCCGCTACGTGGGCAACTGTCGCTCCACCTTCTCTCCGATCGTTCCACCTACTCTACGAGATTTCCCAAGCAGTTAATAAATGAAAGTGAGAACGTGTGCTCCCGAGGCATCTACAGTGGTTATAAATACATAGGAGTGGTATGGTGGTCAAGGCATCCGCTCTAGATTTCTTGCTTTGTCGCTTTTCTCGTCCTTGTCCTTGAATGCTCGTAGCCTCCCTTCTCAGTCGAGTTGATGGATTGCGGTAGGCGCCTATGGGAGGAGTCGCTGGAGGCCAGCGGGCCACTACCACATCTTCGTGCCTACCTGTGTGGTCAGGTGTAAGTGATTTAATTGTCTTTGAGGTTGAGATTGACCTGTACTGATCGGTGGCGCTTCCAAGGTCGTCTCCCACACTGCACCGGTGACTGGAGCGACAGCCGACGCTGCCCGTGCCGTGACCCCGTCGACAGCGGGGTCAAGTTTGCCATCTTCTTTGTCGTCCTCCTCAGATGACCGTCAGGAGTTCTGTCAGCTCGTCCACGAGGCGGATGAAGCTCGCCAGCGGTACTCACATGCCACCCACGAGTTAGGTGGCTAGAACTTTGCCTCGACACCATCGGGGTGGCCCTTTCCACCTCAGAGAGGAAAACTGCTGCCGTGTAGGCGGCGACTGCTGACGCCCGGGCCCGCATCATGGGTAAGGGCGTCGTCTGTCATGTTGTCTTGTATGATGTTTGTAGCTTCTGACCCTCACCTTGTCACCAGCATTAGAGGAGCAATTGGCGGCTTCCCACTAGGAGATGGAGGAAGCTCGCCTCTGAGAGGTTCTCCTGATGGAGGACCGTGAGCAAGCGGTGGTGGCGGGGATCCGATAGGGAGCCAGCGTTGCCCTCATCGCCACGCAGGTGCGCACAGGCTAGGACCTCTGCCGGGTGGAGTCGGGTTTCCGGATCATGCCGGGCTGGAGGAGCGGGTGGCACTTGTTGACAACTTCGCCACCGCCGCGGCTGTCCTCGTGGCCGCCGTGAACGTGGAGGACATCCTCCGCGGCAGTGGCCAAGGGCCTTAGGTTGTACCTAGGGTCCTCTTTTTTATAAATGAAAGAAATTTGCTCCAAATGTCTGAATTTTGTTTTCTACTTTTGATCTGTCGTGAATGCTATTGTTTTTCTCTTGCGATATGCCATGGACGTGCGACCTTGCTCGGGGATCAACCTGCAAGGTTTGGCCTAGCACGACCCCATTTTTGCGACCGAGACGTTGTAGGACAGATCTAGCGGCATTGCGCCTTCTCTTGACCTCTTTGCTTTAGGTCGCGATAGTGCTTTCCTTCTCTTCTCCCTTACGCGCGAGTGCTTGACCTTGCCTAGAGCTAGCTCTTAGGGTTCGGTTTTGTGTGACCCATTGGTGCGCACTGGCACATGATGTGACGTAGTGTAGCCCCCGCAAGTGAGTTGTGTCTTGTGCTAATCGACACGGGTCACTCGAGGAATGAGCACGCCGCCTAAGCGTTGTGTTCGACGTGCGCTCTTTGACACGCGCTGACGGATGCATCATGAACCTTAGGCGCGGGGAGGGATTTGCATGAACAAATGTGTACAAACCCTTGTCGAGGGAGTCTTGATATTGCGTTGGCACGGGCGCCAAGAGCTCGTGTCGTTGTGGGCATTACGGGTGCGGCGAGCCCCCGAGCATGTGGCTCGAAGGACTAGGAGGCGCGCTGTGTCGCGAGCTCTACGGAGCTGGTCGATCGCGTCGTCCCCTCATCGTGTCGACGTAAGTCTCCTCACACGCCGCGTTCGAGGCCTTCTCGGTCACGACCTCCGCGTGCTTCTCTACCGTGTAGAGAAGTCACATTCGATCCTAATTCCTGGAGGTTGCTCCTCGATGCTTGCCTCGAACGTGCCCTCAGTCGTCGTTGTCATCTAGATGGGTCGAGGTTCTGGGATTTGACATTCAGCCGTTGCAATGTCGTAGTTCTCCCATTCGCAAAGGTGAGCCTGTCGAAGGTCTCCACCTATGGTGATGATCCTGTGGGGATCAGGCATCTTGAGCTTAAGGTAGGTGTAGTTGGGGACGGTCATGAACTTGGCGTAGCATGACCGACCCAAGATTGTGTGATAGGCACTAGGGAAGTCCGCTATCTCGAAGGTAAGCATTTTCGTGTGGAAGTTTGCTCGACCTCCGAACATTTCAGATGCTTGTAGCTCTGCGAAGGTTATTTGTGACTATTCTTGTGTTTTATGAGGCCACCAACATCCGTGGATTGTGGGACAAGCACAAGAATCTTTCTCTAAAGATTATAGTTGAAACAATCCTAATACAGCAGCAGTAGAACAAATGGTTCTCAGAGACATTCGGGATTTACTTCAGTCAATGGGAAAGGATATCAGGAATTATGATCTACCTGAGCTAAATGATACATGTAATATTTTCAGCAGTGATATTATTCTAAAAAAAATTTTATTGTCCGGTAAATACATAATTATCGCGAATTCATCAAATAATTATAAATTTTATAAAATCAACAGCCCATAACTCAGTTTGGACGAGATCCACGATGTTATGACAAGCTAGATCATAAGAAACTGGCAAAAGTGCTTGAGTGCTGGCCTAACATGGAGTACAATATTAAAGATTGCAGCTATGTAAGATATGTTCTGTGTACTCCTTTAAAAACTTATTATATTTTATTTAGCACTTATAGTGTCTCCCTATTTATCGTCTATTTTGGGTTTCATCTCTAGTCTACCCCAACTTGCTTGGGACAAAAGGCTATGTTGTTGTTGTTGTTGTATTTAGCACTTATAGTCTGTATGTATGTTTTTAGATTCTACTGCCATATTATCGATGGTACACTTTATTCATAATGGACATGCAAAACAAAACTATGCACATTATGGATCCACTTCCAGATGGTGTATGTTACAGGGTTATGATCAAAGCATGTCATATATAGCTACATTTCACACTATTGCTAAAAGGTTCAATCTCGCCATGAACTGACAAATTCTAAGTGAAACGACATTATTTATTACTGGAAGCGAGAATTCCCTACATGTGTTCCAAAAGTTTCAAAAAATAAACACTGATAAGAACTTATAATATGTTTCATCTTTCTTAGCACAAAATAGCTATTTGATTTATATACAACAAATAAACAAATGTTCATCTCCAGGAAATTGGGAGGCTTCCTTGTATACCATTTCATGAAGTCGTGGGATGGCGTAAGATTGCCACCGATCAACACTGTAAGCCTATATATTCTCTAACTATATTCTGTAGACTACATAGGAAATTAATAACTTAACTTATCATCTGCCATGCATAGCTATCAACTTCACTGAGGATGGAATTCTTGGCGGACATTTTGAAAAGCCGTGAAAACGAATGTTTTGACAGTTTCCCTAAAGATCTCCAAGTCATGATTAAGGACTTAGACAGAATCTAACTTAGATGGTTAATACAAGAAATAACTTTACTATGCCTTATGCAAAAGTGTTTCTCTCGAATTGTATACATGCTCAAATACAATTGTGTAAAAGTTGAATTATGAAAAAAAATCTTTGGTTGTTTTCATGTGCATCTCCAAGATAAAGTCGTGGCGTTAGCACGTGCATTATACTAGTCATCCAAAATGATCCAGATCCTAAGGCCATGGCAGAGAGCAAAAAGCGCTTGGACTGGAATCAATGGAAAGATGTAATTCAAGCAGAGATAACCTCGCTCTCTAAAATAGAGGTATTCACCCATGCAATGCCTACGTACACCTCGTGGAATCTTCCCTACGGGATTCAAATGGGTTTTCGTCCGGAAACAGAATGAGAACAATGAGATGGTGAGACACAAAGCAAGGGTTTGTAGCACAAGGTTTCACACAAAGACCTGACATTGATTTCAATGAAACATATTCTCAGGTTATGAGTGAAATAACATTTATATCTCTGGCGGTTGAAATTGTCTATCTATGCAGTTAATGGATGTAGTGACTGCATATCTACATGGGTCACTTGATTTAGACATATATATATGAAGGTTGATGGAATCTCTATACCGGATCCAAACGCAAATCATAATTTGTATTGTGTAAAGCTTCAAAAGTGAATCAAAGGTGCGTAGGTAAAGAACATGGTCAAGGGGAACTTGCCTTTCACCAAGACTCTAGCCACTTAGAAGTATCCAGTCTTTAGCTTCTGGTCTCCATGTGCCAGTCTCCATCGCTCTCAAACAACTCCCCTCCTACTCGTGGGTCACAGCAAACCATAGCACAAGCAAACACACAAACAGACAGAGAACAAAAGAACTAAGAACAAGACATCATTCACACCAAAAGCTTGAAAAGAGTAAACAAAGGCATGGCCTGTTGCTACCCATGCGACGACACAAGAGCAACTAAAATTGGAGCTATCATCGAAAGAAGCGGCTATCGCATGATTTGTATTGGAGAAGGAAACGAAAGACCTGCATGCTTAAACTAGTGAGAGCATCTATCCAAATAATATTTATGTTTCATACTTAAACTAAACAAGTCTTTATTTAAAAACACCTTAATGTTGATATTAATCAAGTTAACTTTGATTTATAAAAGAGCAGAGTGAAACCCTAGATTTCTTTTAATTTCAAACTCAGTTGCATAAGCATTAGTCAAATTAATATTTTACATTAAAATTCAGAAATATTTTCTATGAACGATGTTGCTAATGCGTAGCATAGGTTAACATGATCCTTACTCAACAGGATTGAGTTGAACAAACCTAAAATGTAAAAGATACATTCAGAACAAGCGGACAGGGACAGCTTGTGCATGATTCTTGATCCAATGCGATCGAGGATAAGATGACTAGACGTTTAAGGGATGATGTGTGTAACATGTGAAGGCACATCATGGTCAAAGAGCATGTAGATAGGAGATATGATTATGATAGAATGTGCTTGCTATCCGTCTGTCGGCCAACGGTTGCCATCGGAAGGCATGGTTCGGGCAATGAAATTATGGTATGATTTTGATTAAGGAGATTTATCTCCAGCTGTAGAATATGATGAGGCACAGATTATGGTGGTGGGCATGAAGGCTAGAACTTATTGAAGGTGGGGTGACTATAGATACAAGGCAGAAAACGAGACTGAACCTACTGCTCGCGTTCTTGTCACTCCTTATAGATATGATGATGTCCTTCTGGAGCTTCATAGAGGACATGTATGAACACACCAAGACAAGTGGGTGCACTAAGGCAGATGCTAGATTAACTAGGAACGAGGTTGGGATGACTAGTGCACCCGATGAGCATGCCTGGTGGCGGAAAGTGGCGGGTAGCGGCAGCAATGTCAACCGAAAGGTAAAGCTAAACTGATCTTATGGGCAAGAAACTTGGTGGAATTTTGTGCAACTGGTCAACACACAATATGACAAAAAGAATTATTGATATGATGAAAGGTTTGACGGGGAACGCAGTTGCAAACCGGCGTTTTAAGGACATGCATTAAGGATCTATTTTGGAGGATTCTTATGGACTATATCAAGTATGTTATGGCAAAAAGGCATGATATTTAGAGCATCGGTTCATCGGGGAACGAGAATGCAAAATGGGTTGCATGGCTGATTTCTGGACAAGAGGAGTAGCAGTTACTACGGCCTCGATATCTCGGCCATCGTGGCACCTTTAACCAGGCCAACTTGCAGAGACATGTGCAAGTATACGAGGCACATCAAAATTGAAGGGTTCGAGGATTGGATTGATGGATTAACAGGGAACGCGAAAGCCATTCAGAGCTGAAAGCTGCGAGGACAGCAGGGACAGCAGGCACGGACATAAAGATATCTCTTACATCTAATCTATACTATAAAGGAAAGAACGAATTAGAAAATACATGTTACCTAAAAATCCTTTACCCACCTTAGATCTCCACCATCAGATGTGTCTCAACTGTACATCCAACGCTTGATTCAGTCCTGTCAGATGGACCCCAATACAGAAAGGACGATACTTACCTGACAAAACACGCATTCCTGTTGCCCATCGCCCCCTCCGATCTCTTTTTTCTCACGCACGGCAGAGTCTACCCACCGCCTGTACCCACCCGCGATCTGCGACCGCAACTCCACCCGTGTACCCACATACCCGCCCGCGCGTACCCACACCCAAACCCAACCCCGCGGTCTTCCTCCTCGCCATCGCGACGCTTCGTCCCCGTGCTGCCCTGCCTTCTACGCGAAACCGTCGCGCTCTTTCTTCCCCCACGGCGCCGCGACTCCGCTGCTCGCGGGAGTGCCGTCCTAGCCCCAGCCTAGCTCCACGGCGGAATCACCCAGACTCCGGCGCCGTTCCAGCACGCGCCGGGCTCCACCGGCGGAATCCGCCGGATCCTGGCGGCGCTCTCCGCCCAGTCCGTCCCCCGCGCCGCGCGCCGGGCTCCATCGGCGGAAACGCCCAGATCTTGGCAGCGCTCTCCACCCAGGCCGTCACCCCGGGCTCCACCGGTGGAATCCGCCGGATCCTGGCGGCGCTCTCCGCCCAGTCCGTCCCCCGCGCCGTGCGGAAATTTGTACGCGCCTCACCCTCCCTGTCTCTCATTTTTTGTCTTTGCACGCTGCGCTGTCCGGTGGGTTCATATGTTCTTCGCTGTGTCTCTTAGACTGCTCGTCGATTGGTGTCTGGAGAGATTGGAGGGCGAGGAGGACAAGATCTGCGTAGCTGGAAGCACTTTCGCCCTGCAAATGAGTCATCTCCTCCTCCGTGGTTCCATTTATCGATTTCGTTTTCCCAAATTACCCTCCCAAATGTGCTTTAGTTGTGCATCCTGTTTGTAAAAATTTGATTCCTTATTCTCAATTAAAGAAAATCGTAGATCGGAAGATACAATATTTTTCTTTGGCAATTTGAGAAATTCTATGGTAGCAAGAAATAAAAGAAATGCCAAACGATTTCCATTGGTTCTCCACAATTGATCTCACGGTGCTGTAGCCTTCGATGCAAACAGGAAAGGAGCATCGTCCTCAAAGGGAAACAGGAATGTGGCAGGCCGAGTGTTCAGATCTTCTGCCATTATGAAGCGCCATGATTACACCACAATTGAGTCCGAGGATGGTTACCACATACAGATAGACGGCCTCTTGAATATTCCCAAAACATGTGAGAATGGATTTTCTGAAGAGGTAATTGCTATGATTGGTCTCCAGGGACTGGAGTTTCGGAAGGTGCATTGCTATTATGGACAGCTCTGTGCACCAGTTTGTTATATTCTTTTTGCTTTAATCCTTTATAGATTGGATACCCATCTAGCTGATCCTAGGTAATTTAATATCTTGGAGTGCCTTAAGAAATGACCAGCAAATTCTCATCTGTATATATATCCATGACTTTATGTAGGTGTGTGAATGCTTTGAGTTTGGCTTTCCAATTCAATGACAAAGGCTTGTTAGTCCAAAGATGGTGCTGGATAATGAACATGCAAGATCAAACCTGCGACTAATAGAGCTAACTAAATTCCGTAAATTAAGAAACAGCAAGTAATATGCATAATGAATGAATAAATAGTTTTAACAAACAACATTGTAATAGTAGGAAGAAAATATGCAGCCGTCGTGGTAGAACGGGGCGACGCCGGCGCCGATAGTGGTTGACCTGCAGAGGGAGCCGGGGCTCAGCAGCAAGTCCATCGTGCTGCAGGTCGACAGCAGGTCTTCGCAAGTGAGTTGTATCTCGTGGTCGTGCTTCCTGCATCTATTGATGAGTTTTGGAAGCTTGGGGACTGAGCCTGATTTTGACCTTGATGTTTCTTGTTTCGTTCTGCTGTGCTGCAGGTGCCCTCCGGCATTCACTGCAGGACAGACTCAATAAGGTGGAGTATGGTGGTTGGTGGATCAGGGAGGGGCCGTGCCGATGAGATTTACTTCAAGCTGCGGACAAGTATAGGTTTGTTTTTGCTGCGAGTAGTATAACCATTTAAGCAACTATGTAGCTGTTTTTCTTTCCGTTTCACTAGCATTGTACAGAACATGGTGTTGAGTATATACTCACACTTTTGGTGATGGTGTAAGGTGTTGAACTTGTAGTCATGGAACAATGATGAAATAACAGTTGGGCTGGGATATGTATGCTTGTGGCACTGTATGCTCTGTGTTTGCACATTTCACTGTGGAGCAGTATACTGCGAGTACATCTTTCTATGTCTTGATGTTCTAACATTGATGAACATTCCTGTACTAAATCTTTTTCTAACCTACCAATCTGTCAACTAATGTTTTTTATTCAACTTATATGTTTTTTATTCCTTTAGCAACTATCGAGATAACCAGGCAGGAAGGCAAGGAGGATGCAAGCTCAATCAGATTTTTTTGATCCATACCGAATCAGGGTTGTCATCTCCTGTACAACATCCTACATCCTGAAACAGACAGATCTTGTTGTAAAGCCCATCGTATTTCAGGTACAATCAGGACATCATGCCAGGGCTGAGGACCATTCACTTGACTCCAAGAATACTCAAGGGACCTAGAAGAAAAAATGTCATCTCAGGTGTGTGCCATTGATCATTTTCTTGCCTTTTCAATACCTGGCACTCTCATATGAAGAGTCATGAAAATACCTTATTTGGAAGAGCATTATACTATTGGTAAATTGGATAATTGATTAAATTACCTGGCCTGGTCTCTCTGTTGGCACAGTTTGGAAAAAATAAAAAAATCAAGTATTCAATATCTCTATTTTTATTTCGATTTCAGCTTTTGTTTTCTATATATCTTAATATCTTCCAACTTTTGGTTGTAGGTGTGTTCCAGAATTTATGAATTTTGAAACTTTGATTTCACATCGAGGTATTACAGTTCATGTACAGTTTTTATTATACTAGATTTTTTCCTACAGCAGGTCTGTTTATCTTGCATGCCACATTCAGAGCAAGTTCATCTTGTCATCCTCAGTTACCTCACACTATAATGTGATCACTTACTATTTCACTTTTGATGGTCACTTTACTATTTCACTTTTGACGAAGATGAAATTTCCATTAGGATGCAATGAAGCAGCTGTACAATTTCCTTGCATCTCTATTGATTCTTGGCATGTTGCTGCAGAGCACTAAGAACTTCAGGCAAGATTGCCTTCTAGGGGAGGGAGGTTTCGGTCATGTATATGAAGGACGTTTGGAGAATTGGCAGGTAATGCTGTCTGGAACCATTTTAATGCTCGTATGTAAAGCTAAATCCTCTCAAATTTGGCTTGAGCTGAAACATTAAGTAACATGTTGGTCGACAGTGCTAAAATATCAAATTAACAATTATAATTACGCCCTGAATTAGTCCTCATACTAACAGAGTTTTACTTCCCAGACTGTTGCTGTGAAGCAACTTGATTAATGGTCTCCAAGGAAATAGGGAATTTCTGGTTGAGGTTCTCATGCTCAGTCTCTTACTCTCTTACATCACACTATACTGTGCTGATGGTAACCAACACCTTCTTGTTTATGAGTTATGCCATTGGGGTCAGTAGAATATCATCTGCATGGCTTGTGTTCTTGTCCATATTATTTTCCGCTTCTCCCGGTTCTTTCCTTTTATTGTTTTCATCTTCTCCCTGTGCTTTCTTTTCTCATGTTAGCATAAAAAAATGATCTTTCCTTGCTTGCTTACAGGAATTGTCCATCGGGGTGAACATTTTGGAGCCAATGGTGATTGGTGCTCCATTTTGGTATACATGGTGCGCTTGCCAAATGCTACTATCGCCGCGGTTGTCAAATGCGAGCAACCAAACAAGAATTACGGGGCCTTCAGCTATATGGCATACGCCTCGTTAGAAGTTCTTTGTTTTAGTGCTTAACTTCAAAGTTATTGCGGGGTTCAATACGCCTATGGCGAACAACAAAAAAATAATTTTCGTTTCTGGTTCAAATTTATGCCATCTGATCATGAAATATTGTAAATTAATTTGATGCTATTTTCTTATGACCATAGATATTACGTGTTGCTTGTTAATTCTTTTATTAAAGAATATATGTTTTCCAAATCAAATGTGATACAAGTACAAATGCTTCACAAAAAAGTCCCATACATACAAATGAAAAATAAAAAATAAATGAAATTATATTCAATAAAATTTACAAATACAAGGGTGTCTTGCCCTGGCTAAATTCTCAATTAGTGGTGTTAGCTTGTGTGGCTGCAGGCACTCTACCACACATACAGTCTTGATAACACTCCACTGCCACTTCATAGTTCCAAATGATAAAAAAATGTTGGTTTCAAATAAACCTAGAAATACTAGGATAAGATGATAATTGCAAGCAATCTAGAAAATGACAAATAAAAACAACAAATGTTTTCTAGGCACGTGCGTGCCGCACGTGCATGTTAACTAGTATCCTATGGTGGCCAAAGCGTTCAATGACCAGAGTTACAAAACAGCGGGGGACGCCGTTCCATCGTCGGTAGCAAAACTAGCCGTGAGGACAGCAACATGTATGGGGGCAAAACAGCGCCTGGATCAACAAAATGTCATCTATGGCACACGATATCCAGCGAGGAACATGAAAGCAAGATGAGGAAGATGATGGAACGTTCTCACCTAGGGTTAGGGTTTGGTGGTGAGAGGAGACGCGGTCAACGGCAGGCGGCGGGGCGTCCTGCTCGCTATGCCGCTGATCGGGGCATCCTGCTTGCGCTGCTGCTGGTCGGGGCGTCCTCCATGGTGGCAGCAGCAACCACCACACCATGTACAGCAGCGAGGGTGTGGTGGTGATCTCCTCCATGGTGTGCTCGAGCGAAGAATGCAGTTGAGGATCGGAATCCATGCGTCGTCGGCACTTCGTTTTGGTGGAGGGAAGGGGGAGGGAGGTAGGGAGAGGAGGCGGCGATGGGGAGGATGAGGAGCAGAGGGAGGTCGCCCCTTCTGTTCTGTACGTGAAAAAGGGGAGGGGGTGGCACTGGTTATGGAGGGTGAGAGGAAAGGGGCGGCCACAAGGAGAGAAAAGAGAGAAGGGGTTAGCATGGGCTTGGCCAAAAATGATGGGAGGCCATATACTTGATCCACTAGCAAAAGAGAGATGTGTGGGCTGATTTACTAATGGGCTTCGACCGCTAAATTCCTGGAGGAAAAAAATTAGGGTTTTCGAAAAATTAGGGTTTTTAGGAATTGACATTGCATCGAAAATGATTCATCTCTGGAGGAGCAAAGGATAGAGAGGGCCATGCTAGGGTTAGGTAGGATCTCCAGGGAAGATTTGATTAGGGTTTCAGAACTTCGATCGAAACTAGGTTAGGGTTCAAACGATCGATATTTCGAGTATTCTGAGCTACGATTTTGCACCGATGAAGTTCCAAAGAACAGTTAGGGTTTTTGGATATAGGATTAGGGTTTCAAAAAGGTGGTACTAAGGCCATACAGATTTGAAGGATAGTGAGACTCGATTCAGGTTTCAAGGGTGTCAGAAGTCTGACTAGGGGTTTTAGGGTTTCAAACACTTGAGATGATATTGTGGAGGATTTGATTTGGATAGAACCCGAGGCGCATTCAAAAACATATTACTTAGTTTCCAGACTATATCTCTATGCAAAGGCATGATTGCAACTAACATATTTCATACAGGTAAAATTTTATATACCATATTTTTATTTCATTGAATTGACTATCAAGCTAATATTTTGTTAAAAAATTTAGAAAATTATTATCCTATATTGTTTTTTGTGTTTTCTATTCACAACCCAAAATAAATTTTGGGCTGTGACACATATCCTCAGATATGTTAATGGCACAAAAGATATTGAACTTTTTTCCAAAGGAACCTAGATTCAATTCTAATGTGATTGGATACACTGATGTTGGCTATTTATCTGACCCCCATAATGGTCGATCCTAGACAGTCTTTGTGTTCTTAACGGAGGAATAACCATTTCATGGAAGTGTTCAAAACAGACTATGGTAGCTACCTCAACAAATCATTGTGAAATAATTGCACTATATGAGGCCTCACATGAATGTGTTTGGCTTCGCAGAATGATAAACCACATACAACAGTCATGTGGCATTGGTGCTATCGATTCTCCAACAATAATCTATGAAGATAATTCTGCTTGTGTTACACATATGCAGAAGGCTACATCAAAGAGCAACATAACCAAGCATATTCCTCCTAGTTATTTTATCCTCATGAGTTAAAATAGATGGGTGAAATAAACATCTTGAAAACCAAATCATGTGATAATCTCGCTAATTTCTTTACTAAGTCCTTACCGGCTTCCTCTATCCAAAAATGTGTTCAAGGAATGGGTATGTGACGACTTTGAGATTTGCAAGATCGAGTGGGGGGGAGGGGGGAGAAATCACCTTGATGTTGACTTGTTCAAAACATCATATTGCACTCTTTTCTTTGTATGAGTTTTACTTACAAGGTTTCTCATATAAAGTTTTTAATAACACAATATTAACATAAGCATACGTCATATTTCTTGTTTTCCCCATCGGATTTTCAGGGAGATATTAATGACATATAGGAGTTTCCTCCTGCAAAGATTTTCTCATGAGTTCACAATGTGGCAATAACATTATATGATGTATCACTTTCTCCTTACTTTCCCATTGGGTTTGCTAGGTGAGTAGTGCTAGTGTGGCTTAGGCTTTGTACGTTTTGCTGGCTAGTATGAGTAGGATCTCCCGGTGTGCTTAGTTGACTAGTTACATAGGTTTGTATGACCTTGCACCTATCCACTGTATACGGCCAATCAAGCCCGTCCGCTGTGTGAGCGTATATGGCCATTGGCCGCACTGCCCGCTGTCTTGGCACACACACCCGGCTATTGGTTGTGCTCCTCGTCCACCGTGCGCCACCTTCGCTTTGGATTGGAGAGCGCCACCACCGAGTGACTGACTCGATCTATCCGTGTGCGCCTATGACTGTGTGGTGTGCCTAGCCCCAGCGCTAAGGCCCGCGGTCGCACAGACAGGGCAGCCGACGTGCTTTCCACAGCTGCACAGATGCTGGCCAGCGCGTCGCCGGGACACACCCACCTCCTCCACAAACAGGGACTCAGAGGGTGGATGAAAGCTATGACCCGGTGTATGGCGGGGATAGGATCTAAGGGTTTGTGGATGGCGATGGAGGAGTTCGCATCGGTTTTGCGGCCACAGGAAGAAGTGCATTGGGGCCGAGGGCGTGGAGCATTTATTTTCTTGGGAGGCCACGGGAATGAGTGCGTCAGTGCCGAGGGCAGGAGCGGGTTTTTTTATTTCGCGCGGAAGGCTTTCATCAGGACAGACGAAAGTTTGGTGGACGATGCAGACACTTCGTGCTTCAGATATTAGTGATATATATGCCTAGGAAATTTATAAGGGCACTACTAGAGCGTGCACGTGCAGGATTTGGAATTTCCGCACACTTACCTCCTCGCACAACAGTTTTTAGTAGCAAAAAACACACAACAGCTCTTCTTCCCAGACTCCGACGCCCTCGCCCCCATCGCCGCCACCACCCCGTTGCGGCGCCACCTTCTTCCCTTCCCCCCCATTGCCGCCGCCACCATGGCCAGACCTCCCTCGCCCTGACCTAGCCTGGCTGCTGCTGCCACTGCCAGGTCCCCTAAACCGCCCATCGGCTTTCCTCCCCCCAGCCGACCCCTTCTATATCACCGAAGTTGGAGAAGATAAGGGGAGAGCTCGCCGAAACCCAAGAAAGCAGGTCTAGGAAGAGGGGAAGAGAGGAGGTGGTGGTGGAGGCCTACCTCGACATGGCCGGAACCTGCCATGGCCACTGCCGCCACCATGGACGCTGGTCGCGGGTGTCGCCGGAGTGGAGAGAGCAAGAAGCTCACCGGCGCGGGTGGGGGCACGGGCGGCGGCGTGGACGAGGGCATGAGGAGGCGGTGGGGCGTGGGCAAGGGATAAGAGCTCATCGGTTGCCAATGTGTGAGGGAGAGAGCGGTTTGGGAGATAGCGAGCGAGCGAGAGGGTGCGGGACAGGAGGGGATAATTAAGGTGCATCGAGGTGTGCGGGCGTTCGGGCCTGCGGGCGCACACCTGAAAATTAGCATTTGCCATTTTATAAACAAAAACAGATGAAGTAACTTTTGAAGTTTTTGTTGATTCTAGGTTCCTGAAGTTTTTGTTGATTCTAGGTTCCTCCTTGAAACCTCTGGTAGTAGTGATAGAATTTACATATAGGGCAGCCTAACCTACGACAAGGTGCATAAACTACAAAACATGGATAAGTATTGATGTGGTATACTTAGGGTCTCTTTGGTAGAGCTCCATCATTGAAAAAGGTGAATCTGGATCTGGGATTCACCATGGAGCAGCTCCACTATGGATCTACCAAGAAATTGTTTGACTATGCAGCAACTCCAGATCTAAGTAAGGGCATTTTCTTTGGAATGACCATATTTGGCCTTGGGCTCTAACGCTTCCCTCTATATCAATGACACCCAGACCCACGCATCAGGAGAAAAAAAGGCATGGGCTTCTTTCTTCGACAAGCTCACACGCAGCGGCCGACTGGGGGCGGGCTCGGTGCTGGAGCGAGGCCAGCTTGGGGGAGCGCGCGCGGCCACCGCAGGGCTAGCCAGGGCGGGCGCATGTCCATCGGGTGCAGCGCACGGCCAGCCGGGCCGGCGTTGGCGAGGCATGGGGTGTGGCCAGTGCGAATGAAGAGTAGAGCGCGGCCAGGCACAGGTGAAAGGTCCTTATTTGGTTTTGGTAATTAAGTGACAACTTAGGTGGACTAATTGTGTTTAATGTGAGATACACAGGGAATTAGTCCACAGGTGATTGTTTCATGAAGGAGCTCATTGCATATGAGACATGACATCGAGTCATGTGATCAAGGTAGAGAAGATCAAGATGAGGCTTGGCTCGATGAACCAGTTGCAAGGGTGAAGGGCAAGTTGTGTGATGGCTTGGCGATGAAGGACCAAGGCAACGGTGAAGTACAAGTGAGGTCAAGATCAATGAACCAATACAGTCGCGTGATGATATGAAATGGATCATATCATTTGGTGATTGGTTGGTGCATGTGTTGCATCAACTTTGGAGGAGATGGAATGGAATGCGCAAGGCAAAGGTATAACCATACGGTATTTCCATTTCACCGGTCATAGGTGTGTAGAGAAGTTGATGACCGGGTTTAGGATAGATGGTCGTACTATTAAGAGGGGCAAACTTGTTTGCATATCGCTTATCTAGTGCCACTTGAGCGATCTAACTTTGCATACGTGTTAGGATCGAGTGGCGAGGCAAGTTGAGTTACACATGCACATGGTGATGTTCACTTGTTGGTGTTGGCACGTCTGCGAAGGCGATGGAGTTTGAGGGGTAGAGAGGTGTTTAGGGTTCTCTCTCCCTCCCGCCAAGCTTGCGAGACGGGATTCAGACATTTTCGAGGAGGTGAAATGCCTATTTTCCTTTACGCCGGAAGTGGGAAGAAGTGGCGCAGTCGCGGAAGGTTTTCGTGCTGAGAAGCACGCGACAGACGCTGGTAGCAGAGGCGACAGACGCTGACGTCAACGTCCGTTGGCTAACCCTAGGCGGCGTGCTGTTGGAGCATGCGTCGGACACGGCGGTGGCCGAGCGTCGGACGCGTGACGTCAGCGTCCGACAGTGCTGCGTTGAGGCATGCGCAGGCGAAGTGCGCGATGGACACACCGGTGCTACTGCGACCGACGCAGTGCGTCAGCGTCCGTCGTGGTGATGTTGGCGCGCGAAGAAGGAGCTCAGCAAGGACAAACACGGCGCGCGTCTGGAAGATTAGCGTCAGACACGTCTGGTGCTGAAAACCGGCTTCGGGAGCTTACTGGACCGCGTCTGTCGCATCACCGGACGCACGATCTTCAAAGCGACAGACGCATCTATTGATCAGGGAATCGACCGTTGGAATTTAAATGCGCAGGACATGTGGCGGCCATCCGAGCGATAGACGCTGGGGTGCCGCGTCCGTTGCTTAGCGTCAGCGCGTCTATTGCTCACGATTTTCTCCCAGTGATTTGCTAACGGCTATATTCGTTTGTGGGGCTATAAATAGAAGTGGTGGCCGGCCTTGAGCGTTAGCTGAGCACATTTTGGCCTTGGTGGCTTATGTGGTAGTGTTTGGGAGCCCTCTAACTCACTCATACTTGATAGTGTTCATCGGATCGAGTGAGAGAGCGATTCTAGTGTATTGCATCGTGAGGATTGCATCGAGTGGCACTAGGTGATCGTGTTGCAAGCCGGTGGTGCTTGTTACTCTTGGAGGTTACCACCTCCTAGACGGCTTGGTGGCTTGTGGCTCCATCGAAGCTCGCAAGAAGATTGTGTGAGGCTCCAGAGAAGCTTTGTGAGGGGAGTTGTGCTCACCCCGCGGGGATCATGAAGAGCAACTCTAGTAGAGCATGTCATTGAGTTACCACACTTGATGGTGGGTTCTTGCGGTGCCTTTTGAAAGGCTCGGTGTGTGACCTATTAGCCGTCGAACCACGAAGTGTTGGTCGACACAACGGGGATTAGCTTGGTGACAACCAAGTGAACCTCGGTGAAAAACCGCCGTGTCAACTTGTCTACTCTTCTCGGTGGTTTGCATTTACTTTACACAAGCTTGTATTTACTTTCATATACTTGTGCTTGTGTAGTTGCTCTTGTAACTAGTTTGCTTGTGTAGCTTGCTAGTTACCTTCTTGCTTGTGTAGCTAGAAGTATCCCCTTTACGTGGCTAATTTGATTTGTGTAACCTTGTTAGTCACATTACTTAGTTTGTGTAGCTAAGTAGTTTGCGCTCTCTAATTTGGCTTGTGTAGCCTTGTTATTGAGCATTGCTAGTGAGCTTAGAAGCTTTGTACTTTTGCTTACTAGAATTGTGTAGGAGCTCCCCCGGTTCTTAAAGTACTAGTTGCATAGGTTTGTGTGACCTTGCAAGCTAGAATTGGTTAGGAGAGCACTAGCTAGCCTGTCACTTTTGTTGCCTAATTAGGATCTTTTCTAAGGTGCTTGAAAACTTAGTTAGAGGGGTGAAGTCTTGACTAGACCGATAAGTTTAATTCCGCATTTGTTTTGGTTAGCCGACGTGTTTAATTTGTAGAAATGACTATTCACCCCCCTCTAGTCCCCCATCTCAACCCTTCAGCGGGCCATGGTGAACCAGCTGCGGCTAGGCAGTGCTCCTGCACGTGGCGGTGAAGACAAGCAGTCACGATGAAGGAAGAGAAGAAAACGCGAACGGAGGAAGAAAAATAGAAACAAACCGGTATCTTGTGTAACGAGTAAGAGTGGTGGGTAATTTTCCACAACTCCACCCAAACTTGAGTTGGTGAAGCACCCCCTGAGGAGCTCCAACAAAATGATAAATCTAGCCCCAGATCCACCATTTTGGTGATGTAGATCCAGTGGATCTAGAGCGTTTGGAAATTTTTTCGTGGAATAGAACTGTTTTTTTGGTGAATCTGAAGCTGGTGAACCTCTACCGACCAGTCACTTAGAAGTACCTACATAAATTCTATAATAATATAATATGATATGATATGAAGAACCAACCTGGGGAGCAGCTCATATGTAAACACAGCTCCTTAATAGTGCCATATATACTCCATCCGTCCCAAAGTAAGTGTCACTTTGGGATGTGTGATGGTTAAACTTTCTTAACTTCGTTTCGTGTACCCTCTACGAGCAAGCATACGTAGTTTTCATGCTACAAGCTGGTAATGTGTCATACAGATCTGTGTAAGTGCCAGGTACACGAAACTTCTATACTGGGCTAACGATAAATATAGATCAAGCAAATACCACATTCAGCACAGTGTGCTGGTTCTTATTGGGTATCCTCCTCTAGGACTGGGACTCAGCAGGATCTTATGGAAATGCTCCATGGGCAAAAGTAATTCTAAGTACTAGTTCTTCGTGAATGCATTCATCGTATCATTAGAAATTGGAAGCAGTATAATGAGGAATATCGTACTGTAAGGTGCCAAAGCTTCTCGGCATGAAAACAAAAGCATAGCACGTACGTGGACTCACCATCTCGCATCTGACAAAACCATTTGCCTGGAGCATGTGAAGCTAAAGCATCAATGACAATTTCTAAGTTCTCTATAAAAGATAACACATTATTCGCCCACCCTTCTAAAATACCCCAAGCGAAAACCATTGTCAATGAAGAGTTACTGAACACTGTAATTACTTCAGTAATAACCTCCATGTGCAGTATTCCAATTCCAGGTTTTATAACCCCTGGCAGGCTACCTATACATGTCATATGGTTTCACTGACCTAGCTCTAAGCAATTCCTGCCTGATCTGATCAGCATCAACAAAAACACATGTTCATCAACCGTCACTGCAGATAGGAGCAGTAAGACATCGCTTGCACCCGGATAGGGTATACTATAACTTAGGTTTTTGGTATGTCTAACAAAGCCAAGCTACCAATTTCTTTGCGCTTTGCAAAGGACCTAACCGTCACTGCAAGATAGGAGCAGTAAGACATCGCTTGCACCCGGATAGGGTATACTATAACTTAGGTTTTTGGTATGTCTAACAAAGCCAAGCTACCAATTTCTTTGCGCTTTGCAAAGGACCTATCTCTGTTGGTATTGTTTACAAGGGGCAGAGAGACCACATGGTCAATCACCAAGCCAACCACATGAACCTGGGTATGGATGTGGAAACAAAGATTTTGGTGCAAATGAGTCCATAGGATTGGAGCAGAAACATTGATTCTGGGCTGCTGCAGATGGCAGAGACTGAGATGGTTCAGAAGATGGGTGGTCAAGCAGCTCTTCTTCAGCCAGTGTATCTTACTATCTCATGCTTCCTGCAAAACATTCAACAAAATTAAGGAACTCATGAGCAGTAGGTAGCTGACAAAGGTGATTGAGTCAACATACATGCAGTATATCAGAATCCGATCACGAAGAATGCCATCCCATGCCCTTTGAAAAATGTAACCATTTGGACCTTCCTTTGCTTCAAAAGGAATATCACTGGAAAAACAAGGACAAACGAGGAAAATAGAATACAGGTTTCATCAATAGATATTAACAAAGGGACAAGGAAGAGGATTACAGAGGCCGCATTAATTCTCCAGTATAAGGGAAAACCTGGGCAAACATTTCCGGTGATATGTAGTTGGGCAGAGCCTGCATACTGCAAATTGCATATTCTTATCATCCCTATTCTCTGCTCCATGACACACACTACATTTGTGGACATGACAGAGGAACTTCAGTCCAGCAGCAACATACTGCTCAAAATGGCAGGCCCGGAGTTTGTCATCAGGATGCAGCAGTTTGGAAACACACTTAGGGTGGTAAAAATGCCCACAGTTATAGTTCTTACATTGGAATACCTGACAAGCATTGCAGAAGTGAACAATGAATCACATTTGTTCACATGAGAACATATCAACGTACATAAATCAAATTTCTCAAACATTTGGAGCATATGACAATGGAAAAAGCGAATCTTGAGATACTTTTGCACTCTTCCTCTTTGTATAAGAATTGAGCTGTCCCTTCTTACATTGTTTCAGTTATGCCTTTTGTCGTTTCTTCATTTAAAAAAAATGAATTCAAAAGACAGTGTAACATAATCAAACATACAAGTTATACCTACCTCGGCTCCCGATGACAAGTCCGAAGAACCCAATAATCCACAGGCAGAACACTGATGTTGCTTATACTTGCAGTTCTTGCATATGAAGTCTTTCTTATCAATTATCATCTGAGTTGTCAAATAGAAAACATGAGGCAATTTGTACATACAAAAGCAAGCATGAATTTAAAGAGTCAACAACTCAATTAAAAGATACCTTTGCTTCTTCACTATCAATACCAAGGGATGGGCACTTTGAACCCTCACCATGTTCTTCAGTTAGGTGGAAAGACCTCAGACACCCACCATCACAGCTGAAATAAAACCAATGAAAGAAGAGATAAGCATGGACGTAGGATTCAAGTCAGAACCTTATGCAGAAATATTGCAAATTATATTATAGTAAAAGAGGGAAAATAGTACAATATTAATTCAATTGAAGGGAGTACTTTTATAAGCAGACAACACATTCTGAGTCTAAGAGACCACAACTTTACAAACAATTGCATGCATTAATCGTGGTTTACCCCAAATTGGGAATTTTATAAATCATCAATTATGTCTATCCCTAACCACTGGATGAGAAATAGGACAGCAGGGAGATATGTAATGATGTGGCACTATCATGTGCCAGTGTTTGAACTCAGCTTTAACAGATACGAGTTTTTCTTGGAAATAACTATTCGTGCTCATATAAAGGTGAGGAAGGCAAATCACTGAAACTTAATTATCAGTACACTGTACACCTACCAAGTTACATAGCCACCATCGTCACAAATCGCACAGACATCATCACCCTGCACAAATAGATATTAATCTTAATGTTGTGAAATTGGAAGAACTACACGAGCAAAAATGGACATAGCAAAAAATGGACACTGTCACCATTCACAAATAGTTTGTTTCAGAGAATCACTTCCCAGAATCAGTCCAAAATACTGTTTGGCAGAGCTCCGCATGGAAGCTTTGCCAAACAGGCCCTGAGAATGCACACCAAACAAAAATCACGGTGATAGAAGCACTGGTCAAAGAGGAATTTAGCTTAAAAGTGGTGCTACCTGCAGGTTTGGCACAAAAAACCTAGTGCATGATGCAATCTACTATAAAGATATCTTAAAAAATATCATTAAAATATTTTTTATCATGGGATAGTAAAAATTGATATTCCCTTATAAAAAAGAAGCATACACAGCCAGTAAATTCAGGTGTTTAGTATTTGCGACTACTTTTACCAAACGTGTCAGTGCGCTACTAAAGCGAACCGGAACCTTTTGCTGCTACATAAGCAAAATTTCCAATTAATACATAGAACAAACAAAAATAGCAGGTTCGTGAGCTCATTTTACATCATCAGGTTGTGACTTGCGCCTCTTCTTGCTCTTCCGCTTCACGTCAAGTGCACCTCTTGGTGTCCGAAATTCACTGCCTGAACTCTCTACTTGATCCATGGCCTGTGTCCCCACACAGTCCAAAAATCAGGCAGGCAAGCTTGCTGCCAGGAGCTCCTTCCCACGGCAAGAGCTACTGATGGACCAATCAAAACCCCAACTTGCTCTCCTCTGCTCTCGGAGTACCCTGATCAACGACAATAAATTTCTGTTAAATGAACAAGAATCGACAGAACCAACCATAGCTCGCTGCACTGCATTGCGTTGCTGAAGGCAGATCATCTACAGTTAATTCTAGTTTCTGGGAAACAAAATGCACCCGCGTCAGTTTAGCTACGGTCGATCGATGGCCACATCTTGCACCCACTGAAGGCGACGGCCCTAATCGAAAACCCCATGACGAAGAATTCCATACCTAATCGAAAACCCCAACCATGACCATGACGAAGAATTCCGGCACCAACTGATGGGGAGAAAGGAAGAATTGGACTCCCAGCCAAGACCCGGCCGAGCAGGTTAGGGGTCCTCACCAGAGGGAAGGAATCAGCGTCTCGGAGGAGGCATCTCCATTTCGGGCCGGTCCAGACGACGGCTAGAGAGAAGAGACTCGTCTATCGGCGCCGGCGGAGGGTGGGCTGGTTTCTGAAACGCCCGCTTGTTCTGTGTGACTGTACAGCTGTCCTGGACCTTGACGAAGCCCAGTCTGGTGTTTGGGGTATGGAGATTCGGTAACTTTGCCGTGACTGCCGCCAAATCCAACCGGACAAGGCAGATCCAACTGTTGTTCTAGGCCCTGCTTGTTTGTGGTCAAACTTTTTTTTTTAGACCGCTGCCAAGAGCACGGGCATGTAATATGAAACTCGTATTGGACAATTACACTGACTACGCGCTCAAATATACATGAGAGTGCCCGAGATTTCTTGGAACGTGTCTACCGAGTACACACGCGCACACACTGCTCACACACACCCGCTCGGCATCCTCTCGGGAAAATCCCCGGTTCGATCCCGGGCTAGGAACTGAGCGCTTCACGACGGGAGGCGCCACCACCGCGCTCGCGCACGTCCGCTTGTGGCTAAACTTTACCATGCTAAAGATTTGGCAAGTAAAAATTGGACAAAACATTTTGTCAGAATTTTGGCAAGCAAAATATGAGGTTGGCAAGTTGGTAGCAAACCAAATGACAACCATATTTTTTTCCCAATACATCTCTATCTTTACCTTTATTTATCTCCCTTCTTATTGTCTATATGCACCATGTTTTTTCACTCCTTAATTCTCACGTCCCGGCCTATAAGATCATCTATTTTCAGATGAAAATATGTGTTTCTTTAGTTGGTTCCCTAATTTTATGAAAAGAACATATTAATTGTTATTGAACACGACAAAGAACCGATTAATTAGAGACGTAATATTTTCTTGAATGTACCATCAATTTTTTGTTTAGGTAATAGCCAAGCAGTAGAGTAGAGGGCCCTAGAGAGGAGGCCACCTGTCAATACAAGGAAGACAAGGCCTATTTTGCAGGGACGAAAACTGTCGGAAAAACTTTTAAACACTTTTGATTTCATATTATTACCGAGAAACAGAAACAGAAAATGGAAACTTAGGTCAAGAAAATGGAAATGGTTATGTCGGATGATCGGGAACAGAATAATTTGGTCAGAATCATGTCGGTAATGATCGAGAATCAATGACCATGACTAATGACTTCATGTTTTAGGTGGCAACAAATAAAGCATGAGGTATGACGAACTTATCGTTAATGCATATTTCTTTAGAAAAATTCGACGAGGCAATATTTTAAAAAAAATTTTGTTATTTACTTTGGACATCAAAATAATAAAAAAAAGAATATGGAAAGGAAAAAGAAATGCTAACAAGCTGCGGTTAACGAGTAAACATGAGCGAGAGATATCTCCCAGGAAGAACAGTAGCAGCACACAACAGCTAGCAGCCTACATTGTACCACAACTGATGGGCAGGTTGGACTGGCTCAGTATATTTATTAAAAAATAATAATTCGGACATGGATGGATTATGTGCTACAAGCTAGAAAACCCAGTTATTAATTCTGGTACTGAAACGCGTCCAAGCTACTCATTTACATGCAATGTGCATAAGGACCTATTACTGAGAGGGAGTATTAGTAAATGTTAGAGTGAGTAATGCTGCCAGACGGTCAGTCACCAAGCCAACCACAAGTGCCTGGATGTGGATGCATAAACAAGGACGCTGGTGCAAATGAGTCGATGGGACTAGAGCAGGAGCACTGATTCTGATCACTTGCATCTGACGGAGGAGATTCAGATGGAGGAGACTGAGATGTTTCAAGCTCCAGCGGGTCATCATCAGGCTCCAGTGGCTCTTCTTCCTCGGGTATATCATCAGGCTCCAGCGGCTCTTCTTCCTCGGGTATATCATCTTCATTGTGTGTACCAACAACCATTTTTGGTACACGGATTTTTTTGACATCAGGAAAGATGATGTGATCCCACTTGGGAGTTTTCAACTTTTTTACGATGGGATGCTTCCTGCAAAAGATTTTAACAGAAGACAATAAATCTGGAGTGGTAACTGGAGTCAACAGCCAATCAGGAGGAAGATGAGTGAGTTAACACACATGCAGTAGATCAAAATTCGATCGCGATGAATGACTTGTCCATCTGGTCCCTCAAACGTATCCCACGCCCTTTGCATATAGCCATTGGGGCCTTCCTTTGTTTCAAAGGGGATGTTACTGGAAAAAAAATTACAAACTGTCAAGAAAAGAAAATCCTGGTTTCACAGTAGAACATAACAAGAAAGGGAGCATAGGCATCTCCAGAAAGAAGGAATACCTTGGCAAGCACATCCGATGGTATGTAGTTGGGCAGCGTCTGCATACTGCAAATTGCCTATCATTCTTATTCTCTCCTCCCTTGCACACAATACATTCATGCATAGGACAAGTGAATTTTTCTCTGGCAACAGCAACTTGGACCTCAAAAAGTGTGGCCTTGTCTTCGCTATCTGGGTAGAGCAGTTTAGCAACACACTTAGGGTGGTAAAAGTGCCCACAATCATCAACCTCACATTGGAACACCTGTCAAGTCAGGCAGAAAGGCAAATAATTAAATCTTTTCTCATGCAGATACTGAAAATTTTCAAACATTTTCAGCATATGTGCATTCTGGTGCATCCTGGGATAGTTTATGTATTCTTTTCCTATACAAAAAGAAAAGGTCCCCTTCTCTTTTTTTTTTACCTAATCTCAAAGTAATATTATTTGTCAGTTCACTTCAACACTTTCAAATAAATCAAGTTCAAAACTCTCATGAAACATGATTCTGACATGCCTACCTCAGCTTCTGATGACAAGTCTGAAGACCCCAATTTTCCACAAGCAAAACACTGATGTTCCTGATACTTGCAGTTCTTGCATATAAAATCTTTATCAGCAGCAAGGATCATCTGAGTTATGAATGGAAATACGAATAGCTATGTCAATTTTTAGACATCTAGAAGCAAATGAAAACTTGAAGAAACAGGCAACTTGTCAGGAGATACCTTTGCCTGTTCAGCACTTAACCTAAGGATTTCTCTGCACCTTGATCTTTCACTGTTTCCATCAGCTAGGTGGAAGGACCTCTGACATACACCATCACAGCTAAAAAGTTCAAGGTAAGACAACATTTGCATTAAGCTTGTAACAAGAAGTCACCCATGTATTGCTGTGGAAACTTTGTAACTGATCTAATATTAGAAATTTTGGAACATTGGTGCATTTATTATGCATTTTTTAGGTGTACCAATGATTTAAGGGAAACCAGACAACTGGTGGAAATGTGCTGATTGGTCACGCTATTGGGTTTCATCTCTAGTCTACACCAAACTTGCTTGGAAGTAAAAGCCTTGCAAGGAAAAATGGAAACAGACACACTGTTTTTGTTGTTTGAACATAGCAGTAATATATATACTCCATCCATTCCAAATTATAAGTCTTTTTGGCTTTTTCTAGATACATAGCAAAAAACAATATACCTAGAAAAGCCAAAACGACTTATAATTTGGAACGGAGGGAGTAGAACATAGTATATAGTTTTTTTCAAAAAAAAAAACATCTTGTTTGATGCTCATCCTCTTTCTTTGTACAACACAAAAGGATATTACTTGTTTATTTGGTAAGTCGAAAACATACTCTCTTTCTAAATTATACAATATTGCTAGAAGCATATGGGAAGAACGAAAAATTTTGGTCTAGCATTTTCCCTACGGCTTCCAAGAACAAAAACAATTTCCATTAATCTGTAAATAATCGTCAACTAATACTAGGACAACCCACCCAGCCCTGCTTCTTTTCCTATGGTGTCCATACATTTCAATCTTCAAACATCATGATTTAAGTATGTTTTTTCATACAAAAAAAACAATACCATGAGGTTCATATTTCAAATTATTTTCCTACAGCCATGATTTCTTTTTGAGGGCACGGTCGTGATTTTTTTAACGATGTAACAACTAAAAGGGAAACTAATGGTAAAAATTTAGTTCGCAGAGAATGCATGGAGGCAAACCACGACTTTATCTTGAAACGGAGAGAGTATTCAATGAAAGAAAGTGGTTAACATAGTTGGTTAAATTTTCAAATGTGAACAATTCTTAGGGAAACAGTGACGAAATGATTACATTAGTGAATCAATTATCATAACCGTACATATAAAGGAGACAAGCAATTAAAATTGATTTTAAATGAACCTACCATATTACATCACCACCATCGTCACATATTGCACAAAGATCATCTCCCTACACAAAGAGCAGATTTATCTTAATTTTGTGAAATTGAATCAACAACACCCATAGAAAATGAACATAAAAAATGTTATGTTAACCAATAAAGAAACTAATAATAGAGAACTAGTTTAAAAGGGCACACAATGGTGAGCTGTACATGTTTTACCATATGTAGTAACTAAATAAACTTACATTCAGTAATAAATTACAAATTTGAGTAAAATGCACTTTGCACCAGATGTTCAAAAATTTTGAAAAGAACACCAGTAGTAAAACTGCTCCTTGAGCCACCTTTTCTATTATGAATCCTTGCTTTGCATCAGGTTTACTGTCGTGTGCCTGCCGTTACAGCTTAGGTCTATCTGTGACAGCGCTGAGATGGTGAACTGTGTTCGCGACGATGGACGTTACCTTTGGGAATGTACTTGAGAGCTATTGGAGTGGGAAATCATGCTGGCACTTTACTCTAAACAAGAGGTGTTGCCCAAGCCAGTTTAAAGGGGTTGAGCTTGATTCCACTTCTTCTGCCTGATCAAGCAATCCCAGATACAGATTACACATTGGATACACCAGGCATCCTACCTGGACAATACTGTACATCATCTTATTGGTGCTGGGTCAACTTCTCCTGAGTTACACTGGTTCGACTCTTGAAGTCTGAGGGTCGATGAAACCCCTGTCAGCAGTCCAAGTTCAAAGGCTGACACAAACTTCTTAAGAACAAAACCAGGGGCACATCTCTCAAGTCTCATCCTGGTCGAGTTTTTTTTTTCTTTATCTCAAAGTGTCAGGAAGGGCTTCGGACACTAAACATGGACATGGACATGGTGGAAAGCAAGGCTTCAGCACAGAAGAGGTGCTACACAGATCATATTTGTATTAAAGATGGTATTCTTTGCATGTTTGGAACAGAAAGTTGGTCAATTTGTAATTTACTAGAAAGAACTTCGTATGACATGTCACTGAAAAGGTTTAGACCATGACGGAGTAGTTTAGATGGAAAAAAAATGAATATATTATCTTGAATAACGAAGGATATTGTGATATACAACCAGCACGTAGACAAGCTGAATGCTACTTCTGAGCAAATAGTCTATGAGGCAACTCATGATGCCTTTTTTTATGGAGACATTCAGTCAACTAAAACTTGGTGAAAGTCATTGTGTCCTGGGTACTTAACCCTATAATTAGTCAACACCCGAAAACCTCAATGGCAGTACATGTACCAACATTAAGTTATATCTATTTTTTCTCTGGATTCAAATTTGTTTTAAGGATATGCAACTTCTTGAAAAGAGTTTTTAAACAGTAAACTAAAGTGCAGTACAAGATGTGCTTCATAATTTTTTCTCCGTTAGGTAAAGCTAAAGCACATCAAGATCCAAATTCTAAACAATTTAAAACACTTCCAAGCACAGGCACAGCCACTGCCCATTGAGGCACTGATGTACTTGTATGTCTGACATAGCATAACATTCCTTTAGCTAAGCCAGTCAGTCTAATATGGCATTCAGTAATCCTTCACTTGTGCAGTCAGTAACAAACAATACCCTCGGGATCATGTACGGACACGGTACAGCTGCTTTTATTTTTGGCATATATGCACATGAACGAGCAAAGTGACTAATAAGACCAATAATAATTAATTAGGCAAGGACGAGTTAACTTACATCAGGTCGTCGCTTGGTCGTGCTGTTCTTTCGCTCGATGCCACCACCTCTCCGCAGCCTCCAGAGGTCGTTCTGCGGGCTCTCAACTGGCGTCATGATATCCCTCAAGAATCAGGCGGGGCAGACAACTGAGGGGCAGATGGTTTATCCTTGAAGGGCCCCTGTCCAGAGACATCAAAGTTCAGCTGAGTATTGTAATGCATTACAATTGGGACCACAAGAATCAGCAGGTGGTTTATCCTTTAAAGATCCCTGTCCAGAGACATCAAAGTTCAGCTAAGTATTATAACGCATTACAGCTGGGATCACAAGAATCAACGGTGGCACACTGCATTATAGTAATGCATCGTAATTTAAGGACCACAAGAATCAACGGCAGCTCACTGCATTGTAATTAGACTTGCAAGCGGCGCCGGCCGTGCCAACAGCCCGCCGGACTGACCCGTCCGCAAGCCCGGCAAACGCCGCAATTGCAACCAAACAACAACCTAGACGGTTCTATGCGACTATGCGGGCCAGCCCGCCGCATCATGAACCCGCAAAGGTGCCCGCATCACACCGCGTGGGTGAACTGCTACCGGAAGTGGAAGAAGACGTTGTGACGAAGCGACGGAGGAAGACCCGCGGCGGCGGGGGAGACGCGGGCGAACGGCGGCGAGCTTGGGGGCTAAGAGGAGGGAACTGGAGAAAGGGCTTGGCGGTGTAGGTGGGGGCCTTGACCTGGAGCTCGGGGACCGGGGCCGGCCCGGCCAGGGTCGGGGGAGGCGCCGGCGCGTCGGCGGCGAGCGCGAGGAGCGCCTGACGAGAGGGAGATGGGGAGGGCGGAGGGACGAAGAACAGCGAGGAAAACGGACGGAAACGGACGGAAAAACCTATTTTCTATATTTTTTTTTATGAAAACGGGATCGGATTCGAAAACAGAATCGGAATATGCGGACATACGGAAACGAACAAATACGGATGGAGAGCCGGAAAATCAAATTAAGATCACATAATATAATATTCTCAAAGTATACATATATAAAGTCATGTAATAATATATACAAAGTTTAATATTTATTTACATGCTATGTACGTGAACATAACCGACATATTTGGTGATTTGTAGTTATATTAACATAACATAAGGACATGTAATTGTTGAACATGTTGAGTATAGATTGAAAACGGGATAAAAACGGAATAAATACGGGTCTATTCCATATTAAAACGGGATTACTCGGAAACGGACGGAAAACACCATTTTCTACTTCCGCAAATACGAAAACGGGATCTCGCAAATACGGAAACGGACGAGAAAATATAGAAAACGGAACGGGACGGTACGGGAAAAATTCCGTCCGTTTTCATCCCTAATGAAGAAGGCTCGCGAACTCTGCAGACAGACGATGACGGACTGACGGCCAGTCGGCCACTGGGCTGTCATGGGAGATTTTTTTATTTTTAACCATTTTTTAATATATATTTTAATACTAACACTGTTATATATTTTTTTAAAACTAACACGTTTGGACGTGATAGTGGCCACGGCGCCGCAACCCTCTGCCGCGCAAAGGGTGCCACCGTGGCGCCCACCCGCGCACATGGACACGTGGATCCCCTTTGTCGCGCCGACATGCATGGCGCGGCAGAGCCCTTTTGCCACGCCACGCGGGTTGGCGCGGCAAAGGGCATCCAGATCACGGACTCAGCCTTCTCCTTTCCTTTCCTTTCTTACTCCCTTCCTTCTCCCTCTATTCCCTTTGTTCCTCCCCATTGCTCCGAGCTTGAGCTCCAGATCCGGTGCCCCGGAGGTGCTCCCGGGTACCGGTGATCGTTGGTGCTCATCCCTAAGCTTAGGGCAACCCTCGGGCAAGATAATGAGACTCTTCTTTCTTAATTTTTGCGGTGGATTCAAACATTGCATGGTTAGGGTTTGTAGGAAAGATATATATTTAGGAATGGTCATAATACGTTCTTGGTAGATCGGTTTCGTATGACACTTTTGTATAGTGTGTTGGTATGAATTTGAATTGGATAGTTAGTGCCATTTTGCTATGTCACTATTAATTACTTAGTTTAGCTTAGTTTCATATGTAGGTTTTAGTCCATCTTTGTAGGCTAAATTTTGCAGTACATTAATTTTAGATCATGACTTGTTATTTTATAGATGGGAAGCATGTGGCGGGAGGAGTTATGGGAAAAAAGGGTCATCCTAGAAAGTTGTACGACCACGCGAGTAGCGTTGATGGCCCTGTCCCACCTGACCTACCTATTTCTAACTGCGACTGTGGTATGCCGGCCCATGTATTTCAATGCAGACACCCAGAGACAGTTGTCCGGTGCTTCTACTGCTGTAGTGGCTGTGCTGTAAGTAATGATTTATTTTTTCCTATGACATGGTAATGTACTAATATTTGGTCGAAATCGTTTGTTGCAGGAGCACCTGAGGTGTTTCTTTTTCAGTGGATCGATGGTTCTGACAAGTTCGACCCACGGTATCTCATATTCAATGACTGGTGGAGAGGAAGACACGCACGTGAGCACTTCAATCGTTGGGTTCCACCTCTACCTAACCCACCGCCAATGATGCACGAGGAGAAGAAGCATCGGGCCTTGCTGAGACTCAAGAGTCCCCCACGGTGCGATTGTGGAGAGCGAGCTATGCTCAACCCTGATGATAGATCGGAGTTTATATGTTCAAACTTCACAATGGTAATTCAAAATCTTTTGTGTCGTTCAACTACATGTCTTTATGTACTAATGTTAGATAGTTGTATGTTGCAGGATGTTTGGAAGGAGGGCAAGTCGTGCTTCTTCAGGGAGTGGATACATGGTCCTAAGAATCAATGGCCCGAGCCACCAAAGGTAGAGGAAAAGAGGAAAGAAAGGACATATGCCGATGAACATCCTCGCCTTTGCAAATGTGGTGTTAAAGCAAACCACAGCTTGGTCCCTTCGAAGCTTGGAATAGGATATTGGTGCGGCCATATGGTTGACTATGATGAGGTTGGCAACTGTCCTTCAGACTTGTCCTTCAGACGTAGCACAAGATCGCTAAAACTTGGACGGTCATTAAACATTTCAAGTTCTTCCATTTCCTTGAACAACACATCTTCTTTTCTAACAGTACCTCCATACAACAAACGAACCACACCGTCCATCTACAACCATTGGTGCAAACCTCATCTATTGCTAATCCCCTAAAAACTAAACACGACCATAATGTCAACCAAACTAAACCGATGAACTAATCCCTGACCTAACTAAACAAAGTAACCAGAACCTAACACTATCTAAACTAACCACACTAACTCACCTAAATAAATTAAGAAACCTAACTAAACTAACTAAACTAATAGCACCTAATTAAACTAACTAAACTAATAACACCTAACTAAACTAACTAAACTAACTAAACTAATCTAAACTAACTAAACTAATCTAAACTAACTAAACTAAGAGCATCTTCAATGGTTTAGCAAATTTGATTTCTTAAATCTTGTTGTTTGCCAACTCCCAAAATAATATGGGGAGGAAAAAAAAGATCGCATCTCCAACAGTTTGGCAAATTTCGTTTCCAAAAACCCTTCTAAGAAACGAAGAGGCCCACTAAGCGAACGAAGAGGCCCGCTAAGCGAACGAAGAGCCCCGCTAAACAATGAAGAGCCCCACTAAGCAACGAAGAGCCCCGCGAGAAAGACCGATGCCAAGCGGATACGCGGCTCCCCGACGCGCGCATATATACGCCGATTGCTCACTCTTTTACCAATTCCCCAAAGATACCAAACCCATATGCCAAATTGTTGGAGAGGGGTTTTTGAGTTTTTTTAAAAAAAACAAAGGATGCCAAAGCTATTTGCAAAACTATTGAAGATGCTCTAACTAAACTAATCCAACCTAACTAAACTAACTAAACAAATCTAACCTAACTAACTAATCTAACCCTAACCATACAATGATGAAGAAAATAAAAAAATACCTCAACAAGTGGGGGCTGCCACTAGGGGGAGGGCTGGTGCCAGCGGAGCCCAGCCGCCTCCGGCGAAGGTCGGAGCGCTGGTGGCGTTCCTCCCTCCCTCTGCCTGCTGCTGGCTGGGGAAGAGAGGAGGGGCGGAGAGAGGGAGGCGGCCGGCAGGCGGCGGTGCTGACGACGGGCGGGCCGGCAGGTGGCGGTGCTCGGCGGCGACGAGCAGGCAGAGAAGCGGCGGCGGGTGAAAAATGGAGCAGAGGGAGGAAGGAGGAGTTGCACCCGATCTGGATCTGCTTTGACGTGCCAGCCCGACTGGCACGTCAAAGCGCTTTAACGCACAGTGGATAGTGGCACGTCAAAGCTCTGACAGTGGGACCCACATGTCCATGCGCGCGGGGCGGGTGCCACGCTGGCGCAGCAGAGCGGTTTTGCCGCGCCACGGCCACCGTCACGTCCAAACGTGTTAGTTTTAAAAAATATATATATATATATATATAACAGTGTTAGTATTAAAATATATATTAAAAAAGGGTTAAAAAAGTTCTCATGGGACGCGGCAGAACCCGCAAAAGCTGACACGCCGCGGGCCGCTGCATGAGCCCGCGAAGAAAGTTTGCTGCTTCTGTGGATACAGGTGGGCCGCCGCAAACCGTCTCGATTTGCATTTGCAAAATGTCCTTTTTAGCCACTTTAACTTTCACGATAATACGATTTTCTTCCTTATCTATCTATAAAACAGGATTTCGAACCTCCTCAACTTTTGAAACCATCTGTACTTTACACCATGAGCGGTTTCGAACGACAGTTTTATATGACGTGACTGCAAGAGGGTAAATCACGCTAGAAATATAAATAATCAAATATTTTCTAGAAAATTTATGAAATTAAAAATTCTATAATTTAGTCTTGTCTTAGAAAATCATAGAAAAATTGTTTTAGCTAGGGAAAATTTTATTCAATTTTTCCAAAAGTATTGTTCTAGTTTATGGTGCCTAGATTGAAATTATTTGAACATTTTATGGACATTTTTATGTTTATTTGCTAGCATATGACCTCATTATATATCTATTATAGTTAGTCAATGTTGACCAACCAAACTCTATAGAAATCCCAGTTGCTAGTAGATACTCTTGTTGTATTTTACCTTTTTGGGGTTTTTCTTCTAAAATTTGTTTTTGTCTTGTTGGCATTTGTAGAGTGATACATGTGAGTTGTTTCATCCACATTCCAACGGGAGTGCCCCATGCTTTCTACACTAATATGGTCATAGATAAAATCAAGTGACACTAGTGTTCATACTAAGGGCTTATTTGAAATAGCTTTAAAAGTTGCTTATGGCAAAAATAAGTTGAAACTAGAAGCCAAACAACACAATTTTTGCACTTTTTGATCAAACCCCGTTTGTACTAAAAACATAGAAACTGGGCGCACCTTCCTCGATTTGTGCAACTTCTTAGGGAAGCGTTTCTCCCAATAATTGTACCAAACATGGTCAAATAGGATCAAGTATGACTCGGTTAGGGCACGTACAACGCGTCTGTTAGGGTCGTCTGTGTACGGTGTTTCTTGCAAAAAAGCCCCTCGCAAGGGAAGAGACGGGCGAGCTCGTCGTCTCGCGAGGCGACGACGCGGGCTCGTGCTCCTAGGCACCAAGCGACGAGGAGGTAGCGTTGTACAGAGTCGTTGTTTCCAATCGACGAGGTGAGGATCTAGATGCGCCGGCGCGGGAGAATCAAGCTGCGCGCCAAAATCCCCTCGCCCGCACCTCGGACCTCCGCTCCAGGATGTCGGCATACGACATGTCCGTGGCTAGACGCCGAGGAGGCGGTGAAGCAGTTGAGCTCGGAGGAGGACGATGAGGAGGGAGTCGAAGAGGAGGCGGAGGTGGACAGCCCGGCCGCCATCGGGCGGCGGCAGCTCGCTGCCCTTCAGGTCTGTGTCAGGATGCTATCTTTTTTCTGTCCCCTTTTTTCTGCGTCAGGATGCCATCTCGATCAAGGATAAGCACATACCATAGCTCAATGTATATATGGCTGTCACTCCAATTATTCCACATAATTATCAACAAAGTAGGATATTGTTGTATCCAGGAACTGTGAATTCTCTAAATTTTCAGTTATTTACCTGAATGTGATCACATATCTGAATGTTAATGTGCATTCAGTTCAGTATCTGAATATTCAGCTGAACTGGAGGTGGATTTCACTCAGGTTCTGCAACCTGTTAATCTTCAGCCTGGCTCCAATGCTGCAGTTTTCAAGCTTCAGGTTCTGGCCGTTCTGCAGCCTGGTAATCTTCAAATTTGCTGCTTGCTTGTGACATGAATTGATTATTGATCAACTGGCAGCTTAGTTATGTCCAATTAGTGCCTTTTCCTATCTTGCTGAAACAAGTTAGTTGTTAACTGAAAACTATCAAAATAATGAATTGCATTAAACAGTTTACAGACGACCCTTGTCTGTGGATTGTACGATCCGTCTCTTTAGCTATCTGTACATCAGATTTGAGGCCCTTGCAGATGCCTTCCCGTCTGTGGGTTGTACATGCCCTTACGTCATTACATGACACTTGTATTTTTGTCAAAGTAACCTAAGCTTTCTATAGTCCAGATCAGCGATGCAGACTAATTATAATAGGTACGAGAGCATATGCTAGCAAATAAAACCAAAATAGTTCGTAGAAGACTCAAATAGTTTTAATTTAGGCACCATAAGGTAGAGCATGATTTTATGGAAATTATGAAATTGGTTTCACAATTTTTTCTAAGCTAAAATAAATTGCTATGAATTTTCTAAAATCAAAACTAGATTTTATGATTTTTAATTGCATAAATGTTTTAGGAAAAATATTAAAAATAGTTGTTGTTCGATTTACCTTCCTAAACTATCAAAGAAGTACAATTTAACACCCCAAATCCTCACTACTACACTCGGACCTTTCACAGCCACGTCGTAACCCCCATCGCAGCCTCATTTCGGCCTTGGCGGTAAGCTGTCGACAGTGATGGTCATAGCCTTTATCGTCGGCACCGGGGACCGACTGCGGTGTACACTAACGCGGTCGTATTGGCTTATGATCCGTCCGTGATTAGATCCTTACTTCCGTCGCATTAGAGTACGACCCGACTGTGGATGTACACTAACACCGCCGTATTAGCAAATGATCTACCTATGTCGAGGCTATCAAAACCGTCGTGTGGGCACATCAACCGCCTGTGTAGTGGTCACCAGTACCGTCGCTTTGTACTTTAATAGCGGTGCAGGTTCACTGTCTCTTCAACGGCCGAGACGCCTGTGTAGTGGTTAACAACACCATCACTTCAACGTATGATCCGCCAGTACAAAGGTCATGGTCACGATCGTCTTACACCACGATTCGCCTTTGATGATCATTTAGTCGGTGTTGGGTTACTAAAGGAATCAGCGCTGATATACTTTTGATCCCTGCCACGTTATACGTGTAGCGACGATGGTAATAATAAAATAACAAACAGCGCTTACATCCGACGGTAACATATTTCATCCAGTTTTACAATAGTTACTAATTCAGCTGGGCCCTTAATAGCTTCATGAACACAAAGATACAGATATATAGTCATTGTTTCCAGAAATCATGTTCACAAACAAAAGTACTTTTTATAATAACTATGGACGTTACCATAACATCTTTCTTAACCGATGTCCTAACACAAGCGGTACATAGAGCATACTAAAGGTACTAATCTATACAGACTTACATAACGAAACGACATAGTTGTGCTCCTTCTATGTGGCACTCCTGCTTGTAAGGCAAAATGAATATAATTAGTGTATTCTTCGGATTGGTAGCCAATGCACCATGGAACCCCTCTTATTCATCTCTGATCCACAACCTGAACAAAGCAGCAGAATTAATAATATTAAACATACCATACATTTAGTTAACAAGCCAAAATTGGCATATACATACGTAGAACGAAAACAACTCCCTACCTGAACAAATACTGTCACAACGGCAAAATACAGGAAATGCACCTTTACTGCTCTGCTAATGATTTCATGAATAATGGAACATAAAGAAGATAGTAAGGCCTATTCATATAGAAACGTCCTTTTGATCTACAAAAGTGGATGACACATGCATGGATGACATGAACCTCTCTGTGGTCCATGTCATATGCAATCAATGTTATATCCTTCGCAACAAGAAAAATAAAATTTCATTCTAGGTGAATTATAATCACTCTGTACTCCTCGTCACAAAGCTCATAACTAACTTTAATATTTATGTGTCCAAACAGTTCCTTCGTATCCACAACATGCTTTAAACTCCAGTTATCAGTATCATAGTCTTCAAGTATCCACACTAAAAGCTAAGACCTATTACAAAAATTAGCACAACACACACACAGGTGACTCTGAGCTTGATGGATGGACATTTTAGCACCACCTGGTTTACGAATTGTCCTCCATGTATTTCTCTCCATATCCACATAACTATCGCAGAGTACTCAAGCATGTGCATAAAAGTATTAAAAAACACTTTTTGATTTTGAACGTAGAACAATACTACCGTCGCCCCATTCAGATTCCTTAAGGATCCATGTTGTAGTTTTAGATGAGTAGACCTCCACACCTACGCACGCACTCTCCACCTTAACAAATTCAATCACATGAAAGGACGAGGATGTTGGGTGAAAACCTAAGCGAGCCTGACCAATAGAACGGTTGCTACACAACAGTACATGCCATTTGTGGGTTGCCGAATTGCAGACAGCATAGCGATGTAATCCATCAGGCTTAGCACACTAGCAAAGGATGAGACCGCTGCAACAATCTGAGACTAGGACTTTTTGAAGGAGGAAGGACAAGGAGGGTCGTTCACCACTAATGCTGGTGAAATGGCGATTGCCCTTCCACCAGCTGCCATAGAAGAAGCCAACGGTAGTCTGTAAAAACTTCTTACGTTGATAGGAGTCAGAGATGACGCGCTTCCAGGAGCGACAGATACAATTGCAGTAGCACAAGGACTGGGTGGGGAGGTAGCGGAAGATGTCAGTAAGCACATCGTCTGAGAGGTTGTCCACTGCGTTCCTCATGTTGGAGACCTCCTTCATTTGGAAGGACACCACCAGCCGAAGAAATGAGGCCGCCCTGCTGTGAAATTGCATCAATAAATATTAGTAAGGAGATGAGTTTTGAGAAGGGACGACGGTGCAAGTAAGGTCTTATTACACTTGCCTTTGGATCTGGCAGCGATGAGCATGAGTGGCAACATCAGTGACAGCAACAACTCATTCGTCGGTGGATCTGTGCGAGCAATCCAGCGATATGCACCAGCGCGGAGCAAGAGCTGAGTAGTGCTGATGAGCAGGAGCAGCGATGACGAACAACAGCAATGAGGAAAAGAAAAGCTATGTGTGTGAGAGGGGAGGGAGGGGCGGTGGTGGTGTGGGGGTGTGGGGTGTTAGAGGGGGCTATTGGAGTAGGGGTTGCTTGCTCTGCGTGACTTTTAGACACGCGGGAATCCAACTTTCATCAGTTCTGCGCGGGAGGGTTCAATGGCGGGATTGGAAATTTTGCAACTAAGCGGCGGTGAATGCACAGTACCATCACCAGTGGCTAGGTCCTATTACCACCTAGAGACCTCTATATGATACGATGATGAAGACTAAGGCACACAATCTTAACGTTTGGCATTGAAACAAAAGCGAAACTGCGCACTTAGAAAACTAAGAAAAGCATAATTCCAGTACTCAGATTGAAAGGAAGCCAACTTGAGTTCGATGGTGAATAATAAGGCACACAGATTTACATTGAAAGAAAGCCAAAATACACACTTCAAAAACATAAGGAAAGCACAATGCTAGTATTCTCGGATTGAAAGGAATCCAACTTAAGTTCCATATATTCATATCGACTAAGTAGGTGGACACTACCAAGCTAATAAGCATGCCGAAAGCTAAAATATAGATACTAATTAGGTCGACACTATGCAAAAGTTAAAAGGTCTTCATATGTACATCATTGGTTGCATAATTAATTATTCTCCATGCAGATCTAAGTTGACCTCCATAGGATCATTGTGAATCTTCATAAGATCCTTCATATCATTGTAGACCTCCACGGGATCATTGTCAATCTCCATGTCAACTCGAGCCTTGACCACTACAAACCTTTCCATATCCATTGGTACACTTTCATTTAGCTCATCGACTTTGTTCACAAAGCACTGATTTGGTGAACCAATATTGAGGACAATAAGGCTCACAAGCTACACTCCACGGATATACAAGGTCACAGACTATAGAATGAGAAGATGCATTTTCATCTGTAGATCCAACAAAATTAATGTAGCTAGGTTAGAGGTGAAGGAGCAAAGAGCATGAGAGAGCAATACAAAGGAATATAGAATCCGATGAAGCAGCAGATCCAGTGCAGTTACCTTAGATTCGGATGGAGTAGAGAAGCAGGGACGGCGCGCTGAAGATTTGTGCGCCGGCGAGGTTGGAGGTGAAGGAGTAGTGAGCACGCGAGAGGCTACCTTTCATCCGACGCTAGCAAGGTGAAGCAGAATAAGGGAGCAGAGTGGGGAATGGATGGGAGGAAGGTGTGGTAGGACCGTAGGAGAGTGTATATATAGTTCAATAAATTGGTTGCCCCTGTACTAGGGCCTAGTGTCTAGGGAAGTAGGATGCCTCCAACACATCAATTGATACTCGGATCTACTATCATTTACAGTTCAATAAATTGAATATCTGGTTAATCACCTTGCATTTAGTTCAACAATAGTTGTACAAAAGTAATAGATTTCAGTCCGATACATAAATTGATACTTGAATATACTATGGTGAACTAAGTAACTTGCCAATGAACATTCCAAGAACTACGGTAAGTACAAAATAGGTGAAACAAGAACAGGAAGCACATTTCTTTCTCAAAGGTGCGAAATCTTCCATCATCTTTGTTGGAACCCTGGCCATTTCTTCAATTTGTGGCATAATCTCTTCCTCCTCCTACAGACATTTTTCATTTGTTGTAACATTGGCCTCCGCCTTCAGCTCCCAAATCTTGTTACGTAAATCCAAAATCAAAGTCCTTAGAAATTTTTTCATATGGGGGATCGTGCCACTTAAAGAACCTGCAATCTAAGTCAGACCAAAAAAACCAAATTACCATAAGTACAATGGGATTTCAACATTTGTATTGCAAAAACAGAATGAACATGAAAGAAATCGAGTTATATTATTTGCCCTGCAGCATCTGTGGTACCGACGTCCTAGGTTTCCATTACTCCATGAAATCCACCGAGGGGTCTTCAAGCCACAGCGACACAAAAGTGGTTGCTAGTATGCGTAGGGGTGGTTTTCGACACGGCACGAGATGGGCAGCCCCTTCCCATTGTAGCCTCCTCCGCTAGAATCCAGTGTTCTTCTCACGATGACGCCATGGGATGGTGCTGACCACTGGAAGGAGTTTGAGCTAGATGCAGCCATGGAGCAGTCAGGGTTCAAAGTGTTCCATACTCTAAGTGAAGAGGTCGGCCTAGGTCTTTTGTCTATGCTTTTGCCTCCCGCCAAGGCGCCAAAACATCCTTGAAAACCCTCGCACTCCCGCCAAGATGAAACGCTATGTCACCGGCGGTTCAGGGTACTATCCGCCTATAGAAGAAGGCCTGTTTTGAATCCTTTGTGCTTACATAGAGGTGTACACATGGACCACAATCAAGACCAACTGATTCAATTAATAATTCAACTAAAATAATAGTTCAACGATTATGCAGTACTCATACATACTAATCCAAAGGTTTCATCAGTACATATAAATTTCATTAACAAAAAGTTGCACAAATTCTAAGACTTAATGTCGGATGGGTAGGCAGTTGCTAAGGTACTCAATTGACTTGCTGGCCGCTGGGCCAATGGAGAGGAGACCAGTTGGGCCCTGGGAGAGACATGGGCCAGCGGGGAAGGGAAAGAAGAGAGGAGTTGGGCCAAATGAGAAAAAGGAAAAGGAAAAAAGATTTTTCCTTTTATGAGTCAAGGAATTTGAGAGATAATTCAAAGGGAATTGAGAAGGATTTCTTGCTATGGATTTGTGCACTCCAAACTCCAAACAAACTCAAAATCCAAGCAACCAACTCAAGAACAGGGCACACTCCTACCATCAATTCTACATGATGCACCAATTTATTAGCAAGCTCTCCTTAGTTTGACTCAGGTTTGACCTAAAGACTACATGCTTTACACATTGCATGAAAATTTTTAAAAAGCTTGTATTTTTTGTTGCACAAAAACCCAGGTTGTTACATAAGGTACTTAATTGGTTGATACGGTCCCAAAAGCCAGAGGTAGTGAACCGTAGTGAAAATAATAGCATCTCCGTCCACAGATACATTGTATCTATAAAGTATGTCTACTTCCTGTCCAATCCTGCAAAGCACAAAAATCTCTCTACAAACAGGGTCTTGAACGATTCTTGTCAAATTTTGTGGTCCGAGAAGGTGACGAACAGTGGCTTCAATAATCAACAATCGGTCCGGGTGAATGCTCCATCCCCAAGTAGCAAACAACATCATCTGGGGTCCTGGTGCCACCCCTAGCTGCCAAAATGCAAGGTTGCTCGCATTGAAATGTCTTCTTCTAAAGTAAGATATCTGTTGCAATGAAGAAATTCCTAGTATGAACAAAACTAATACCGAACCCAAAACCAATTGAAGCCAAATGCAAACAGGGAGGGTGACCGAATGCATCTAACCTTCACGTGGTGTTGTCCATAACAACAATGCAAGGTGCTCGAGTCAAGGCAAGTATAGGTGATGGGTCAAAATAAAGATGAAGCAATAGGTAGGGAGAATGAAGATGAAGCAATAACGGATGAGGAGAACTAATGGATTCGTATTGTGGTTTTTTAGTTAGTCGAACCAGCAAAAAGGCACCGACAGGACCCGAGGGGAGTTGGGAATGGGCCGGGCGCTTCTAGGTTTGTTGCCAAACGGACGGTCTAGATTGATCAACAGTGAGAACGGACGGCACGGGATAAGTTAAACAGTGTCTGTATTAAGCTGATCATTGCCATGCTAATCCAACGCTATAATACGGCAATTGTCAGCAGTTAAACTGCTTTTAGATTCTCCTAGAAACAACCGCAACCGTACATGACAGTTTTTTTTTTCTTTTCATTCACAAATATACAGAAAAATTAAAAAACATTTGTTAAGAGATCAAATCTGTGCACTGGCATTTTAGAAGTAGTATTGGAAAGAACTTGCTTTGCATTTCATATAAAAAGGTGGTATTGAAGAGATCAAATTTGCGCGAATAGAATTTTTTTCATTGATTGATTATATATATCTGACATATAGATACAATTTGTACGAGTATATGATTGTACTTGTCTAGAAGCATAATAACTAACCTAAACTATTAAAACTACTTATACTAACTATAAACTACTTAATCTAAATATATGATCCTCTCGCATAGAGGATCATGCTCGCCTCGCTCGCTTGGGAGGTGAGGCAAAGTCAGAGTCAGAGTCGTTGGAGTCATCGTCGGAGTCGGCATCATCCTCATCCTTGTCCTCCTCCTTCAGGTCCTCCTTCTTGAAGCTCTAGGGAGGACTATAATCAGACATCCAGTCATCGGAGGAGACGTTCTCCTCAGAGGAGTGGTGGGAAGGCAATTCGTCCTCGCTAGACGATGGGCTGTTGATGGGGTTGTCTGACATTTTCTTTGTAGATTGGAAGAGAAAGGGATGATGGATGAAGAAGAGGGTCGTTTCAATGGGCACTGGGCTTTAAGTATATGTACAACAGTGGGTACGTGGCTCTTAGGCTTCAAGCGGTGAAAGTAATGGTGATTTGATGGCATTGGAAGTTGAGGCAATTCTACACTTGCGCTAAATTTACCGCCGGTTGACCAAACACTACTTTAGGGCTGGCGGGCAAAATGCGTATCCCAGTCGGCCCGGCTTTTCAAGCAACGGAGGAAATTCAACCCCAATACCACTGCCGCATCTATCGTAAACCCGTCGGTGGTAGAGGTCTGAACTGCCGGTTTCAGTCGTAGGAGGCCTTGCTATCGTTCTAACTGACGGTGCAAGTATCACACCGTTGCTTCTATTGGCAGTGAAAGTGGTGACAGTGAAAAGTCAATTTGTAGTAGTGCCTCTATGGCTGATATGCCACCATTCTAGGCAAAATTATCGTCCGAAACCACCCAAGTGTTAGGATCTTTGGATGGATAGAAAGGTGTGAATAGCCTAATTAAAAAATCTAGGCACCTAGCAATCACAAATACTAGACAGAGTATTAGACAACAAAGAGGCCCTTGTAAAGGTAATTTTACCTATGTCTTGCAAGCCTAGGGTGAGAGCAACCGACAAAATTCTAGTGATCAGGATATAAGCAAAGTTATCACTAGAGATGATTAAACTAGCTAGGTTGGCTCCCTAGGATGACAAGTCCTATTATATCTATTCTATTGAATCGAACAACACAAAGCAATACACAAGAGGATGTCCAAAGATATATATACTCATGGTTCAGTGACTTGACGATCACTTACGCCCATGTTGAGGTGAGTCCTAGGATCACCGCTTCTTTACCAAGACTCAGCCCTGGAAGGTTGCCTCCTCCATTGAGGGCTTGGTCTTTAAGCCAATTCGACCACAAGGCACTCTCAACACCTCTATTCCTCTAAAGTTGCTTTTTCCCAATCTCCGACGAGGATGAGCGCAAGAGCCTCTCACAATCAATCTCTGAAGCACCTCACAATCTTAAATCTAAGTGCTTCGATGAAGTCCGCTGCACCAATCCATCTCGATGGTGGCAACCACCAAGAGTAATAAGAAAACCACCAACAAATACAATCTCTAGTGCCACAAGATGAAATCTCATAAAAAATGCACTAAGATCATCTCCAATATCTACAAATATACTATCTTTAGCAAGCAAATGACCGAGGCTTAACTTGAGCTCTAGAGTGTGTGGACATCTATCTATAAGGGGGTCCAAGAGATGTGCCATGCTCGGCCATTGTAAGGAAAGTGGCACCTTGCATGGCCCATTATGTGATTTTTGTTTTGGAGTGACAACATGATTTGTTTGGACTAACAACATTGCTAGTATACAAGGTTTAGTCCATTTGATGCAAGTTGGCTTGGACTTAGGCAACATGAAGATCAAAGTGCTCAACACCTCAAGCAAGAAATTAGAAGCTATTGTTGAAGACCTACAAGACATGCTAGAAGTCCAAGACACCAACTATAAGTAGCTAGGATGACAACACCACTGGAACTCTCCAGTGATTGGCTACTCAAGCCACCGAAGAATAGGCTCTGCACAGGCGCTTGGCTGCTGAAACCAAGGCACCAAAATTATGCAGTGTTATAGTGAAGAAGGCACCAGAGAAAAGGCCTCAAACAATTTGCATAAGAGGAAAACAACAACACTGGAATTGTCCGATGATTGGAAGGTGAAAGACTATCGGAGAAAAGTTCTCTCACCAAAGAGTATGCAGGGAGGAAAAGGGGCACTAGGGTAGTTCGGTGCAGTGCACTGGAGAGAAGGGTCTTACCTAGTGGTTCTCAGATAGGGAATTGAGAGCACCTGCTCACTAGAAAAGTCTAGTGGTATTGGAGAAGGCAACACCGGAGAAAGGTGCAACGGTCGATTGAGATTCAACGGCTAGTACATGTGGTAGGGCACCGGAAGCTCCGGTGATCCCACCAAAATTCCCGATGAGTGTGCAAAGGCTGCTGCACTTTGCCAACAGCAAATTTCAAGTGGAGATGCTATAAATACCTCCTCCCCAACCAGCCATTTCAGATGTGTACAAGTTGACGAATATACGAAGGGAGTTGAGGCTCCACTCTAGTGCTCTTGCCGCCATAGTGCTTAAGGAAATTATTAGGTGATTAGTTCAGGTGTGTAGGTACTTTGCGAAGTACTTAGTCTAGTTAGACTACTGCTAAAAGCACTTGCTTTAGTTTTAGGTCTAATGTTAGTGAGGTTTGCATACCTCGGAAAGCTCGGTGCTTGCGTTCACCTTAATTTACATGGAGGGGCTTGTAAGTCTTGTGAGATCACACCAACCACGTTTGTGGTGCGTGGCCTCCTACCATGTATTGGAGGGAACAGACCCATGGCATTTCATCCGGAAGCTCGGTAGTAAAAACAACGGAGAGTGGTCTGGGAGAGACCATCTCGAAGATCCACTTTTAGGTGAGGAAGCCCAGGGGCTATCTACGGAGTTACTCGACTAGGATCTTAGCCCTTGTGAGGATATCCATATGAGAAACTCAAATGAGGTCTGACCGGTGTAGCACAAGCACTAGTGGAGAAACCGTCCCATGGCTAGCCGAAGGGATATACAAGCGGCCTTGTCTATGAACCAATAAAAATAGATTTATTTCTTATCGAATTTATAAAAATTAAGCTTATTTATGTCTTGGACAAGCCTCCTTGCACCAGTATGGCTGTCTCCCTCCTACAGTCCCACCACGTGCACATGCATGCAGCTTGTCTGTTCATCCCTTCATGTCCTTCTCCTAACGCATGCACACATCTTGGGAGTTGGGCCTGCTAGCTAGCCTCTCACCGTCTCCATCGTATCACTCGAACATCGATGTTGCAATCCTCTCCAAATTTAAGGGTCTATTTGGAAGTAGGAATTCAAAACAAAGGAATAGAATAGATCGAAGAGTAGAAAACTATTGGGTTTTTGAAAACACAGGAATAGAAACTTTGGGGTGTTTGGGTTGCAGGAAAACATGAATGTCACATGTGCCCAGGAAGCGAGGTTCCAGGCTTTAGAACTAGAGAAAATATTGTAGGAATTTTTTCTTTGGGTCTCTTTGAATGTTTTTTCTTATGTTTTGTTAAGGGTTAACCTTTCGTCTGGAAAGGAATATATGCATATTTCCTTTGTTCCAAACAGCAAGTTAAGAAAACTTTAGAATCCATTCCTTTTGTTATTTTCTTTCGAAATCCTCTATTCCAAATAGGATCTAAATTTAATGGCCATTTTTCAGAACGAAGATGTATGTAATACAACATGTATCATTTTACTTCCATCCCAAAGAGACGATAACATAGAAATTTAGTCCACACCATAGGTGACAACAAAAACCACTCAGTAATAAAACAAGCAGCACACACACATAAAAAATACTCGTAACAAGGAATCGGACTGCACTTAGCCGAGGTAAACGCACGGGCCACACCACGTTGATGATGCATATACATGCATGATCACCTTATTACTACAACTGATCCACACCACAGGATCGGAAAGCGGGCCCGAATTGTCCTAGCTTGATTCATCAACTGAGGTGCCTTTTCGATCGACTCGGGTTTCAGTTTGGGAGTGAACCACTCACGTAAACGCCAATCTCGCTAAGATGGCTGCCAACAGAGCCATCTTCAGTTGGTCGAGGTTCCTTGAGTTGCATCATCAGTTGCATACGTGGAGTCATCACTCAGTAGGTAAACACCAATGGCATCAACAAGTGTCCCCGCGCGTCCAAAAAACCCCACGATGCGTGTATTCTGTGGCAACGGGATGCTAAATGGACTGTCACTGGACTCTTTTCCATATGGTCCGTAGGTTGTTATGTTTGTTTCAAGCGATGCCACAAATCTGTTTCCGGAGCCACCAATTGTTCCAGACAGTTTCTTCACGTACTCCTCTGGTGCAAGCTGGATCTGTATTTACATATATATATAAGGGGAAAGAAAATCTCGGCTAGTTTATATATATACGTACATGCATCTTGCCATACAGAGAGCAAGATAGAGGTCAAACGGAACAAATATATACCCTCTCATTTATAGATCGCAGCAACAACATAAGAGAGCAAGATCCATAGAGGTCAAACAACAGATGGATGCATGGTATGTAGCTAATTCGTCAGTAATTAAGTTTAGCTAAATACATGTATAACTAAACTAGCAACTAATGTGATATCATTTCATATTATATATATCGTAGTATTTTCTCACCGTTGTAAGTTGGCCGCCGGTACTCCAACAGGAACTAAGGTATACTCCTGGTCTTCTACATCAACGTAGGAAAATCCAATTGAATCAATAGCATCGCCTGCGCGAAGGGTTATGCTTTGGACGCGCTTGGGTGGCGGATTGACTTGAAATGCTGACCCTCCACTCCCACCCCACGCTCCAATCTTGACAGGAACACTCTGCAAATTACAAACGAAATGTAATTCGCATGCTTGTATATAACGATCACATATGTAACATTACGAGTGTTGCTATTTTTAAGGCGCCTGAAAAAAGTGATTTGCTCAGGCGACGAACAATGACCGTAGATTTTGAATCCAACGGTGCTAGGGTCTTCTTCTTCCTGCAGCATCTCATGCTCTCGCCCTTGCCGCTAGTCGCCTCCCCCTCCCCCCTTGGTCAGACCTCCCACGTCCCGTCCCAACCTGACCCAGCCGTCTCTATCGTCGCCAGGGCCCCTAAACCGCCCTCCACCGTCCCCACCATCTGACCGGCCACCTCCCCGGGCCTCTCCGTTTTTCTAAGGCCGCCGAAGTTGGGAGAGAGAGAGAGGTGAGCTCGCTGGAACCCTAGATCCAGGAGGAGGAGGAGGAGGAGGAGGAGGAGGGGGCCTACCTCGCTGCCGCCGCCGCTGCTGAAGGGGACAGAGGAGGAGGAGGAGGAGCCGCCGGAGGAGCGCGTGGGAGCGGGGCGCGGGGCGCGTCGCCTGAGCGGGCGCGTCGGGAAGGAGTCGCAGCCGTCGCCGCTGGAGGGGAGAGGGGGAGCAGTCGCTGGGTGTGGAGGGAGCGTGCGCATGGGGAGGAGCAGCACCTGAGCGTCCACTGGATGCCAGGCATTTGAGATATAGGAGGTGTGCAACATTATATATATGCATATATACAGAAGGAACACAAGAACAAATATATCCATAGCCGAATTGAACGAATTTCATAGACGATGCAAGCAAGGACGACAAGGTGGGAAATGAAGATTAGTATATGCAGATCACGTACATCTACGTCGGAGAGGAGTGGATAAATGCCTTGGCTAGCCGAGGTATCTTCTACTGCATCCACTGTTCGCCTAAACGGCCGTTTAGCTCATTTAAACTTCGTGTAAACGCTACACGGTGGTGCTTCGTTTTCGTTTAATCGTCCGTTTACCCCGTTTAATTATCCGTTTAGCCTATTTAATGGACTGTTTAGCCCGAATAATAGCTAAACAGTAGGTGACCGACTATTTAACATTTAGCGGTTAGGAAAACATTGGCTGCATCGTCGTCTGACTGTAGAAATCTAGATGATTTCACATAAACACCAATGGCATCGAGGCTATCCTCTGCGCGTCCGAAGAATCCCACGATGCTAGTGCCCTGTGGCACAGGGATGCTGAAAGGAGTCTGCGCCTCTGGCAGAATGATGCCAATAGGAGAGCCCTTCCCTGCCCCTGGCAGAGATACGCCAAAAGGAGAGCCACTGTCCGGTATCTTATAGGTTTCTAAGTTCGTTTCAATCTCGAGGTACGTCACCACCCATGTTCGGTTGGTGCGAACAATTGATCCAGAGAATTTCTTCACATACTCGGTCGGTGCAAACTGGATCTGCACGGGGATCAGAGGGGGTAAGAAGAGAGAACTATGACTGGTTAGTTTAGTATGCACTCCTCTGTATGATAAGATACATAGAACAACAAAAACACAAGCTTTGCTTGCATTGGAAAATGAGATCATAGTAAAGTTGTTAGAGTTCACTCACCGTAGTAGGCTCCCCACCGCTGCTACGACCAAATGGGCCAACAGTGTGCTTGTGGCCTGCAATATCAACATAGGTGAAACCAAATGAATTGATGACTAAGCCAGCCTGAAACGCCACGCTTTCCAGACGCTTGGGTGGCTCTGTGGTCAATACACATCTGCATGCATATGCCCGGCGTTAGGCGACTGAGGCATGCCATGTTGGTGTATGTACCTCTGCAGCCATGATGCGTGGTCGTAGGGCGGAAATGTGGCTTGTCTACTTGGTTTCTTGTGGCCGATGTTGTGCCTGTGTGAGGAAGAATGGAAGGAAGCAAGCCGTGTATTTATAGTGGTTGCTCTAGCTAGTTAACCAAACGTCACGAATGTATACTCCCTCTTTCTAAAATTTTAAGTTGCTCTTGACTTTTTTAACTTATTATGCACCTAAATATATGTTTTGTCTAGATATATAATTAATATAAACCATGTATCTAGGAAAGCATGAACTGTTCCAAATATAGTGGATTACATAGGCCAGAGGGCTATCTCACCATCTTCTAGGTACAACACACACCAGTACAAAAATAAATTTTACAGTCGGCTCCCATTTCTAATAGAAGAGGACAACTTAGGAAACCGTCTGCCACCTTGGTGGGGAGCACTATAGCTAATGAACCGTTGCTGAAAATCAATTTTCTGGAGCGGCTATGTTAAGAAAACCGCACCTAGAGTCGACGTATCCATTTCTAGGGGAAGTTTCTTTAAAGAAAACACCCCTGAAAATACGATTTGTACGGACAGACGTCCTTACGGAACCGTCTTTAGAATAACCAGATTATCAGGAACGGTTGTATTAATAGGAGAACCGCATTTGAAATATTTACAGAGAACCGTGCTCTTAGTTGACCAGCCCTAAAAATAACTCCCTACATGTACCCTTCTTCCTCCTCGTGATTGTAGCTTGCCATGCACGACTGTAGCCGTTCATGCCATTGTTGACTTTTAGAAATTGCAAAAAAAAGGGGGGGGGGTTGCCCTTTGAGCCTTTGAAGGAGTTGGGTTTGAGAGGTGAGTTTGTGCCAGCCCTAAAATATTTTCAAATTTTACATATACATTGCTTTCACTAATTTTTGTTGTCATATAGATCTAGATCTAGGGAAACATGATGTCTGATATTTTTTTATTTTTGCTAGCAATTTAGACTAATGTTTTTGCCCAACTTACTTGGCTCACATCAACTCTAGTTAATTTGTATATTTACTTTGTCATTATTGGTTCACAGCTTTTTTAGATCATTTTTTTAATCTCTAGGTCTAAGTCTTGGTCTAGAATAATATTTATACCAAACAAATAAGTCAATTCCTTTACCAGTTACATGCAAATAATATCTTGATGCAAATATACCTTTTCTCTTCAGAGACCACATATGGATAGGTCATGGATGTACACGAAACGAAGACATAAAGCCTCATACATACAAGATGTGAATGGTTTTTATTAAAGCCGCTAAAAGACACGCTTTGATTAAGTAAACAAAGGATATATGTTGTCCCGCCTGTTGTGACTATCAGAATCATATAGTATGACAGGATTTAAATATGATAAGATCACACTTAGGAAGAAGGGGTTTCATGAAAAACTACATGATTTGAGATCATCATGATGAGAGACATACATAAGCAAGCAAACAGTAAGGGAAGATGACACTGCTCATTTTGTCATGATGCATGATGGTACGGAAGATTACGCTGCAGAAGGTTGTGGTGGTGGAGAAGGGTGTGGTGGGGAGGAAGATGCTGAAGACAAACGAAGAAGAAAAAGAAGAGATTACATCTTACTGAGGGATTACATCTTAGCTAGAGAGAGCGAGTTTGGTTGAGTCCCTTGTATGCTGGGACACTTAGAGGCTGGTGCCTCTCTTGTGAAATTGACATCCCTCTGAGCTACAACTGAACCACGTGAAAATTATATTTATACAGTGCTTAGTAAAATGAAAAAGAAAAAAAAGCATGTAACAACTGAACCATGTGAATTTATCCAGGTAATAACTGTCGTTCTTGTTTTCCGAGAAATAACTCTGACTAATTTTATATTAAAAAATATTAATCTTTATAGTACATAATTAATATCATTACAAAAAACGTTGAATCTATTTTCATAATAAATTTATTTACCGATACAAATGTTGCATGTATTTTGTACAAATATAATCAAACTCACGTCGTGAAAATCCAACAACGACAGTTATCTAGGAGTGGAGAGAGTAGGCTGGAAAACAATTGACGGTACATGCCTCGGAGAGAACGACAACCACAAGTTGTTCTGTAGTTGGAGGTTTTGCTGAAGATGCGGCAGGGGCGGACCGAACGGTAGGGCAGCCAGGGCAGCTGCCCTACTCGTGGGCCACAAAATTTTGGAACAGATCTTCAGAAATTTTTTGGCCTAGCCCAACATCAGTAGTCATCCAGCCCACAGGAGTAGGGAAACACCGGCAGCGTCGTTCTTTGCGAGTTCGTTCTTCCCCACGCGCCGCCGGTCGCCTCCCCGTGTCCTACTCGTCCTGCCCGTCCTACTCGTCTGCCCGTCCTGCTCGTCGCAGGTCGCCCCCTGCCTCTCTCCGTCGTGCCCGTCCTGCAGACCAGGACTGCTGCAGACTGCAGTCCGCGGCGGCGGCGAGGCAGCGACGCGCCGCCTGGCGCCTACAGCCTGCTGAAGCCCGCCGGGCGCCGGCCGTCGTTGCCTGCTCGGCTGCTCCGGAGCCCGCTGCTGCCTGCTGATAGTGATAGACTGACAGGTTTGGATTGGATTGGATGTGAAATTTTGTGATTCCAATTTCCAAGTTCTGAAGTTCATGACCTAATTTTAATCCTCATTTCAATTTCTTCTTTCAGTGTTCAAGATGAAGAGGACAAGGACTTTGGCTTCATATTTCTCTCGAGTTCCTGGGCAACAAGGGACTGTCGAAGCCGAACAACAACCCGCTCCATCCCCTACACAAGAACAGCAAGCAGGACAGCAAGGTCCTCCACTGCAATCTCAAGGTACAGAACAAGAACAAGTCTCAATTAGGACTAGAGGCAGTGCTGCACAAGCACACACCCAACCTGAGGAAGTAATTACAGGAGCTACAACTAGTTTGCCTGCAATAGACTTAGTTCAACCTCCTGTAGAACAAACTGGAAATGAAAATGTTGATTGTGTGGAGGAGGAGGGTGGTTCCAATCAGGTCCTTCATCCTCAAGATATTGTTGCAGATCCAGGTTGTAGAAAACCAATTGATGAAATGCATCCAAATATTAGGGATGATGCGAAAAGAGAGTATGTCCTGTTAGGTCCATGCCAACCAGTGGTGAACTTGCTATAAAGATGGTTCAAAGTAATATGCACACAACATTTCCATTGGCTTATCGCCTCGTTGAGTTGGCCTTGATTTTACTGGTTGCAACTGCCACAATAGAAAGAATTTTCTCAGGTATGAAGGTTGTCAAGATAGAGTCTCAGAATAAAATGGCAGATGATTGGTTGAATCATAGGATGGTATGTTATATTGAAAGAGCTGTGTTTGCAACCATCCAAAATGATGACATCTTACGACATTTTCAAGAATTGAGGACTCGAAAGAAGAAGCTACCTAGTAGCAGGACTTCCGGTATGTTACATGTCTAATAAGTTGCTCCTTTTCTTATTAGCCTTTGCTTGCTCATTGTTGAATTAACCTTTTTCTCGCTTCTTTCCTTATTGGGAGTTGTTATTGAGGAAATGCAAGTGGACAATGCAAATGCACCAATCGTCGCTAGAGAATAGGTATTTTTTTAAAAAAAATTCATGATGTTTCATCATTTTATTGTATCGTACTATGAATTATATACATGAACTCATGAAGAAATTCTCTCGATTGCAACCCTCTTGTGAATAATTGTTATATTATATATATATATATATATATATATATATATATATATATATATATATATGGTCCTATAGACTACTATGTAGCTTTAGGATTTTGGTCGCCAGGAATTCGCCCTAGTCTTGGTCAATTCCTGGGTCCGCCACTGAGATGCGGCGGTATAGCTTTTCCCCCACTCATCGTCGGACCGGCAGAGAGGGCTACTGCACACATGTCAGAGCTGTTGAAACGACCAGTGAAGCATGAGGTGTTGTCAATCAACATTTGAAGCAAGAAGAGCGACAGTATTTGGAGGTATCACAAAGTGAAGACTATAATAACAAGGGAGTTGTTTGAAAGCACTTGGAGGAAATAATGGTGATCCAAGTTGGATATTAGATGTTGATAAGCTCTATATATGTCACAAGAAAATATTCCTTCACTCTTTAGGGTCCAAGGTTTGGCTTATAATTTCTATGTAGCACGTCAATATATGTGAAAAAATGTTTAACTTATAACTTAACTTTTTTTGTTATATTTAGAGGTAGGACGGCTTAGGTGGCCTGCCTCTAGTACAGGCATGTTTGATATGACTTTTCCGTTAGGTGCTCCTCTCGGAGAAGCCAGAGCCAAAGGAAGGATCTATAAAATACATCTCTTGTCATCTCCACAAAAAAATGGCTCCGGCTCCTCTTCCATTTAAGGAGGCGATCGATTTATTAACGGAGACAATAAAAAATTATCCACCTCCAAAAATAAATTTACAGAGGCTGGAGCATCTTAAGATGTCCATCTCCAAAACTCATTGTCAATAGAGGCGGATATGCTAAGTGTCCTCTCTAAAATCGATTTTTCGGAGGTGAATGTCCTAAGGTGTCTATCTCTATAAATAGTTGTAATAAAAAATGATTCATAATTTTTTATGAACTCGGATAAATATATCAAAATTGTAGCACTCGAGATGATCTATAACTTTGTATTTAAAAAGTTTTTTATTTAAAACTATTTAGAGTCTCAAAAAATATTCTCAGTTCATGGATTTTTAAATTAGAAATTTAAAATTTTGGAACAACCTCGCATGTTGACATGATATATACCAAAGTTGTAAGTATCAGTATAATCTACAATCTACGCTGTTGTTGGAGATGCTCTAATAAGATTTCAAATAATCCTAATTGGTGCCACCCTTATATCTTTTCCACGGAAAAGTTGATTGACAATTAATACCTCGTGCACTCATTGCTTCAATAGGTTCCAACGTTGCTATCGCTACAGTTTCGACATACACTTGCTTGAATGACTGTTTAAAAGCATTGATCTACTCAGGTATTGTTTCGTTCTGCCCACCGGTACCAAGCACAAATTAAAGGCACAAGCACCATGAGCAGGGATGTCAGTCCATGCAACAGTGCTGCTAGAGATAGTAATTAACAGATCAACATCATGTTAATAGTGATGCTTCTTTCTTGTTAACTCGCTTGTATTAATCAACAAACAGTTAACCTACAAAGAAACGTGTACGTCGCAGTGCTACAGTGACATGACTATCTGGCCGGCAGAGAAAATGAGAAACACTGTTATTGGTGTTTGGCCCATCGTCTATCGAAGAATTATTGCTCCGATATGAGTCATCATCATATTCAATTCTCATATTTCGATTCGACGTAGCTTACTAGCACAATACCTGAGGCTTGCCATGGTGCCAATTTGTTGCCACCTATTATTGCCATTGCATCAAAAACACAATTTGTTACATGTCAGATTGCCCTTGAAACAAATGTGCTCCGGACGCTTGCAATTAACAAGCGAAGAAACTATTCTTGTTTAGAGAAAAATTTACTAGCTCTTCGTCCCGTGCTTTACCTCTACACCTAAAAAACTCTAAAGTAATCATCTATCTGTAATACCAAAAATCATATACTATCCGGTTAAAAAACCTATACAATTGGGACTCCCAAATATGTATACTGTCCAGCCACCGTTCCTCGCCCAGTATAAAGCACGCCGCGTACAGCCGACGCGAGTCCACGAACATGTACAGAGTCCGTGTCAGAGCCAATTCTCCAGAGTTAGCGTTGGAGACGGTCAGCAGCATCATCGGGACGGTCGGCACCTCATCAGCTTAATTTAATTCCAAACAAAAGGCATGTACGGTTGTACGGGGTCATCACAACCGATGCCCCGCCACCCAATCTCCATAATTGCCACAGCTCTATCTATGTCTCATAGAGTCACATGGGATTAAAGGTGAATCAAGCTTCACTCAGCGTTCACACATCCGCGTCCTACCCGGTTTCAATACGAAGACCGGATCCACGTGTCTACGTCCGATAGAAAGTTCTTGGAGCTCACGCATCCATGACCGATCACTAATGTTTAATTCAAAAAAATTATGATCCCAATACAATGCACGGGTATATAACTAGTATTATAATAAAACATAAAACATAAAGCATATAGTACAAGACTCGTTACAAGTCCATTGGGTTCAAAGGGTATTCTAGGCGCCCTATCATCACTAGCACAAAGGACAGCACAGCTACTAGCTAAGGAATTAATAAACCCATATCACTACTACGAACATACGGTTGATATGTGCCCATGTGTGTTGAGTTGTGATGAATGATTGTCAAGAGATGATCGGACTTCGGTTGAGTTTAAGACTAACCCTAGTGTGAGTGTGGGGGCAACATGTCTCTTAATTGTGTTGTTGTGCAGGTGTGGAGCACATAAACACAGTCGATGATCATGGAGAAGGAAGTAGAGATGTGCCGTGCTGATGGACTAAGAGCGGTGAAGGATGGATATGAGGCATGGACCGAGGGACCAAGGTGGCCGGAAGAGACTGATTGTGGGTGGCTGACACTTGTGGACATCGACAATCACGTGTATATGCGGAGGAGTAGACCGTGTTGACCAAATCAAAATGGCGGTTGACCAAGTCAAGCAGAGGCACAAGAGGACTTGATGATAAGACGATCGAGGACGATGGAAGGTGACACGCGTCTAGACTATGGAGGAGGTGAAAGGATCAAGATGCCTAAGAGGGGGAGGTAAATTGGTCTATTTCTAAAATTCTTGCAATAATTAAGCCCTACACTTAGCCCATTTCACTCCTTTGTGCCTAAGAGTGATTCTATTATTCTACCGCACAAAAGTTTTGCACCCTAGGTTCAATCCTACTTTAGCATGGCAATTCTAGGAATGTAAAGACAAGAACTGAATTGCTCAAATGTAAATGCTCAGAGTAATTGGAGGGAGAGGAACGCGGCGATGTTTTTCCGAGGTATCGGAGAGTCGCCACTCCCCACTAGTCCTCGTTGGAGCACCCGCGCAAGGGTGTAGCTCCCCCTTGATCCACACAAGGATCAAGTGCTCTCTACGGGCTGATTCTTCGACACTCCGTCATGGTGAATCGCCCACAACCGCTCACAAGACAACTTGGGTCATCCACAAGCTCCGCCGGATGATCACCGAGCTTCTAATCACCACCGAGTCGTCTAGGTGATGACAATCACCAAGAGTAACAAGCATAAACTCTCACTTGACCATGACAAGCCTAATGAGAAGGTGGATGCAAACTTGCTACTCCCTATGCACTAATGAGGTCCTTAATCTTGGATTCTCAAATCTCAATCATCCCATTAGACTCTTGCACTCCCTTGCACTCCAATGGTGTTTCTCAGCTGAACAAATGAAGGGCTAAGTTGGACGAGTAGGAGAAGTATTTATACTCCCCAGTTCAAAACATAACCGTTATTGTCCAACTCAGCATTATACGAGGTGACCGGACACGCAAGTCAAGGTGACCGGACACGCCGATCAGTGGCCAACGGCCACGATCATGTCAGCTGATAGACTTGACCGTTAGAGTGACCTGACGCTGGTCAGCGTCCACCTGACGTGTCCGGTCGCAAAAATTCTCCCCTGGAACCGTATTGATGTTGACCGGACTCCGCAAGCCCTGCGTCTGGTCATTTCCCTTCCTGCGTCCAGTCCTGTGTTGGCACCGTAGCCCTACTACTACTGTTGGTGTTCGGTCCCGAGGGGGTCCTAAACCTACGAGTAAATGCTGCGTGTCCCTTAACTGGATGGTGATGCAAGGAGAACACACGGGGGTTTATCCTGGTTCGGGCAATAGAAAGCCCTACGTCCAGCGGGGGGGGGGAGATTTGTATTTCCTTGCACCAAGGTGCTTGCGTAGGGGTTACAAGCTTGCGAGAGAGGGCGGCGAGCCCAGGTCTCAAAAAGGAAAAAGAGTACAAGGTGATTGCTTGAGATGTTGATCTCTATCTTGTGTCTGGTTTCTTGTCCGTCCTCCTCTCCAGAGCCCTGGCCTACCCTTTTATAGGACGAGAGGAGGCCAGGACGACGGGAGCCTTGAGATGATGTTTTGTCGATCCCTGTTGAGGTGGCTGTAGCGACGTGTCGTAGAAATGGAGGGCCATCCCTGGACACCATGGTGTCGTAGAGGACGGGACGCTGAAATGACCCGGAGCACCGTGCCATGTCGTCCTCCCTTCCCCGTTGAGCCGTGCTGGGCGTCGAGGCCGGGTCGAGGCCGGGTCGAGGGCGAACGGATAAGTCTGAATCCCTGGAATCGCGGTGTACGGACTTTGTCGTATCCTCCCTCGAGGGTAACTAGTGACGTACAGTGCGCGGTAAGGCGGGTACAGTGACGGTTTTCACCTCCCATCACGGGATGGGCGGTAAAACAGTGAGGACTGACACTGACATTGTTCCCACGTCGACCCTGGTCGCGGCCATGCCGGTAGGTGGTAGTAGGTAATCACATTAAATGCTATGGCTTTTGTCCTGGGGTAGGTGAAGAGGAGGGGTCGAGACGCTCGACCCGGGCTCACGCGAGTCGGAGTGTTCCTGGTAGGCGGTCGAGCCTCGTGCGGGTCGGAGTGCGGTCGAGGTACCTCGCTGTACGGAGCGGGGCGCGGTCGAGGCGTCTCCCGTCGAGGGTGCCTCGTACGAGCCGGAGCCGGAGCGCGGTCGAGGTACTCCGTCGAGCTACCCTCGTGCGAGGCGGTCCTGATATTTGGCCGAGCTTGGGCGTGACTTAGTCATTTTCGTTTTTATTATCGTCAAATGTGGGTACCCCTATACTATTGGTACCGACAGTAGCCCCCGAGCCTTTTGGTGAGTGTGCGATCACTCTCCTAGAGGCTTTTTGCTGATGAACTGGGGTCGTAGCGCCGTTGACTTCTCCGGTGGCGGCGCGCGAGCGCACCCGCCGGGTGTAGCCCCCGAGGCCTCGGTGGAGTGCTAAAGACTCCCCCGAGGTCTTTTGCGTGTTTTATCGGGGAGTAGTTTGATGCGGTCGAGCCTCCGAGCCTCGTGTGCACGAGGTCGATCGGAGTCCCAGCCGTCTTTTGTTGTGCGACCCTCACGCTCCTTCTGCGGAGAGGAGGAGGGGTGGGGAACGCCGTACTACCCCGTTTGGGCGAGTCCCGATGATCTCCGATGAGCTGCTAGCGGGAAGATTCGAGTGAGAGCCCGTGCTCCAGTCGTTAGGAGTCGGCTCGTGGCCCGGAGGCGCTCTCAAAAACGCCAAGGGGTGGTCACGTGGATGTCGGTTCCCTACGACAGGATCCGAGGGCTCGGTGCCTCCCCCGAGGGGATTCCTACATCGACCTCCTCCTTTGGCCTCGAATACGTCTTGGGGTGCCTCGAGAGCGTGGCTCGATCCCTGGCCATGTACGGGCGCACCCCTGGTCGTCCCTAACTCTGTTGCTCGAGGGCGGCTGTCGAACCCGGGTCGAGGGCCAGCTCCCGTTCCCTCGAGACTTATGATGGGTTCGGGACCCGTTTTGCGAGGCATCTTGGAATATCTGTCCGTGGATCTCACCCTGCCCGTTAGTCAGGCGCGTCTTTTTAGGGCGAAACCGGCGCGGTAGTGGGCGACGTGGCGTTCGGTTATGGCGTGGGGGACGGCCACGTGCCCGGTTCCTATAAGACATGGGGGACGGTTAGGTGAGAGCATTTAATGTGGGAAACTGTTCCTACCTTCTCGCGCGGTCGTTGGGCTTCCTCCAGGCATATAAAAGCAAAAACCCGGGGGTCCGAGTCCCCCACCGGTTCCTTGTGCCCTTGCCATCTCCTTGCCATAGATAGCCTTTGCCTTCTTGCGCTCTCCGCCCACATCACCGCCGCCGCCGCATCCTCTCCGCCGCCCTTCTTCCCACAACACCTGATGGCTGGAAAGAGCCAGATCCTCCCCGCCGACGACTGGGCGGCCTCCTCGGTGACGGAGAGGAGGTTGGAGGAGCTGGTTGAGGATGGGCTGCTGCGGCCGAGGATGAGTCGGTCGCAGCCGGAGTGGATCACGCCGCCGCCGGCCCACCAGGAGCCGGTGCCCCCTGAAGGGTACGTGGTGAGCTTCGTCTGCTTCCACGAGCGGGGGTTCGGCGTTCCTGCATCCACCTTCATGCGCGCGCTCCTCCACTACTACCGGGTGGAGCTTCACCACCTCGCCCCCAACGCCGTTGCGCAGGCCGCCATCTTCGCGGCGGTCTACGAGGGCTACCTTGGGGTGGAGCCGCAGTGGAACCTGTGGCTTCACCTCTTCAAGGCTGAGCTCTTTGCCAGGAGGGCGGGGGGGGGGGGAAGGGGGTCCTGGCCACGGCTCGAGTTGGGAGCTGCGTCCTGCAGGTGAGGTCGAGCCGGGCGGATCTGTACATCCCGGCTCGCCTCATCTCCTCGAACAACGGGTGGCACGAGGGCTGGTTTTACCTCCGCAACGATGATAATCAGTTGCCGAGGTACACCGGCCGCGTGCTGACCGCTCGGGAGGACCGCTGGACGTATGGAGTGCCGGAGGCCGAGAAGCCGCGCCTGGACCCGCTGCTGGCGGCGCTGCAGCAGCTTCGCCTTTGGGGCTTGATGGCAGCGGTGGTGGCTACGGCCTTCCACCGCCGCAGAGCGATGCCGCTGTGCCGGCGTCGTCTGCGCCTCGACCAGATGACTCCGGAGGCATCTCTGGAGGGGACCCGGATGTCCCATGAGTCCCTCACCCTCGAGGAGGTTCTCCGACGAGCGCGCCGGATGGTTGGGATCTTCAAGGTGGAGGAGGTCGACCGGGTCCCCATGAGGCCCACCCAGGGGTTCGAGCCCGTGGTAAGTATCTTTGGGTTGATACATTTGCTAGTTTTGTTCGTTTTTGGATTCCCCTAATTTGGTCGAGGCCGGTGCGCAGAACTTGTCGGCGCTGTGGGAGACACGTCCGCCTGTCCCAGAGGATCGGCCCGCCCGGGAGGCTCGACGCCTTCATGCTTCCAAGAAGAGGAACACCAAGGAGACGGCCAAGAAGCGGGCAATCCGCAAGGCCAAGGAGGCGGAGGCGCTGAAGAAGCTCTGGCGCCAGCAAACCGTCGAAGGGGTTCCTCTGGCGCCGTCGCCTTCCGAGACGATCTCGGGGGAGGACGACGACAGCAGCGGCGAGGACGATGACGCTCTGTCGCGGTATGATGCCGCGACCGGGCTGGGGGACCTCCCGACATCCGCCCCCTGCTGGAGCCCATCGGGGGGTCATCCTCCTCCGTTGTCGTGGTCGAGGAGACCGAGGAGGAGGAAGAGGAAGAGGAGAAGGAGAAGAAGAAGAAGGAGAAGGAGAAGGAAGAGGTGGGCCCCTCGACGGGAGGGGCCGCTTTGCCCCGGACCCGGCAAGAGGGGTCGACGGGGATGCCCGTACCGGCCCAGGCCCCGCAAACTCGGGCGGGGGCCGGGACGGTGGTACCGGCGTCATCATCGGCGGCGCCGCCGGCAGGCGTAAGGACCCGAGGCCAGCTACCCTCGGAGGCACAGAAAGCGCAGGGCAGTGCGCCGGTGAGGGCCCCACGGAGTGCCCGCCCTGCTGGTGGGGCTGCCGCGAGGCCGCCGCCCGCCGCCTCGGGAGGCTCGGACCGCACGGGGTCGAGGCCCTTAGTGCCAATTTCCGGGTGAGTATTCGTGCTCAGTGGTTTCGCCTCTCTCTAGGTCCGTCGACTGATCTTGTTCCTTGTTTCACAGGTTGAAGCGGAAGGCGGAGATAATGGGGCCTACCCCGGTGAAGTCGCTGCGGGCGAGCGCCTCCGTTCTCAACCGGACGGCGGAGCAGGACGTGGCCTGGGTTCGCCAGGTCGAGGCCGCGAAGGGGCGTCTTTGACAGCAGCAGGAGGCAGCAGCTGCTACGGGGGTCGCGGGCCCCGATGCCGCCGCGGAGAGGTCCGACTCGGTGAGGGCGGTGGCGCCCAGTTCGGTCGAGGCGGAGCCCAGGCCGTTGCCGACGGCCGCGGCTGCCGTTGAGGCCGTGACGGGTGAAGCACCCGCCCGCGGCGCGGAGCGGGCGGGTGCCGACGTGACCATGGAGGAGGTCGCATCGGCACCGGGACAGGAGGTGGCACCGGCGAGGGGGCCGCAGCCACAACAAGACCTGCCGGCGCGACCGGTGGGTACGGTGGAGGGTGAGGCCGTCGAGCTCCCTACCGGGGCCCCAGAAGAAGGGGTGCCGGAGGCCGAGGTGCCGGCTGCGGGAATGCCGTCGGTCGAGGCGCCGGCTCCTGAGCCACCGACGGTCGAGGTGCCAGCTCCGGAAGTGCCGGCGACCGAGGGGCCGGCCACCGCAGAAGGGCGGGTGCCCGTGGTCCTTACCCTCGATGACACCCCCCTGGACAAGGGGAAACAAGTGATGGGGAGGGGGGTGAGGCCACGGATCAGGCCGGTGCCTCGACGGCCGCTGGAGCCGCGGGAGCTGTGGGCGAGGCCGGCCCCTCGGCGGGACCGGGAGACGCCCCGGCCGGGTCGTTGTCGTCATGGCCTGACGTCGCCGCGCTGGCGATAGCACGGGCCGAGGCGGAGATTCCGAGGTGGGGGGGCCGTCCTTTCAGTTCAGGGACGCCGCGAACCCCGACACCGAGCCCATCTTCACCCTGAATGACAGGGATGAGGTGCACCGCTGGGAGTACCTCGAGGGTGTCCGTCGGCACCTCGATCGGGTGCTCAATGTGGCGTCCGATGCCGTCTCGCGGTGTATACGGGATGCCACAGAGGTATGATTGATCCGTCGGCTTTTTTCGTGGCTCTTAGTGTCTTTTTCCCTCGGTTTCTTTATCTTTTTGGTTTCTTCGAGTTGTGGCTAGGAGCTGAAGGAGTACTCCCACCGCAAGTCGCTCTTCATCCGGGATGAGAGTGGCGTGTGGACCGCGCTGGCGCAGCAACGAGCCCTGGTCGAGGAGGCCCAGAAAAGGCTTTCCGATCGGAACGCCGAGATGGCTGAGCTTCGTACCGCCTACTCGACGGTGAAGGAGGAGGCGATACAGGCTTGGGCGGTCGAAGCCGAGATGCGCACCAAGGTGGACAAGGCCCGGGAAGAGGCTGCCCAGGCTCGCAGGGACCTCGAGCCCCTGTCGGCACGGGTAAAGGAGATCGAGGAGGACGTCTCCTAGGTCGGCCGTCAACGTGACCTCCTCAACGTCCAAATCGGGCAGGTCACGGCCCGTTTCAGCGCGCTGAAGGACGAGGTCTCAGTGCTGAACGGGGCCGTCCAAGAGAAGGACGCGGCACTCCAGACCGCCCGTCAGGAAATCGAGGCGCTGAAGGCGACCGTCCGTGATAAGGACAGCGCCCTCCTGGGGCTCGAGCAGACGTGCGGGGGGCTCCGTGACGAGGTTGTGGGCTTGAAGACCCATATCGAGGGTAAGTATGACTGTTGCAGCCATGACGTCGAGGCCTTGTGTTAGGTACTAATTTTATTTTGTCACGTTTCAGAGCTGGAGAGCGAGAATCGGGAGGCTCATTCCTCTGCCAACTCCTTCCAGAGCCTCCTCAAAGCCGAGACCCGGAGGACCCAGCTGCTCGAGGGCGCGATCACCACCATGTGTGACGGTCTGGGGGTCGAGCCCGACGCCGACACCGGAGAAGACGTTCCGGGGAACTCCTTCATCCGTCGGATGGCTGCGCTGGGCCACCTTGCCCGGGAGAAGATACAGGATAGCCTCCACCACGGTGTGAAGAGGGCGCTGGCCGTCGTCCGTTCAGGGTTTGTGTTCGACATGGAGCTCGTCGCTGACGGCTTCATCACAGACCCGGATCGGATGGACGAGGACAATGAGAACGCCTGTCTGGAGCTGATTGAAGCCACGGAGGGGCCTGGGAGTCATCTGGCCTCGCTCTTTGAAGCCAAGGTGGTCCCGCCTGCTGATGATGAAGGCTTGTGAGCCAGATCTGGGCGCAAAGGCCCGTGTAATAAGTTAGTACTTTAGATTTTGGTCGTGGTGGCCTTGGAGGCCCTAAAAACTTGAAGCATAAACCTGTTCGTAGTTAATTTAGTTTATTCGAGCCTTTCTTCCCCTTATTGCTTGGATTGTGTTCTCGTGTGATTTACTTAGCGCGCGGTTGCGTCCTTTGGCGTAAGGGAGCGAGTGGAGGTACCGTAGCCTCGGAGGCGTAAGTAATCTCGTGGCTCGACTGCCTTCGAGCTTCAGGGTGCTCTTGCGGCCTCGCAGATCGCGTGAGAACCTGATCTAAGCGGCAGGGAGTGTGCTCTCTTTCAAAGTTAGGAACCGTCATTTAGACCTTCCTAGCGTGAAGTTGCACCTCTAGAAGGCGTAAGGGGTGAGTGGAGGCACCATAGCCTCAGAGGCGTAGGTGATACTCCTAGCTCGAGAGTCCTTTCGAACCTTAGGGTGCTCTTACAGCGCCGTTGATCTAAGAAGCGGTTCTTAAAATTAAAAAAGAGTGTTAGTTTTTTCGGGGACTGGGGGGGTTCCCCCCTTGTGTAGCCCCCGAGGGAGGGTCGAGTCTGGGAGTGCAGAGTTGATCCTTCCTCATTGTGGGACGAAAGTTTGGACATTGCCGTATTTTTTATTGATGAGAAAGAAATTACAGAGCCTCGAGGCTTTCTAAGGAAAAAAGCGACGTAGCTGTTCGATGTTCCAGGCGTTGGTGAAGATTTCGCCCTTCTCGTTAGATAGCTTGTAGGTGCCCGGCTTTAGCACTTCTGCGATGATGTATGGTCCTTCCCACGGTGGCGTGAGCTTGTGCCGTCCCTTGGTGTTTTGGTTCCACCGTAGCACCAGGTCACCGACGTTGAGGTCACGTTTGCGAACGTGTCTGTCGTGGTAGCGTCGGAGTCCCTGCTGGTACCTGGCAGAGTGCAATAGAGCCACATCCCGGGCCTCCTCGAGCTGGTCGAGGGCGTCCTCTCTTGTGGCGTCGTTGTTTCTTTCGCTATAGGCCTTCAACCTTGGGGATCCGTATTCTATATCAGTTGGGAGCATTGCCTCAGAACCGTAGACTAAGAAGAACGGAGTGAACCCCGTGGCTCGACTCGGTGTTGTTCTTAAGCTCCACAGGACTGAGGGTAGCTCGGCAGCCCATCTTTTGCCATGTTTGTTTAGCTTGTCAAAGATTCTGGGTTTCAGGCCTTGTAGGAGCATGTCATTGGCACGTTCCACTTGGCCGTTTGTTTTTGGATGAGCCACGGCTGACCAGAGCACCCGAATGTGATGGCAGTTGCAGAAATCCAGAAACTTTTTATCAGTGAACTGAGTCCCGTTGTCTGTGATGATACAGTTGGGGATCCCAAAGCGATGAATGATGTCGGTGAAGAAGAGCACAGCTTGCTCGGACCTGATGCTGGTGATAGGGCGGGCCTCGATCCACTTGGAGAATTTATCGATGGAAACGAGCAAGTGGGTGAAGCCGCCAGTTGTCCTCTTTAGAGGTCCGACAAGGTCGAGCCCCCAAACGGCAAACGGCCATGTGATGGGGATCGTTTGTAGAGCATGTGCCGAAAGATGGGTCTGTCTCGCATAGTACTGACAACCTTTACAGGAGCGTACTAGCTTGACGGCGTCAGAGACTGCGGTCGGCCAGTAGAATCCTTGTCGAAAGGCATTTCCGACGAGGGTTCGAGGTGTTGCGTGGTGACCGCAAGCCCCCGAGTGCAGATCGCTGAGCAGGTCCCTGCCTTGCTCATTTGTGACACAGCGTTGGAGAATGCCAGTAGGGCTGCGGCGGTACAGCTCCCTACTATCGCCAATGATCACAGAGGTTTTGGCCCGGCGAGCGATCCGTCGAGCCTCGGTCTTATCCGAGGGGAGGTCCCCTCGGATAAGGTAGTCAAGGTACGAGACGCGCCAGTCAGGCTCGGGGCCAGATGGTGGGGTCGAGCCTTCCACCTGCATGGCTTCAGCCCCGGTCGAGGGGGCTTCGGCCTCAGGTGGGGGGTCGAGTGACGTCCCGTCGATCCCCTCGTTTGGCCCGAGGTCGACGGATGGCTGCTGAAGATCTTTTGCGAAAACGTCTGGTGGAACCGTAGTTCGATTGGACGCAATTTTTGCCAGTTCATCGGCGGCCTCATTATACGTGCGTGCGATGTGGTTGAGCTCGAGGCTGTGAAACTTGTCCTCGAGGCGCCGCACCTCTTGGCAATAAGCTTCCATCTTGGGGTCGTGGCAGCTCGAGCTCTTCATGACTTGATTGATCACGAGCTGGGAGTCGCCTCGAACGTCAAGGTGTCGGACCCCGAGCTCGACGGCGATTCTCAGCCCCGTGACGAGTGCCTCGTATTCGGCGATGTTGTTTGACGCAGGAAAATGAAGCCGGACGACGTAGCGCATGTGAACCCCGAGGGGTGAGATGAAGAGCAAACCCGCGCCTGCTCCTATTTTCATTAACGACCCATCAAAGTACATGGTCCACAGCTCAGCCTGGAGCTGTGCGGGGGGGAGTTGGGTGTCGGTCCATTCAGCTAGGAAGTCTAATAACACCTGTGACTTGATAGCCTTGCACGGCGCATAGGACAGGGTCTCGCCCATGAGTTCGACCGCCCATTTAGCAATCTACCCGAGGCTTCCCGGTTCCAGGCTATCTCTCCCAAGGGGAAAGAAGAAACCACAGTAACCGGGTGGCCCTCGAAGTAGTGTCGGAGCTTGCGCCGTGTCAGGACGACGGCATATAGCAGTTTCTGAATTTGTGGGTATCGAACCTTAGTTTCCGAGAGCACCTCACTGATGAAATAGACCAGCCTCTGGACGGGCAAGGTATGCGCCTCCTCGGCCCGTTCGACGACCAGGACCGAACTGACTACTTGTGACGTTGCAGCGACATAAAGTAGGAGCGGTTCCCCGGGGGTCGGAGGGACAAGGATCGGAGAGTTAGAGAGTGTGGCCTTGAGTTTTGTGAGAGCCTCCTCAGCCTCGAGGGTCCAGGAAAAAATGCTCTGATTTCTTCAAGAGACGGTACAGAGGGAGCGCTTTCTCGCCGAGGCGTGAAATGAAACGGCTGAGCGCTGCTAGGCAACCCGTGACCCTCTGTACGCCCTTTAGGTCTCGGATGGGGCCCATCCTAGTTATGGCAGAGATTTTTTCGGGGTTGGCCTCGATGCCGCGTTTGGATACGATGAATCCTAAAAGCAAGCCTCGAGGGACGCCAAAGACGCATTTCTCTAGGTTGAGCTTGATATTCTTTGCCCGAAGGCATTTAAACGCAACGTCGAGGTCGCTGACCAGATCGTCGGCTTGTTTTGTTTTGACAACGATGTCGTCGACATAAGCTTCGACGGTCGACCCGATGTGTTCTCCGAAAACGTGCTGCATGCACCGCTGGTACGTAGCCCCTGCGTTCCGGAGATCGAAGGGCATCGTAACATAGCAATACATGCCGAAGGGGGTAATGAATGAAGTCGCGAGCTGGTCGGACTCCTTCATTTTAATCTGATGGTAACCGGAGTAGGCGTCTAAGAACGAAAGAGTTTCACATCCCGCAGTGGAATCAACGATTTGATCAATGCGTGGCAAAGGGAAGGGAACTTTCGGACATGCTTTATTCAAACTAGTATAGTCTACACACATCCTCCACTTCCCGCTCTTTTTCTTAACTAATACAGGATTAGCTAGCCACTCGGGATGATGAACTTCCTTGATGAATCCGGCCTCCAGTAGCTTGTGGATCTCCTCGCCGATGACCCTGCGCTTCTCCTCGTCGAAGCGGCGCAGGCGTTGCTTCACCGGTTTGGACCCGGCCCGGATCTCCAAGGCGTGCTCGGCGACTTCCCTGGGTATGCCCGGCATATCCGAGGGACTCCACGCAAAGATGTCGATGTTTGCGTGGAGAAAGTCGACGAGCATGGCTTCCTATTTTGGATCGAGGGTGGCGCTGACGTTCAGCGCCTTCCCGTTGGGATCAGCGGGGTCGAGGGGCGCGAGCTTGATGTTTTCCGCGGGCTCGAAGCTGCCGGCGTGGCGCTTTGGGTCGGGAATCTCGTTGGCAAGACCGTCGAGGTCCGCAGCCAAGGTCGCCGACTCCAAAACCGCCTCGCCGTGCTCGACGCACTCGACGTCGCACTCGTAGGCATGTTCATACGAGGGCCCCACGGTGATGACGCCGTTTGGGCCTGGCATCTTGAGCTTGAGATAGGTGTAGTTCGGCACAGCCATGAACTTGGCGTAGCACTGGCGCCCGAGGATAGCGTGGTATGTTCCACGGAACCCGACCACTTTGAAGTTGAGGATCTCCTTTCTGAAGTTGGCCGGTGTGCCAAAACAAACAGGCAGATCGACCCGTCCGAGGGGTTCCGCCCGTTTCCCTGGCACGACCCCGTGGAAGGCCCCGACGCTAGGTTGGAGGCGCGCTCTCTCGACCCCCAGAAGGTCGAGGGTCTGGGAGTAGATGATGTTGAGGCTGCTCCCGCCGTCCATGAGCACTTTAGTGAGGCGTGTGTTGGCGATGACGGGATCAACAACAAGCGGGTAGACTCCCGGATTGGGGACGTAGTCAGGATGATCATCATGGTCGAAAGTGATGGCCACCGCAGACCAATCGAGGAAACGGGGAACCGCTGTTTGTACGGAGAAAACCTCACGCCGCTCTCGCTTGCGCTGGCGAGCCGAGAGGCGGGTCGAGGGTCCTCCGTAGATCATGAAGCAGTCGTGGATCTCGGGGAATCCCTCATCCTTGTCGTCACCCTTGGGGTCTTCCTTCTTGTCGGTGTTCTTGCCGCCTGCGCCCTCGAAGTATCTGCGGAGCATATGACAATCTTCGAGGTTATGGTTAGTGGGTCCCTTGTGGTAGGGACACGGCTCCTTGAGCATTTTGTCGAAGATGCCCCCACCAGGGGGGCCTCGAGGCTTCTTGCGCTCGGTAGCGGCGATAAGCTCGTCGGTCGGGGCCTCGAGCTTGGCTTGCTGGCCTTTCTTCTTCTTACGGTTGTTCCTCTTGGAGCCCCGGGTGGAGCTCGCGGGATCGTCGGCCTTCTGCTTCCCTTTGTCCTGCTCACCGCCAAAGATGGCACCAACTGCCTCCTTGCCGGCGGCAAAGTTGGTGACGATGTCCATTAAGCCGTTGGCAGTGAGTGGGGTGTGACGGCCCAACTCTCGGACCAACTCCTTGCAAGTGGTGCCAGAGAGGAAAGCCATAATGACGTCGGAGTCGGTGACGTTGGGGAGCTCGGTACGTTGCCTGGAGAAGCGCCGGATGTAATCCCGGAGGGATTCATCCGGCTTCTGCTTGCAACTCCGGAGGTCCCACGAGTTGCCGGGGCGCATGTAAGTTCCCTTGAAGTTTCCCTCGAACACCTTCACGAGATCGTCCCAGTCGTGGATCTATTGGGGCGGGAGATCCTCGAGCCAGGCTCGAGCGGTGTCGGAGAGGAACAGGGGGAGCTGTCGGATGATGACCCGGTCGTCGGTGGCCCCACCCAGCTAACACGCCAAGCGGAAATCGGCGAGCCAAAGTTCGGGTTTGGTCTCGCCATTGTACTTGGTGAGAGTCGTGGGGAGGCAAAACCACGCCGGGAGTATCGTCTCACGGATAGCCTTACTGAAGACCCGAGGGCCCGGAGGCTCGGGTGAAGGGCTACGATCCTCCGAGCTGTCGTAACGCCCGCCCCTATGCATGTGGTAACCTCGGGCCGCACCGTCACCGTGCTTGCGCGTGCGGCGCTCGACGATGTTGCCACGGGTGTCTCGAGGTCCATGGTCGTGCGCGATGGGCTCAGGGGCGAGAGCCATCCGGATCTGTCGGGCAGGTTCGGGATGAACCGAGGCCTCCCTTTCCTATCGGGAGGGCTCTGCGAGCCGCTCCGAGGCGGGCTCGCGTCGCCTCGAGGTAGAGCTCTCGGCCTGCTGCAGGGCAGCAGTCTCGAGGAGTTCTCGGATCTCATCTCGGGCCCGGCGGGCGTCGGGTTTGACGGCTCGGGCATGTTGCGGAGGAGCATGGCGGCGGCGACGACGTTCTGGCTGGCTCGAGCGAAAACCGGGGGTCGGCCGCCCGGTCCTCGTCGATGCGACGGTTGACGTCGCGAGCTCTCTCGCGAGCTCTCCCGCCCAGTGCACGTTCCGCACGCTCACGCTCGAGGGTTTGTTGAAGTAGATGCAGGTTCTCTTGTTCCTCGTTGAGCCTCTCCTGCAACTCGCGGATTTGCTCGAGCTGCATTCCTTGGTCCGCAAGGAATTGAGCCTCGTCCCGCTCGGCAGGGAGCTCGACATGAGGGGGCGTGTGCCTTCCTTCGACCGGCTCTTCTTCCTGTGATTCCGACGTGCTTTCAACATCGACGTTGAAGCACTCGCAGGTCGGATCGTAGGTGTCATCAGCCGAGTCGGAGTCAGGAGCGCCAAAGTAATAGTATGATGGGGGAATGTGTGGCCGTTGCAAATCATCACCGGGGTTGCAACGTTGGGAAGCGGTCACACGGGGTTCTGTTTCTGGTGTCTCCGTAGAGTCCAGGTAATCAGAAGCTGGCGTGGACGCAATGAGGTCCAGAGTGGAGCGTAGATGGTGCCCGGGGAGTTCCTCATAAGCAGCCGAATCTAGCGTACACGTGCTCACGGAAGAAGCGTACACCCGGGCAGCCGAATCTAGCCCAAACGGGAACGGTGAAGGAGATGCTGCTGTCCACGCCGGAGCGGGTGCTCCGGGCAGCGGTGTCTCACCGGACGGGGGAGCGGCGGGATTCTCCGTCGGCATGTTACCCTCAGCCAAGCTTATCCTCCCCAGACCTTCAATGAGGAAATCTGGGTCGGCGTCCGGCTGGGGGGTGCCGGACCGGGGAATCCCATCACCCTCCGCGAGGTGAAGACGGTGGTTGCGTCGGGCTCGTCGTCGTCGGGCGGCTCACGCCTGCCTGGAGCGACGGTACCGGCGGATTGCTCCCCCAGGCTGGGAGAGCTCGTAATCCTCGTCGGTTGGGTGCCTGGGTGGGAGTAGGACCATATCGTAGCCATAGCCAAGCGACATGAACTCCAAACTCCCGAACCAGATCACCGTGGCCAACGGGATAGGACGATCGGGGTCAGCCATCCAGGAAAAAGGCGGGAAAGCGACGTTGGCACGCAGCGATCCCCTACCTGGCACGCCAACTGTCGGTGTTCGGTCCTGAGTGGGTCCTAAACCGACGAGTAAATGCTGCATGTCCCTTTCCTGGATGGTGGTGCAAGGAGAACACACGGGGGTTTATCCTGGTTCGGGCAATAGAAAGCCCTACGTCCAGCGGGGGGGAGAGATTTGTATTTCCTTGCACCGAGGTGCTTGCGTAGGGGTTACAAGCTTGCGAGAGAGGGCGGCGAGCCCAGGTCTCAAAAAGGAAAAAGAGTACAAGGTGATTGCTTGAGATGTTGATCTCTATCTTGTGTCTGTTTTCTTGTCCGTCCTCCTCTCCAGAGCCCTGGCCTACCCTTTTATAGGACGAGAGGAGGCCAGGACGACGGGAGCCTTGAGATGATGTTTTGTCGATCCCTGTTGAGGTGGCTGTAGCGACGTGTCGTAGAAATGGAGGGCCATCCCTGGACACCATGGTGTCATAGAGGACGAGACGCTGAAATGACCCGGAGCGCCATGCCATGCCGTCCTCCCTTCCCCGTTGAGCCGTGCTGGGCATCGAGGCCGGGTCGAGGGCGAACGGATAAGTCCGAATCCCTGGAATCGCGGTGTACGGACTTTGTCGTATCCTCCCTCGAGGGTAACTAGTGACGTACAGTGCGCGGTAAGGTGGGTACAGTGACGGTTTTCACCTCCCATCACGGGATGGGCGGTAAAACAGTGAGGACTGACACTGGCATTGTTCCCACGTCGACCCTGGTCGTGGCCATGCCGGTAGGTGGTAGTAGGTAATCGCATTAAATGATATGGATTTTGTCCTGGGGTAGGTGAAGAGGAGGGGTCGAGACGCTCGACCCGGGCTCACGCGAGTCGGAGTGTTCCTGGTAGGCGGTCGAGCCTCGTGCGGGTCGGAGTGCGGTCGAGGTACCTCGCTGTACGGAGCGGGGCGCGGTCGAGGCATCTCCCGTCGAGGGTGCCTTGTACGAGTCGGAGCCGGAGCGCGGTCGAGGTACTCCGTCGAGCTACCCTCGTGCGAGGCGGTCCTGATATTTGGCCGAGCTTTGGCGCGACTTAGTCGTTTTCGTTTTTATTATCGTCAAATGTGGGTACCCCTATACTATTGGTACCGACAGCTACAGTTGCAGAAAGCTGCGCGTTAGGTGCCAACCACTGTGCAGCATCCGGTCGCTCCTTGACTTCTGCTGCGCGCGCTGAGTACTGACCAGACTCAGGAGCCAGCGTCCAGTCACTACTTCTTCAGCGTCCGGTCATTGAAATGACCCTCAATTCACTTCCAATTCGAGAAACTTTGTGAATGAGTTTATCTCCAAACAATCCTTGGGTTGTCCCTGAGCTAGCTAGTGCTAAGTTTGATAAGTGTGTACCACACCTAAATCATTAGACTTACCTAGGTCAAGCTACTAGTTTATACCCCCTTAATAGTACGGCCAAAGGAAAAACAAAGTCCTAAACTACTCTAAGTGTCTCTCCAACACCAATCGACACTTAGAACTAGTTGTCCTTAACCTTGTCGTCCATCCTTTGAAAACAGAAACAATTTCCATCGACAGAGGCATGAATACCATAATTGCCCAATCACTCATCATTATCATGACCTAACTCAAATTGCCTCTGCAAAACACACGTTAGTCACAGTAATCTTATGTTATCATTAATCACCGAAACCCAACTAGGGGCCTAGATGCTTTCAGGAGGCATAGCAGATCCGCTTGTCAAGTGGGGTTTGATGGTTTGGGCCTCAAAACCACCAACAGACAATTTTTGGGTTTGGGCGTCAAAACCAGGTCAGAGTTCGGGATGGACATGGAGGCAACACGTGGCGTCATTATGAAACTTGCGTCGACGCGAAGCAAAGTCATGAAGAGCTCATGGCTATCGGATGCACAGATCTCAAGTTGAACCATTTTGCCCCTAGGTTAAGTGGTTCAACAAAAATATCAAAGGCTTGTTAAGAATGTGTAATAGGCCTATAAATAAGATAGGAAGCTGACCCCACCAACCATCTCTCTAGTGGTCATTCCTTAGGTTTTCTCCGTCTCTAGTCTTACTCTTCAGTACAGAGAGAGATCAACAGATGTGAGTTTGAGTCCCTCATATGCTTCTTGATCTTGAGAAATAAAGAAAGTTCACCTCTGAAATTTATGCTTAAGATCTAAAGTTGTGTTTGGTTGTGGTTTTCTTCTCCCAGTTTCGCTTGTTTTTGGTGTTTCAGTCTTCCTTTTGGTTTGGAGGTTTATGAGTCATTTTTGCAAACCAGTTTGAGCTGATCTCTCATGAGCATCAAGTTTGGTGAATTTGCCTGTTCTTAAAGAAAACCCTAATCCAGAGATTTGTTTGGTGATTTCCTGCCATTTAGATGGATGGTTTGAATGGATCTTCTGGAATACCTTCCTGACCTCCCTCCCTACCTCTGCGCAAAATCTCACTTGGATTTTTTTTATTCCTCAACTCTTCAAGTACAAGATGTAGTATCTGAACTCATGCATCAATTGACACCACCACACACAAAGACTCACACACACACCCCTAGTGTGCAAGCTAGACCTACACTTATATACGAAGAGGTTGCACATGGCTGAGAGGTATCCGAAGTCATCCAAGCTTCGCACGTGACGGGCATATCACCCTGACCATTGTGACGCATCCATGTGTGAGGCTGTCCTAAAAATATTGGGGGAAAACCCTGGTGGAAAACGTGAGACGAGCAGGGCTCAAACTCACGACCGGCCGCTCCACCACTAGAAGCCAATGCCGACCGAGCTATGGCTCGTTCCCAAATCTCACTTGGATTGGATTTGATTTGGGCAACTTTGCACTTATGGCAGAATGTTTTCCGGGTTCAGGCTGTGAGGGTCGGCTGACCCTTGACCTCAGCCAAGGTGCCACCCTGTCTATGTTGGCCCAACAACAGCACTGATTCTGGTCGCTTGCAGCCTGTCTTGGGCTCGGTGAAGGGCTTGGGCTCGCTTCCAGAGCACAACGAGGCGTCCACAAGGGCCCAGCATTTATGGCCGGTCTCGAAACTGAGCGAGGCACAGAGCAGCTGCCAGCGTCAATGGTGGACAAGGCATGCAGACGTGCTATCGTGTTCGTCGCGACGGTTCAGGACAGGTAGGGCACTTAAGCCATTGCACGGGGATGGGGCAAGGTAGAGGCACGACAGAGGGTTGCTGCGACGCTCGGTTGTGCAAGGCTGCAATGGCATTGGCTGTGGTGGACGGTGGGTAGGGCACTGACATGACCAAACGCGAGACAGAGCGAGGACAAGGCATTGACGCGCGAGGAGAGGCTGATGGCAGGTGGGGCAAGGCCGCGTCGAGCTCAGCACGCGAGCTCCGGCCAATCGGCGTTGAGGTGGGCAGGGAAGGCGCAACCATGTGGCGTTTCCGAGCCGGGCGACATCGCGGCGTGCGCAGAGAAGCTGACGGAGCGCTTTGCATGATGCTGTTTTGGACAGCCATGTACGGATGTTTGCCCTTAGTCCTTGGATTGGGATGGAGCGTGAAAAGTTGTCAATGTAACAGAGCTGACCAATTTATACAAAATTAAGTAAGAAAATCATCCGCCGGAGCATACAACTTAGCACATATATATACGTATAAACCCGGTAGTCCGTGAAACCACGAAGGATTTCAAACTTTCCAACAACTCAGCCAAGATCGTCAAGTTTAGTGGTCGCCATTCACATGATTACATAAGTTCGCACATAACATAATACATCAGAGCTCGAAAGTAAAATAGTTATTATAATACCAAGTTCAAATAAGTAGTGAAAGCAAATAGTTTTTGAACCACCAACACACCCTTAGTTCGATACAGTGTCAGGTACTTATCACATCCACAAAAGCTTTGAGACGAGATATAGAATGACCATGCCGTCTATGCATCTCCCATTGCTGGATACAGGCAATTGATGCAGTAGCCGTAATATATCTGTTCATCTGCAACAATAGAAATAAAACCCTAAGTACGAGAATGTACTCAGCTAGACTTACCCGATATGACCAAAAATAAAGTGACTCCAAGAATTATGAAAGGCTTTATAGTGGGCTGGCTGACTCATTTTGCCAAAAGCATATTTAATAATTAAAGAATATTTTTACCAAAACTATTGCATCAAGTTAATAATTATTAACCTATCAACTAGATTTGCACCTATGCTAGAGCAATCATGTGATTTAAGCAATTAATGATAACCATATGATCACTAGCATTCCATCTTATCATAACCATAATAACCAACCGAGTGTTCCATAAACATTACTACGGTGTTGTGGCTCAAGTAAAGTGCTCACTATCCAGGAGCGATTGCGATTCGAATCGATTACTAATCAGCTGGTGATTTATTCCTCACACAAACCACACCCACCTGCTAGTGAGCTACAGATCACCGTACCAACTATTCAGGTAAAGTCTCGAGTTTGCCAGAAACCACCATACCCAGGGGCCGACCGACTGCTCTTTGGTCTTACCATCGCGCCCCCGTGTCCTACCTCACCTGCGCCAGTACAGTGCGTTGCGGGCAATTTACTCGGCCCGAATAATTTCTCGGCTTCGTTGTCGAAAGGTACTTTATTTGGCCAGCTAAATGTGAGGCATGCGTTCAACATGACCCAAGGGACAACAACAACGGTCCTTAACCGACACCGACGGAAATCACTACAGTCCAAAACCCAACAAGCTTCCGTCCGGTCTCAAATTCACTTCAACACTTGGTTATATATCATGATACCACATTTAGCCAAACAAGAACCAGGTAAACACCTATAGCTCGCAGGTGACAGGAAATCACCTTACTTCTACCGATCTAAGCAAGCTAAGCATTTACTTAACTCCGTATACCAGGGTATAACAAGGATATGATATAAAGAGGGTAAATAAGGTAAAATACAGCAACGATTGCAATCAATTCCTAAACTTAATGCATCAAAGATAATTAAAGCATAATTTAAACATTTGCAAACCGAGGGAGAAATGCTCCGGGGCTTGCCTCGTTCAAACAAACTCGGACGGTGGTCTGGACACTCTTGAAGTTCGTCAACGGCATCCTCCTCGGCCTGCACCTGATGTGAACTAGGGTTCCCGATCTTCCGAAAGGTTCTGATAACTCTCAATTTGGTGGAGTCACGACACAATTCGATCCGGCTTCCGAACAACTCGGCTCTGAACCCCGCAATCGCAGCACCACGACTCCTCTGGTTATCGACCGGCGTTGCACGGTCGACCTCACCAAGAAGGCTAAGTCCTTTCCTGCAAATCGAGAACACAAGCAAGAACACAAAGGAATGCAACCAAATTGCAGATGAATGATTAATCTCACAAAGTTGGGGTCTCACAAACCGACGACGGCGGCGAAACTGTTATCAACAGAATAATCTAAGCAAAACCCAACCCTAATGTAGGCGGCGACTACTTATTATATAGCCTAAGGGATGTCCAAGGACCCCTATTCGCGTCCCTAGGGAGTGCCAACACGTTACAAGGCCCAAACGGCCCAAAAGACGGCGACACAGCGCCCTGACAGATTCTGGACGGTGACTTGTTTCGACAATTCCCGTTGATTCCGAATAGCTTTTGACGTGAGACCACTTGGGTTGGCTTCCTTATCAAATAAGCTTTCCATCCATATATGGATCATTGAAAACGGAGTCCGGATGCGTCCTGGGTGACCAGTTTAAGGCAGACTGGTCCTGGATTCCGAGGTGGACTCGAACTTGATTTGGTTTGGTCCTCCATCTTTATCCGGGCGCCCTCGCTGGTCCTCCACGCCTCCAAGCCCTCCTCCATGTGTCTCCTGGACCTCTCCTTCATACCTAAGCACAATATAATCATTAGGTAGCAATCTATTCTCAGAATCATATAAAGAGTTACTTAGGAACGAGCTCACCTCTAAATTTAATTGACGCGCGCGAGCTCTAGTGATTGGACCTTGAATGTCCAGCAGTGGATCATTGTGTGTATGTGAAGGAGTGATGTCCTCATCATCCTCCCCCTCTTGAATTAGAGTCGTCCTCGACACCAACTCATCTTCGTCTCCCAAGTATGGCTTCAAATCTGAAATGTTAAAAGTGGGACTAACCCCAAATTCGGGGGGTAACTCAAGCTTATATGCATTATCATTAATCTTCTCAACAATTTTAAATGGACCATCAGCTCTAGGCATCAACTTAGACTTTCTCAAATCTGGAAATCTATCCTTTCTCAAGTGCAACCAAACCAAATCACCCGGTTCAAGCTTCACTTCTTGTCTACCTTTACTACCAGCAATTCTATACTTTTCAGTCATTTTTTCAATGTTGTGCTTTGTTGTTTCATGCATTTGCAAAATAAAATCAGCACGTTCCTTAGCATCAACATGAATTCTATCACTAGTAGGTAGAGGCAAAATATCAATTGGAGCACGGGGATTGAATCCATACACTACCTGAAAAGGACTTACCTTGGTGGTAGAATGTGTTGCCCGATTGTAAGCAAACTCCACATGAGGCAAACATTCTTCCCACATCTTCAAATTTTTCTTCAGAATAGCTCTCAACATGGCACCCAAAGTACGGTTAACTACCTCTGTTTGCCCATCGGTTTGTGGGTGACAAGTTGTAGAAAACAACAGTTTTGTACCCAACTTATTCCATAGAGTGCGCCAAAAGTGACTCAAAAATTTAGCGTCGCGATCTGAAACAATAGTAGAAGGCATACCATGCAAACGAACAATCTCTTTGAAAAAGAGGTCAGCAATATGAATAGCATCATCACTTTTATGACATGGTATAAAGTGTGCCATCTTAGAAAATTGATCCACCACAACAAAAATGCTATCCCTCCCCCTCTTAGTCTTAGGCAATCCCAAAACAAAGTCCATAGAAATATCTGCCCAAGGAATAGAAGGAACAGGAAGAGGCATATACAAACCATGTGGATTCAAGCGAGACTTAGCTTTTTGACATGTGGTACAACGTGCCACGAATCGCTCAACATCTCTCTTCATCTTTGGCCAAAAGAAGTGTGTGGCCAAAACATCCTCCGTCTTCTTAGCACCAAAATGTCCCATCAACCCTCCTCCATGCGCTTCCTGCATCAACAAAAGACGAACGGATCCTACTAGAATGCATAGGCGGTTAGCTCTAAATACAAAACCATCATTGACCACAAACTTGTTCCATGAACGTCCCCCTTTGCAATTCAGCAACACATCTTTAAAATCAGGATCAAGCGCATATTGTTCTTTTATTGTTTCAAGTCCAAAAATTCTACATTCAAGTTGGGACAGCAAAGTGTATCGCCTAGACAAAGCATCTGCAATCACATTATCCTTCCCTTTCTTGTGTTTGAAAACATAAGGAAAAGATTCAATAAATTCAACCCACTTAGCATGTCTACGATTCAGATTATGTTGTGAACGAAGATACTTAAGCGATTCATGATCCGAATGAATAACAAACTCTTTAGGCCACAAATAATGACGCCACGTCTCTAAAGAACGTACAAGAGCATACAATTCCTTATCATACGTGGAGTAATTCAAAACAGGGCTATGCAATTTTTCGCTAAAGTATGCAATGGGCTTACCATCTTGCATCAAAACACCTCCAATGCCAACTCCACTAGCATCACATTCTAGCTCAAAAGTCTTACCAAAATTTGGAAGTTGCAGCAATGGTGCGTGTGTAAGCTTGTCCTTCAAAGTGTCTAAGGACGCCTCTTGTGCCCTTCCCCAATGAAACACCACACCCTTCTTTGTCAACTCGTGTAAAGGGGCAGCAATGGTGCTGAAATCCTTGACGAAGCGGCGGTAAAATCCTGCAAGACCAAGAAAACTCCTCACCTGTGTGATGGATTGGGGAACCGGCCAGCTCTTAATGGCTTCAATCTTTGCCTCATCCACCTCAATTCCCTGTGGAGTAACAACATAGCCAAGAAAAGAGACTCGATCCGTGCAAAAGATGCACTTCTCAAGGTTACCAAATAAACGTGCCTCGCGTAAAGCATTAAAAACAGCACGTAAGTGATCCATATGTTCATCCAAAGACTTGCTATAAATTAAGATATCATCAAAGTAAACTACCACAAATCGACCAATGAAAGCTCTTAAAACCTCATTCATTAGGCGCATGAATGTACTAGGTGCATTAGTCAACCCAAAAGGCATTACTAACCATTCATACAATCCGAATTTAGTTTTGAAAACTGTTTTCCATTCATCTCCAAGTTTCATTCTAATTTGGTGGTAGCCACTACGCAAGTCAATCTTTGTGAAAATTACAGAACCACATAATTCATCAAGCATGTCATCAAGCCTAGGAATAGGGTGACGATATCGAATGGTAATATTATTAATGGCTCTACAATCAACACACATACGCCAAGAACCATCTTTCTTAGGAACCAAAATTACAGGAACAGCGCAAGGGCTAAGGCTTTCACGTACGTACCCACGGTCCAAAAGCTCTTGTACTTGCCGCTGAATTTCCTTAGTCTCCTCGGGGTTGGTTCGATAAGCAGCGCGGTTTGGCAATGATGCTCCCGGAATCAAATCAATTTGATGCTCTATCCCTCTCATAGGTGGAAGCCCCGGAGGTATCTCAGCTGGAAAAATGTCGTCATACTCCTGCAAAAGGTTAGTGACAGCAGGCGGTACCGAGCTAACATCATCATCAAGAGAAAACAAGGTTCGTTTGCAAACCAAAGTATAGCATACATCGTCATCAGAAATTTCAGCAAGGTCACTTTTTCTTGCAAGCATAACAGCACCCTTCAATTTAATTCCCTGAGCCTGAACATTAGGTGCTAACTTCTCCTGTTTAGGTGGGTAAATAGAATTTGCTACTTGCTGATTTTCAGATTTAACCTCATGCAAACTAGCAGTTCGTGTTTTATCATGTTGTACAATTTCAGCTGGGGTCAAGGGAACCAAAGTAATTTTCTTTCCTTTATGCACAAAAGTGTATGTATTACTTCTACCATGGTGTATAGCATCTTTATCAAATTCCCAAGGACGACCCAATAAAAGTGAACAAGCTTCCATAGGTACTACATCACAATCAACATAATCAACATAGGTACCAATGGAAAAAGAGACTCTGCAAGTTTGTGTTACCTTAGCTTTACCTGAATCATTCAACCACTGAATATGGTACGGATGGGGGTGTGGTCGAGTGGTCAAGCCAAGCTTCTTGACCAAATCTGTACTCACCAAGTTATTACAGCTACCTCCATCAATGATGACACGTGCTCGTCGATTGTTGATTACGAAGAAAATCTGGAATAAATTGTGGCGTTGCAGCTTCTCAGGTTGTTGTATCTGTGCGCTAAGCACTCGCTGCACAATGATGTTCATGTAGGCGGCCGTGTCATCGCTACCAAAGACTTCACCGTCCTCCTGAACAGCTTGTTCTTGATCCTCATCATCTTCAATGTCAGAGGTGCTGATGTACCCATCGTCTTTAGCAATGTATGCTCGCTGACTAGGGCACTCTCGCTGCATATGCCCAAATCCATGGCGGCGGTGGCACTGAACGCCAGGAGTGCGTCCCGTTGAGGCGACAGAGGATGCACTCTTCATCGGTTCCTGCACAGAATTTTTACCTGCACCGGAAGATCGTGGAGAAGATGATTTGACTCCAGACTTATCCTTGCTCGCGGTTGGTTGCATCCGATAGGAAGATGCCTTGGGAAGCCCCGAAGATCGCGGTGTGTATGTGGTGCCAACCTTGTTCTTGCCCTGCAAGTCACGCCCCTGCAACTCCTTCTCTGCAAGCATAGCAAACTGAAACAACTGGTTGACAGTGTTAAATTCCTTATAATCAACTATGTCTTGAATTTCACACCTCAAACCTGAATAAAAACGAACAATAGAATCCTCAGGCCCCTCCACTATGCCACAACGCATCAATCCTTTTTGAATGTCACCATAGTAATCCTGCACAGCTTTATCTCCCTGTTCTAAACGCATCAGTTTCTTACGGAGGTCTCTATGATATGATGGTGGCACAAATCTATCAAGCATAGAAACCTTAAGCTCTTCCCAGGTACTAGGTGTCGCATTGTCTGCAGCTAAACCAGTCCACCAAATGATAGCAAAATCTGTAAACTCACTAGTGGCTTGTCTAACTCTATGTTCCTCAGGCACTAGGTGGGAACTAAATTTCTGCTCGACTATCATCTCCCAATCAAGGTATCCCTCAGCATCATAATGGCCCGAAAAGGAGGGTATTTTAAATTTAACCTTAGCATAAGGATCATCGGGAGCACGATTACGATTACCTTGGTGGCGGTTGAAGTGTTGAGCGCCACCCATACCTGTGGCGTTTCTACGTAGACGATGGCGTAATCTGTTTTGTCTTGTTGCTGCTTGATCAACATTACCATCGGTATCATATACTACATCATCGTGTCCTCCGGTGTGGCTGCCATCATGGACTTCTTGGACGGGGGGCGGCTGCGCTTCCAAGGCAGCTACCCTGTCGGTTAGTGCGGACAAACGTTTGTCCAATCTCTCAAGGGTGTTACCGAGCTTGAGATCAATGAGCGCGTCGGTGACAGCTTTGGCTATTGCCTCAGTCATCTCCCTCTGAGCATTATCTACAACAGATTGTAGTTGGTCTTGGCTGACGCACTCCGACCAGTCTTTGGGCGCCGTATCCTCTCCGTCACCTGGCATTGTAGACACAAAACAGGAACAAATAGTGAAAGTTATCCCTAATAATCTACTACGTAGGTGGAGTAGGGCCTCTCAAGATCGCAGCAAAAAGGAGACCCCTTCTCAAGCTCTTACAAGGTTCTTACCAGCAAGGTCAAGGATACCTGGAAGACGTAGCACTGCGATTACAGGGATCAAAACTTATACTGTCCAGAAGAAGTATGTGGAGTTAAGGCAGGCAGGCCAAATATATGAGTGGAACACAATTCAAAAACAGAAAGTAATGCTGAATTATAGTCCCAAATACTTGCTCTCGTTGCTGGTCTAACGTGTTCCAAATACCAGATGTGTGATAACAAAATGGAGAAACAAATATGATGGATAGCAAGAGTGATAAGAAACAATCACAAGATAGCACACGCCCACAATTATAGCAAACTGTCTCCTCTATGTGCTCCTCTAAATATTGTTCCTCTTTTGCCCCTCTCAATTTTTCTATTTTTTTGGGCTGTCGTTGTTTTTTTGGGAATCTTTGACTTTTTCTTTTTATTTTTTTGATATTTTTTATTCACTTAGGAGCACACAAGAAGTAACCACAAAAAAATTTGAGCTGAAACAAGTGAAAGACGTGGCCTGTGGAAAATTTAGAAGATGGGTCCAAAATTGAGAAAAAGCTTGTGACCACGAAAAGAGGATCTTGTGACCAGTTTTTGACCAAAATAAAATTTTCGAACCCCGACAGAGCGGGGGATGGTCGGATCCTAAATTTTTTTCTGATCGATTTTGATATCTGGAACGTCGAAATCCGAGTTCGTACGCAAAAACTGGACCAGTTTCAAGTTTGGACTCCGAAATAGAGGACAAAACTGGAACAATGCGTACAAAAGTGGTCACGGTGGCTAGGGTTTCAAGGAAACGATGAGGAAAACACACGAACTGGACTCTAACACAACCTAACCAGCAACAAGACCTTGATTAGGACACAAACTCAACACGACGGAATCTGAAAAGAATTATGCAAAAGGCTAAACGTGGTTTCTGGGATAGTGGAAAAACCTAACACTATTTTTTTGGCTTTTCTGTACATCACTCCTTCACATACACACAATGATCCACTGCTGGACATTCAAGGTCCAATCACTAGAGCTCGCGCGCGTCAATTAAATTTAGAGGTGAGCTCGTTCCTAAGTAACTCTTTATATGATTCTGAGAATAGATTGCTACCTAATGATTATATTGTGCTTAGGTATGAAGGAGAGGTCCAGGAGACACATGGAGGAGGGCTTGGAGGCGTGGAGGACCAGCGAGGGCGCCCGGATAAAGATGGAGGACCAAACCAAATCAAGTTCGAGTCCACCTCGGAATCCAGGACCAGTCTGCCTTAAACTGGTCACCCAGGACGCATCCGGACTCCGTTTTCGATGATCCATATATGGATGGAAAGCTTATTTGATAAGGAAGCCAACCCAAGTGGTCTCACGTCAAAAGCTATTCGGAATCAACGGGAATCGTCGAAACAAGTCACCGTCCAGAATCTGTCAGGGCGCTGTGTCGCCGTCTTTTGGGCCGTTTGGGCCTTGTAACGTGCTGGCACATCAATTAGGACGAAGGCGAAATCAAACTAAACTAGGGTAAAATTGAACCTAACGGTATACCTGAAGCTCTGATTACCAATTGATGTGAACTAGGGTTCTCGATCTTCCGAAAGGTTCTGATAACTCTCGATTTGGTGGAGTCATGACACAATTCGATCCGGCTTCCGAACAACTCGGCTCTGAACCCCGCAATCGCAGCACCACGACTCCTCTGGTTATCGACCGGCGTTGCACGGTCGACCTCGCCAAGAAGGCTAAGTCCTTGCCTGCAAATCGAGAACACAAGCAAGAACACAAAGGAATGCAACCAAATTGCAGATGAATGATTAATCTCACAAAGTTGGGGTCTCACAAACCGACGACGGCGGCGAAACTGTTATCAATAGAATAATCTAAGCAAAACCCAACCCTAATGTAGGCGGTGACTACTTATTATATAGCCTAAGGGATGTCCAAGGACCCCTGTTCGCGTCCCTAGGGAGTGCCAACACGTTACAAGGCCCAAACGGCCCAAAAGACGGCGACACAGCGCCCTGACAGATTCTGGACGGTGACTTGTTTCGACGATTCCCGTTGATTCCGAATAGCTTTTGACGTGAGACCACTTGGGTTGGCTTCCTTATCAAATAAGCTTTCCATCCATATATGGATCATCGAAAACGGAGTCCGGATGCGTCCTGGGTGACCAGTTTAAGGCAGACTGGTCCTGGATTCCGAGGTGGACTCGAACTTGATTTGGTTTGGTCCTCCATCTTTATCCGGGCGCCCTCGCTGGTCCTCCACGCCTCCAAGCCCTCCTCCATGTGTCTTCTGGACCTCTCCTTCATACCTAAGCACAATATAATCATTAGGTAGCAATCTATTCTCAGAATCATATAAAGAGTTACTTAGGAACGAGCTCACCTCTAAATTTAATTGACGCGCGCGAGCTCTAGTGATTGGACCTTGAATGTCCAGCAGTGGATCATTGTGTGTATGTGAAGGAGTGATGTCCTCATCATCCTCCTGTGCAGGCTCTTCCTACGGGACTTCCTTGGTTGCTTCCGGCTTTGCTACTACCGATTTTTCCTACGACCCTATTGTAATGCATAGGTGTAAGTGATAACGCAAGAAGTGCATTAGATAAGATGACATATGATGATCATGATTGCATACAATGTAGATGAACATGTTTAACTCTATTTGACAGAGTAGGTGTAATTCTCTTCTACTCCTAACTACCATCATGCACTGCTAGCTACCATATAGCCACAACACAGGTACTACTACACTAACACCACAATGACTACCCTAACATGCCAAGTCCTACCAGCAATTCAAAGTGCTTCAAAGATACAATAAAGCTAAAAAATTAAACTAACCATGCTTAAAGAAAATTATTTTATTTTAATTTAAACCAAGGCAACAACTGCAATATATATTTTTGGTGCTCAAAAAATTCTGGGAAAATTACAGTAGCTTCATCATGCAGTACATAATCTACTATAAAAAAATCATTGCATTTGGATAAGTACAACAGCCTACACAAAAAAGGAAAGAAGCATGGCATAATTACACATGAAAATACTTTGTACTATGAAAAGTGTCAAACAACAGATTTAGTATTTTTTCCATGATCTACATAGCATTGAATCACTGAACAAAAAGTTTCACCTACATGTATTATTCATATTTTTGGCTCTAGCAATTTCACAAGAAACAGCAAATAAATGCACCTAAATTAATTACCCATAACTTTCCACAGAACATGCACGTCAATTATTTTTCACAGAAAGTACATCATCTAATTAGATCAACAAAATTACAACCACATTTTTCTGACCTATATTCTATTTATTATGCATTTTCCAAGAAATCAACATTTTCAAGAATTAAATAAAGCTATACAGAAAAGTATCACAAAAATGACATAAAATATTTTTACACCGTAAATCTACTCCTAAGAAACACAACAAAACTTGTTTCATAAAATTTGGAGCACTACAGTAACAGATATGAATTTAAAAGCATTTAAATAGATTTTCTAGAAATGATTTCTTTGATATTTTGAAAATCCCCGAAACCCTAAACGCTAGATCCACTCTGCACGTGCACCCAGCAGTGCACCCTTGCGGCTACCAGTGGGTCCCAGGCCCCACTCGTCATCCCCACCAGGACAGGGGAGGAGCGCGGTGGCGGGATCTCGCCGTCGGCGAGGTTGCCGGCGACGAGGGCACCACCCCCGTGTTCCCCGTGACAAGACGGACTCGGTGGTGTAATAGATGGGGCTGGAGGTGCTCCGATTTGAGCAGGGCCGGCCATGGCGGCTCGGCAGAAGGGCACGGTGGCGGAGACGCCATCACCGACCACGGCAAGGCCATGCAAGGTGCCAGGAAGCCTTGCGAAGGTAAGGCGGGCAAAAGCACAAACAGGAAGGGAAGAATGAGGCGCGGGACGGCGCTGCTAGCGAAGCCGAGGTCTCCGGCGAGGTTCGGCGGAGCGACGGCGAGCAAATGCCGACCGCTTAGGTAACTACCTTGTCGAAGATGGGTTGCAGAGGGTGCGTTACGGCGAGACGAAGCCCGTGCCCTCGCTTGTGGGGGCTCGGTGCAAGCGGAGCGGCAAAGGCGAGCACGGCGGCGGTGCCTATGGCGGGGCGGCTGCTGCACGCTGGAGAGATGAAAGGCGAGGTGAGGCGAGCGGAAATGAGGCGAGGGGGAGCAGAGCGAGCTCGGTTGCCGGTTTTGGCAAACCAGGGGCAAGACGGGGGCCACCGGCGGCACACACGGCGGGGTAGTGCCGTACACCGGCATCCACGTGGCGGTGAGCTCCTGCCCGCGGATGCGCGTGGCAGGCCGGGCCGGCTTGCGTTGGTGGGCCGGATGGGAGGGCGAGGCCCAGGAGGGAAAAGAAAAACTTTTTTCTTTTTTTTTCTTTTTCAATTGATTTTCAAAAACAACAGCCCCAAAAATTCAAATTTGAAGCAAATCTATGCATTTTCAAAAGATGGTCCAAAAACGAAAGTTGTCCAAAATTTAATTCTCCGCAACTTTGTTTTAGGGTGCAGTTTGAAATTCTAAATGGATTTTGAAATACATGCACAAAATGCAATGGAACTTATTTTAAACAATAATTTCAGATTTGACTTTCATAAAATTTAATGTACAAACATGACATATAAATTTGTTCTAATTATTTCTAAATTACTTTAGAAACATAACCAGGCTAGATTAAGCATGATCAACAAGAGCATGGCATCACAACATATGTAACATGGCAATTTACATACAATTCAAACATCACATGAAATGATTGAAATGCATCCATGAATGCTTAATGCATGATTCATGCTTATGCTTATGCAATGATGATTAGGTTTAGTTAATGAAGTGCCTAATGCATGCTTAACACCCGGGGTGTTACAGTCGACCATGACATGATCTACGATTTGTGTCCAAGGACATCCCCAGTCACTAGTGATGAACAAATCGCTGATCTATTCACGTAGTCCAAGAATCTAAGAGAGTAATATGTGGGCCCAATAATATATAGAAAAATAAGAATGTATAAAATAGTATTTTCTTTTGACTCTCACCTCCACGTAAGCTAACTACATAGCTAGCACCATTGCGGACGCCCTAAGAGCAATACAATGTATTTGGATCAACCAGTCTATATAGGTGAGTCCCGTAACAGGGGTCTATAGTTAAGTTACAAGCCACAATGTATCTAGACTTGAAGGCTTGGGTCCCACAGCTACCTGCACAAGCCAATAGCTCCATGTCTCATATGTAAAGTGCAACTAGCATTTTTATTGTCTTATGGGCTGACCATATTGCTACAGTTAGCTTTGGGTATTTCTTTCTTATGGACCACTGTCGCAATGTTCCAGCCACCTGTATTAAATTCCCTATGGACTACTTTCTGGCAACATTGTGGTTGCTCTAAGGATCGAGATTAAAGGAGCAACGGTTGGAGAGTTATAGGACAAAGGGTTTGTCAGGCTATCGACCTAAGTTAGGTCGACGTGTGACAGTTTACGTTTTAGGGCGTTTGAGGCTTAGGGCGTATTTGGATCCCTTCCTCTAAACATTAGAACTCTAAAAGCTTTAGAGCACTCTCAATTTTGAGCTCTAAAACTCTAATGTGAGGTGGAGTAAAGTTTAGAGGTAAATTTAGACCACTTCTTTGGAGCTTTAGCTCTAAAGTTTAGGGCTCTAAAGTTTAGAGGAGAAAATCCAAACATGCCCTTTTTTTGTCAAAACCTGCTCTAAAGGTCTCCCAAGTTCACCTACTAAGGTTATGCTACAACTTTGCTTGAGGCGTCGAACTCGGTTACTAGGTAAAAACAAGAGAACTAGGCTTGCCAACGTTGAAGTGTCAGCTGAAAAACAGGAGTTAGAAAAAGAGTCTGCGAGCTTTTTCAGAATTTGATTCAGTTTTTTTTTTTTGTGAACAGAATTTGATTCAGTTTTGGAAGTTTGAAAGAAATTGTTTTTGGTCAAAACTAAGTCCAAACTTTTGTGTTATGTCAAATTTTGAGACTTGCCCTAGCATTTTTAGATTTGGAAAAATCTGAAGTGTCTTAATAAAACTTTATTTAATTAACACTCAAACATACCATCACACAACAAAACGAAAGCTTATCATTTTGCCTATTTTCTTATTTTTCTATCAACAACATGCAGGTTTTGTCGCATCCAATCCAACACGAGCTTGTCTACTTGCAATTATTTGCAAATGGACCTGTAACACTAACAGGTGTTCTCTCTCTATAAGGGGCAGACGATAGGTTGCATAGTCAGTCATCGAGCCAACCACAGGAGCCTGGATGCGGATGCATGAACAAGGAACTTGGAGCAAATGAGTCGAAAGGGCCAGAACAGCAGCACTGATTCTGGTCGCTTGCAGCCGGTGGAGGCGACGAGTGGGTTTGCTCCGGCAACGAGTGGTCAGGTGCCTCTTTTTGGTCAGGCGTATCTTGTTCCATGGGTGCAGCTTGAAACGTTTTCAGCACATTGGCATCAGGAAAGATGATATGATTCCTTGCAGGAGTTTGTAGTTTCCTTACGATCTCATGCTTCCTGTAAAAAAGGTTCACAAAATTCAGTAACGCTGCAGGGCAAAACAGAGGTAACGGGAAAAGAAGGGTAATTAAGCATATGATTGATGAAAGTATGCAAATTAGCATACATGCAGAATATCAAAATTCGATGCGGAAGCATGTTCTTCCACGCCCTTCGCATGGCACCCTTGGGACCCTTCTTCGGTTTGAAAAGGATATCACTGCAAAAAAAGGTATACGAACTGTTAGGAAAAAGTCTTCTGCATACATCTCCAAGTATATGTATATCATGGGAACCAGACCTTGGCAAGCACTTCCGATGGTAAACAGTTGGGCAGCGTCTGCAGACTGCAAACTGCATACTCTTATCGTTTTTATTCTCTACTTCCTTGCACACAATACATTCATGCATAGGACAAGAGAATCTCTCTCCGGCAGCGACCTGGAGCTCAAAAAGCTCTTGGCTATGGTGGCTATCTGGGTATAGCATTTGAGCAACACATTTTGGGTGGTAAAAGCGTGCACAATCGTCATGCTCACATTGGAATACCTGGCAAGCAATGCAGAAATAATCAGAATTAGATCCAGCAAAGGGATTCTTTCCCCTTGTTTTTTACCTTCTGTTTCACCTCTTCATCAGAAGTAATAAAAGTTCAAAGGTTCAGCAAAACATGAAATTTATCTGAAACCTTATTTGACAAGGAAATTATCAACACTTATATATATGTTGTGCTGTCTTACCTCAGGTTGTGATGATGTGTCAGTGTCATCTGAAGACCCCAACGATCCACAAATGTAACACTGATGTTGCTTGTACTGGCAGTTCTTGCATATAAAATCTTCCTTCTCGATTATGTTCTGAATTATCAATGAGAAACATCCAGCAACTCTGTTAACTAATATACAAAATGTAAAGAGTAAACTTAAAGAACGTTGGCAACTCAAACACAGGACATACCTTTGCCTCTTCTACAGTTAGCCCAAGTGTTTTGATGCAATTATGTTTGTTATCAAGGTGGAAAGACCTCTGACAACAACCTTCGCAGCTGAAAACATCCAGCAGAAGAAGGATATTAGTATTAAGCATGGAACTAGGATTTCGTTCAGGCATTGCTGCAGAATATATGATATTTATCCAATTAAAGGAGAGGAAGTATATTAGTGAAACTTTATAATGGATACACTTACCAAGTTAGATCACCACCATCGTCGCAAATCGCACAAATATTCTCTCCCTGCAACAAGAGCAAATTAATCCTAGCTTTGTCAAAAAGATAATAACCACACACAAGCAAAAGGGACAGAAGAACTTGTGTAACTAATAAACAGACTAAGTTTTGGTCGAGATTAGAAAATATTGATTAAATCTTAACTCCAAAACTCCTCTTTGGGTCACCGCTTATGCAATAGAAAAAACTAGATGAGCAATGAAGATGTGGCGCAAACAGGAGTTTTAAACATAAAATTTTCTCTGCAGGTTTGGGCCGAAATCCTGGCACATATATAGCATAATAACGCATACTGAAAGAACTTGTTAAAACATGACAAAATAATAAACCCTAGCAACCTTGTTGTCCGGTCCTGCTCCTGCTGCCTTGAGCATGTTTCTCTTTCGCTTGAACTCACGAGCCTTGTTCAGCCTCCGGAGCTCCTCCACGGTTGCCTTTTTTCGAGCCATGATTTCGTCCAAGAATGGAGGCCGCGGCTCGGTCGGTCTCCTGTGGGAAACTATGCCGCAGATGTTCGTCGGATCTCGGGGGAGTCCCTGCACAGCGGCACAATGTTCAGGTCACTAGAAAGAGAGGCTAATCGAGCCGATATACAGAACGAGGGATCGACGACTGATCCAAGGGAGGGAGCAGGCGTTCCATACCGACGAACGAGCTAGGGAACCAACCAATGCGCGTGGTAAGAGGGGAGGCGGCGGCGGGATATCAGGAGAAACGCGATATGGGCCGTGAACTACGCAAGTCGCCTCCCTGTTCGAACCCGGTGCATACACCAACTTGAATATATATCTACTATTCAGGTGCGCGCGGATCCGTTACGGATTCAAGTGGGCGGTAGGACGGAGGACGGTCGGCCGAGCTCCGTAGCTGAATCGAGGAGAAGCTCTTGTTAAAAATATTTTGTAAAATAAAGAAGAATAGATTCCATGCGGATCCAGCTATAGCCGTAATATAGACGGATCGCACGACTATGTCATTTATAGTAAAAAAGTGAAAATTAGTAAATATAATATTCTTTATTTTTACAACAATGCTACTGTTTGTCTTCCTCCTGCCATGCTTTCACCTCCTGGTGTCTTCTCCCCCTCCGGCGCCCTTTGCCCCCGCCGCCGCCCACCACCCCAACGCGGTGCGTTAGGGTTTGGCTAGAGCTTTGCAGGCGGTCGTCGAGCTCCGGCCAAACCCTAGCGCGCCCGCGGCGCCACCTTCTTTCTTCCCCTCCCCCGCCTCACCATGGCCATGGCGTCCCCGCCTCCACCACCGCCAAGACCCCTAAACCGCCCACCGACCTCCCCACCGCCTGGCTGGCCTTCCTCCTCCCCCAAACCCCTTTCCTTCTAAAGTCGCCGAAGTTTGGGAAGAAAAGGGAGAGCTTGTTGAAACCCTAAGGAGCATATCTAGGAGGATGAGGATGAGGAGGCCTACCTCGCCGGTGGTGGCGCTGCCGGAGAGGAGAGAGGGAGGAGCTGTGTGGGGAGGAGGTAGGGCGTGAGCACAAGCACGAAGAGGAGGTCGCCGCTAGGAGAAGGTCGCCGGGAAGGAGGTCGTTGCCGAAGAGAGAGAGAGAGGTGGGGAGGAGGATAAGGCGAGCGTGCGATCGATGACTGAGAGAGAGAGAGAGGTGGACGCGGGTGAGCGTGAGTTTTACCTAAAACGGGGCAGCCCGAGTTCAAGGCTCTGTTCGACTGGCTAAAAAATGGCTGATGCTGATTTGTTATGAGAGAAAAACACTGTACCATGACTGATAAGTCATGGCTGATAAGTTCAAGCGAACAGGGTATAAGTCATTACACTCCCCACTTGGTAGGGAGGCTTCCTTCTTCCCTCTAGTGAGTGTATGAAGTGGTGGGGCAACATGGAATTCTCCGGAAGTTGTGGGCTCTTCCATCCATGTGAAATGCAACATGCCGTCTTGAGAAAACACACTTTGCATCTAACAGTTGGGGCACTTAGGAGTGTATTTCTTTACTCCACACCAAGATTGAGCTCATGTGTCCAAAATAAAGGGTCGGGCTCCTAAGGCCATTTGGGGTCATCTTTTCCACACAGCCTCTAGAAGCCTAACACATCATGTTGGCATGTCTAGGTGAACAAAGTGCCACACTTAGGGTCAGCCAACCCACCTCGGTTGGGCCTACAACCTTGGTTTTCTTTCATTTTGCCCCTACAATCAAATAGAGAACATGTATATGTGGAATTAAGTTATTTGAACCAAAGAATCATTCATGCTTTGCTTATCTCCTTTCATTTGTGACATTTTTGTGACCACTTTTGAAGAGTTTTAAACTAAAGCATAGATCACATCCTCCTCAAATGCTCAAATCACTTTACCAATACATAGCATTTTATTGTTTTCTTTTTTTCTTCCTACTTCTACAAGGCTTATGCGAAGCTTGAGTAGGGATAAACACGAGTGCAAGCCAAATTTCGGATCAAGAAGAAAAATGTCATACTTTTAGATTAAGATGTGCATATGTGAAAAATAATGATAACCTAAGATAGCTATTTTTTGATACACTCCCTAGTCACACACATGCGTGCGTATCCGTACATGTGCAAAGAAGAGATTAGGAGACTCTAGCCTCCAGTGCGCGGAAACGCACAGTAGTACCAAACGTGCATGCGTGCGTATACCCTAAATTTTCTAGAAAAAAAATCATAAAAAGGTTCAACACCACGGTTTGAACCTTGGTAGATAGCGTCCCACTGGACAGTGCTACCACAGGACCATAGGCCCATTCGTACCTAAGATAGCTATAGGTATTGATGTAGCTTGTACATTCCCTCTGCTAGGACAAAGAATGCTACGTACATACTTCATCACAGAATAGAATGCTATATACATACTTCGGCCCCGTTTGGCAACTCAAAACATTTCAAATTCTTACGAGAATCAGTAGAATCACTGCTAAAAGGGAGTCATAGGGGATTTTGTTTACGAGCTGCAGTTCAGAGTTGAGATAGACATGCCTGATGGTGAGCCTCAAGCCATTGACATGGACTCTACCATGGACGAAGACAAACCTCCGGAGCAAAAAGGGTCGGAGGATATGGATCATGATGGAAAGAAAACGACTGATGCTCCAGTGGATCAAGCACCCGGCAAGCAGACCAACGCTTCAGTTGCACCTAGTGGACAGCACACTAAACCTGCCGCAGGTGCACCTACCGAGCAGTTGGACCAGGAAGTGGCGAGTCAGCCTACAGGAGTCGCTGGTGTCCAGGACTCAGCGGTGGCTGTAGCTACTACAAGCCCGCTTGACAGTCTGATTCACACTGGATTAGACTCAGTTGAAAAGAATAATGCTTCCAAACCTGTGGTGCTGCTGTCTCAGACAGGGATGACTCCAGACGGTTCTGCTCTTTGGAAAGCTAGCTTGATGCAGTCAAAGGGTCACACAGGTCTTCTTAATAAGACCAAAGTGCTGAGTAGTGGGGTAGTGTCACCAGTGAGAGCAAGCAAAAGAAACGCGTCTACTTCGGAGCAAGATTCGTTGGAGAAGGCTACGAAGTTAAAGGCGTGCAAAAATCTGGATACTGCTTCACTCAAAGGTAAAGAAACTCAACCATGTTCTTTTGATACACTTGATGACTCTATTTTGCTAGCTGCTACTAGTTCGTTAGGGATTTCCTTTGGTATTAATGAGCATGAAATTTCAAATTATTTGAAAGCTTTGAAAGACCTAGAATCAATTAGATTGGCTGAGAACTTTAATTTGGAAGTAAAAAAGAATGTTGATGATGCTTCCTCTGTTTGCTCCATAGATGAGAATTTGGATTTAGATGCTCTAAACCTTATTTGTGCAGAAATCTCTGAAGACCTAGGTGATGGGGACTGTGACTCTGTATGTCTGCAGACCCCTTTATCACATTTTAAAAAACATAGGTCAAAGTTTAACAATAAAAAATCTAAAAACCAGTCCAGATGGAAGGAATCTTTTGGAATTGTAACGGTTTTGCTGATAAGAAAAAGTATAGATTTCTCTCTGATTTGACAAAAGAGAAGGACTTAGATTTCATTGCTTTATCGGAGACTGGGAGAGCCAATTTTCCACAATCTACCCTCAACAGTATTTGTGCGGGCAGGGATTTTCTTTGGCATTGCATGGCTCCCAGGGGTCGGTCCGGTGGCATGATTCTAGGAGTAAATCCTTTAACTTTTGACATTGGTCAGATAGAAGAAGGAGATTTTTTATTCGTTTCAAATTACGTCTTAAGGAGGTTGATTTCAAGTTTAATTTAATATCAGTCTATGGCCCAGCTCAGTTAGATCTCAAATCAAAATTCTTATCTGAACTGGTTATAGTGTGTTCAAAAGAAACTATACCTATTATTATAGGTGGTGACTTTAACATTATTCGTAGGCCGGAGGAGAAGAATAATGAAAACTTTAATGACAGGTGGCCTTTTCTTTTTAATGCGGTAATTGACACGTTAAACCTTAGAGAGTTAGAGATGACAGGCAGAAAGTTTACTTGGGCAAATCGTTTACAGAACCAGACCTTTGAAAAACTGGACAGGGTCCTGGTATGTACGGATTTTGAGTCCAAGTTTCCACTTACAACGGTGACTGCTCTGAGCAGGGAAATTTCTGATCATACTCCACTCTTATGTACAACAAATCATCCTTCACCTGCTTACCAACCCCAGTTCAAGTTTGAATTAGGATGGTTGCTTAGAGAGGGATTTTGTGACATGGTGCGAGATGTATGGCTTAGTGTAATTACAGAAGGCAGCCCATTAGAGAGGTGGCAAGCTAAGATTAGAAGGCTTCGCCAATACCTTAGAGGATGGGCAAAGAACATGAGTGGTGCTTATAAGAAAGAAAAGAAGGAACTCTTAAACAAACTCAATGAGCTAGACAAAAAGGCAGAAATTTCTATCCTCAGTGAGATGGATTTAAACCTAAAGCATGTGTTAAATGAGAGGCTTGCTGAGTTACTAAGGGAGGAAGAACTTGAATGGTACCAAAGGGCCAAGGCAAAACACCTTCTGGAGGGGAATGCCAATACAAAGTACTTTCATTTATTAGCTAACGGTAGACACCGAAAAACTCGCATCTTCCAGCTGGAGGATGGGGATACTGTAATAAGTGGTGATGCTCAGTCAAAATAGCATATCACTAGTTATTATAAGAACCTGTTTGGCCCCTCGGAAATCTCATCCATTGAGCTAATTGAACAATAGGTTCACGATATCACACAAGTCTCCGAACTGGAAAATAAGTACCTAACAGGTGTATTCTCGGAATCTGAGGTGAGGGCAGCAGTGTTCCAAATGGAACATAACAAGGCACCTGGACCAGATGGTTTTCCACCAGAGTTTTATCAGGTCTTTTGGGACTTAATAAAAGAGGACCTGATGGCTATGTTTATGGAATTTCATGTAGGAACCTTGCCGTTGAACAGTCTCAACTTTGGAACGATAATCTTGCTACCGAAAAATAAAGATGCGAAAAAGATTCAGCAATACAGACCAATATGTTTGTTGAATGTCTCTTTCAAAATCTTTACCAAAGTAGCAACTAATAGATTATCTACTGTAGCCTAGAAGATCATTAGACCCACACAAACTGCCTTTCTCCCGGGCAGAAACATTATGGAAGGAGCAATCATACTCCATGAGACAATACATGAACTTCACTTGAAAAAGCGAGACGGGATAATTCTTAAAATAGATTTTGAAAAGGTCTACGACAAAGTTAAATGGAGCTTTCTGCAACAAACTCTTAGGATGAAAGGTTTTTCTTACAAGTGGTGTTCATGGGTTCAGCAGTTTACGCAAGGAGGTAATGTCAATATTAAAGTTAATGATCAACATGGTTCATACTTTCAGACTAGAAAAGGTTTAAGGCAAGGTGACCCAATGTCTCCAATATTATTCAATATAGTGGTAGATATGTTGGCCATACTCATTGCCAGAGCTAAGGAAGCAGGTCAGGTAGAAGGGGTCATTCCACATCTTGTCCAAGATGGTTTGTCCATCCTTCAATATGCAGATGACACAGTAATTTTTATGGGTCACGATCTAGCCAAGGCGTTGAACATGAAATTAATTTTAAGTACCTTTGAGCAACTTTCGGGGCTCAAAATTAATTTCCATAAGAGTGAAATCTTTTGTTTTGGAAAAGCAAAGGATCATGAGGTGTTTTACTCACAGTTGTTTGGGTGTGCGATGGGTAAATACCCGTTCCGCTACCTAGGTTTGCCTATGCACACTAGGAAGTTGAGTAATAAAGATTGGCAGACAATTGAAAATAGAATTGAGAAAAAACTTAGTGGTTGGAAAGGCAAGATGCTCTCGGTAGGAGGTCGTTTGATCTTAATAAACTCGGTGCTTTCTAGCTTACCAATGTTTATGATGTCTTTTTTCGAACTCCCAAAAGGGGTTGTAGAAAAGATTGATTGTTTTAGATCAAGGTTCTACTGGCAGAATGACCGACACAAGCGTAAATATAGACTAGCCAAATGGGAAATTTTGTGCCAACCAAAAATACAAGGGGGTTTAGGCATACAGAATTTGGACTTACAGAACAAATGTTTGCTGAGCAAATGGCTTTATAAATTGTTAAATGAGGAGGGACTATGGCAAGAACTTTTGAGGAATAAATGCATAAAAGACAAAACTCTAGGAAGTTGTACTAAAAAACCGACAGATTCTCACTTCTGGAAAGGATTGATGAATGTTAAAGATACTTTCATGAGTTTTGGGTGCTTCAATATCAAAGATGGGTCACAGACTCGTTTTTGGTTGGACACCTGGTTGGGTAATCAACCACTGAAAGATAAATTTTCCTTGTTGTTCAATATTGTGAGAAGAAAGCATGATTCAGTGGCTAATGTACTTGCTTCCATCCCATTAAACATCTCCTTCCGGTGAAATTTAGTGGGGAGAAACCTAAGAGATTGTCATAGAACTGTTGCTTCTCTACAAGATGTGAATTTACAGGGGGAAAGGGATACGTTTGTTTGGTCTTTGCATTCATCAGGTCGTTTCTCAGTCAGCTCTATGTATGCTGCGTTAATTAACAATGGGGCCAGAGTATCACGAGACATTTGGCAGATTAAAATTCCCACAAGAATAAAGATTTTCTTGTGGTATCTAAAAAGAGGTGTGATACTAACAAAAGACAACCTTGCTCGACGTAACTGGAGTGGTGACACAAGGTGTAACTTTTGCCACTCTCCAGAAACTATTCATCACCTTTTTTCGAATGTGTTTATGCCAAATTCCTGTGGCGTGCTGTACATTTATTGTTTGGGTTATCACCTCCCCACAGTATAGATGATTTATTTGTTAATTGGTCTAAGAGGGGTGGTACCGTGCATAATGCTTTGTTATTAACAGCAGCATCGGCTTTATGTTGGACAATTTGGATAACTAGAAACGAAGTGGTTTTTGACAAGTGTAGACCAAAAACTTTTTTGCAGGTACTCTGTAGGGGAACCCATTGGCTACGACAATGGACAAGACTGCATCGACGTGACGATCTACGGGACCAGCTGATCCTGGCTGCTCACCATTTGGAGACGTCAGCCTTGCATTTCTTTAGCTCAAGTGGATGGCTTTCGAATAGGTTTCTTGGTCCTTCTTAGTCGAAACATCACTTTCGGTTTAGTTTTTCCAAAGCTTGGTTGTAAGTTTCGGATGCTTGGTTTTGTGTGCTGCACGTTCGGTCATACTTTGTAATAATTGGCCTGATTCTACCTTTTGGTAGATGAAGCCGGGTATAAACTATCCTTTATCTAAAAAAAATAAGAAGCGTATCACTCGAGAATCACTAGAAATATTTCTTGTTTTTATTCCTAGCAAGGAGAAACACCTATTTGCTGGTTTCGCGTGATCCTGATTCTTGCCCCCCCCCCACCCCCCACGTTGTATTAGCAACAATATTTTTAGTTAGTTTTTTAAAGTGAAATAAGTTAAAATACGTTATATTTAAGTTATCCTTCACCCATAGAAAAGTTCTGAAATTTTTAAAGTATTTGTATTTATATGATATTTTTAAAAAAATTAGTCAAAATCCAGTCTACCAGCCAAACAGTTTTGATTCTGATTTATCATTAGAAACGTTTTTTTAGAGAATCTAGATCTAAATGTTTCTACCAGAATCTAGATCTCTACCAAACGCACCTTTCATCACAAAACACAGTCCTCGAGAAACTACCTCCGCTTTCCGTCCTAAATTATAAATCATTCCAAGAATCTTGGAGAGTTAAAACATCTTAAGTTTAACCAAATTTATATAATAAGATAATAACATTTATATACCAACTACGTATTATTAGATTCTTTATTAATTATATTTTTATAGTATACCTATTTGATATGTAATTCTCTTTATGTTGGTCAAACTTGAAATACTTTTTACTCTCTAATATTCTTAAATGACTTATAATTTAAAGTGGAGGGAGTAGCTTTTGCGTACTTCCTCCTCAAGAAAAGGAATAGAGTTCTAGCATAATATGCATAGTATCAAGCTACATTATTTTAACTAAGTTTATACAAAAGTATCAATATCAATATTTATTATGCCTAATAAGTCTCTAGATTCATCATAAGATAGATTTATATAGTATACATGTTTTATGTCATAAATATTGATAGTCCTTATAAACTTAGGGCGCGTTTGGTTGATGACCTCCTCACGCATGCGGCCGTGCCAAAAGTTTGGCGGTTGATTCGTTCGCCGCATATTAGGCAGACTACGGCGTAAAAAATGAACCGCATGGTTATGGCAAGGAGTGTGGCATGCCGCAAGTTCGGCCATGCACCAAACGCTCGACAAACTTCGGCACGGAAATTGCGGCACGGTGTGGCAAATTGTGGTCTCGATCCAAACACGCCCTTAGTCAAAATTTCAAATGTTTTAACTAAATATAAAAATAGAATTGCACCATTTCCTAAAAGGAGGCAGTAAAACACAAACACAGAGGCTCATACATGAAAGATCCATTTCAAATGTTTTAACTAAATATAAAAATAGAATTGCACCATTTCCTAAAAGGAGGCAGTAAAACACAAACACAGAGGCTCATACATGAAAGATCCACAGCGAAACCAGACTTCGTAACACGCCAACACCTGGCACCGAAATGATGAAACAGGGCGGGCAGACTAAATCATCATACTTAGTGCTTGTTTGTCATGTATTGACCTCAATCTATATGTGTTGAAGTGGAAATCCAAACAAGGCCTTAGTGTGCTCTCATTCCTTGTCCTCTTCTATGATAGATACCAATCTTTCACACACAAAAAAAATGGTAGACACCCGTTCCCAACGACCAAATTGCCCGGACACACAACTACAAATAGATGGTAACGCACGAACCAAACCATCTGGTTTTGACAACACCAACTCACCGTGTCCGCAACGAAGTGTCACGCACAAATACTCCCACCAATGATATACAAGCATATGAGCAGCAATCCGCATGCCTCTCACTCACCACCAACACTAGTCCATTACATTAAGAAGACTCACCAACAGCACACAAACCAGGTAGCACAGCTTGTGGCTTCCCCCTGCCCATGGTGAAACCCCGGGTGCCATCAGGCATGCGGGGGCCTGGTGGAAGCTTGTTGGCCCCAATCGGCAGCTGCAGGTGCTGCTCGGGCTTGGTTATCAGGTTATGCGGCGGAGTGCCAACAGGATGGGGGCCTCCACGGTTCCCACCAAGGTGGTTGTTGCCATGGTTATTGTAGTGCTGCTGGTTGTTCTGCTGGTGGTGGTTATTGTTATATTGATGGCTGCCACGCCCACGCCCTCTGCCACTGCGGCCGCGCCCTTTGCCGCGTCTGGGAACTTCCTTGTCGTTGAAGTTCTCATCAAACTGCACACAGTCCAAAGCATTTGTTATTGAAAGGCTTTCCTTGTCGCTGAAGTTCTCATCAAACTGTACACCAGCCCAAAGCATTTGTTATTGAAAAGCTTTATTCCCTATGAGAATTTCCAAGGATACACAGAGTCATGACAGAAACAAAATGCTATTCAAGTCTAATAACTGAAAAGCACCCAATGGATCAAATGTCATTTGATAAAAAACCTGTTATATCCAATCAAGCTAAGGCAGGTACATGATCTACTATACGGAACAATTTGATCATGAACTGAACCCTCTGAATAATGTCACAAGCAGCAAGGTAAAAATTTGAATTGAGAATAGATTATTCCTAACTTAGGCTTTGTTGTTGCACAGGTTGTTCATAACTAAACCTAAATATATATACCCCAATAATCAAATACATCAAGCAAGAAAAAAATCATGCCCTAGATCCTTCTTTGAACATGACTACATGATTCCAAATGTAGGTTGTTTCAGGATTCTATCTGGTCAAACATTTTCAACTTTGCTCAATCAATATATATAACGTTCACAACACATGGTTGATCTTACCAAATGCATCATGGAAAATACTTCCACAAGATATAATTCACTATCTAGAATGGTATATTTTACAAATGTTGCAAGTCCTTTGTCATATAGAAGGCCATGTTACTGTCCTAAACGACCTACATTTGGAATCAGATGGTATCTAACACGAGTACAAATGCACTTGTATTCAGTATGTATACATTTTGGGATGAACTCCTTTTGCTCTAATCTGTTTTTTGGGTTCAGAAAAACAAGGCACAACAACAGTATCTTACCAAGTGTTCCGGCAGTACATCTAACAGTTGAGAGGATTCTTCAAACTGTTTCTCGTTTGAATGGTTCGAAGTGGAGACATCCTCCTCACCATTTCCATCAGTTTCATGCACACCCTTTTTTCCTTTGCCTGCCCCCTTCACCTAAATCAAGAGAACATTAGAAGTGTACAAGAACCGACGGGGCACGTAAGTTTCAAAAACTTAGAACTAAACAGCAGTCCAGGATGAAGACATGGATCTCATCTAGGGTTTAATGATAACTTGTTAAGGAAAGAGAGATTCCAATTTGATCATATAGAGGAAAACAGGTCACTCATTGAACAAAACAAATTGTTTACTGATTTGAACACACAACATGCACCAAAAGGTGAAATCCCAAATCAGAGTTATACAATATATTATTACCGTGCAAGTATTCAGCAACCGAACTCTAAGCCCATTTCTCCAGTTTTTCTCATCATTAAGCTCCAAAATCTTCATGAAACCAACTAATGTTAAGAAATTGTGTAAACTGCATATTTACTTATGCAAAGCAATCTAAAACATGAACTGATACATACTGCCTTCTCAGCATCCTCAGGAGTTTCGTACTCCACGAAAGCATGCAGCTATTTCAAAGGAAAAATATCAGCTCATTAGTAAATATGTAAATATATATGAATATAAGAGCTAATGCAAAAATCACATATGCAGCAAAAGTAATTAGAAAATATTCAAGTTTGCATTGATAACTTAAATCATGTATTCATGTGACACTTGTCACGATCTATTTTCACAAAACTGCAACGCGATCAGAAATTAGACGAAAATAATTGTTCCAGAGTACTACCACAGGCATAGGTGAACATTTTTTTAATCAATGAAGGGAACTGGAAAGTTCTTGACTATACCAATGTTTTCATCCTTCCTAGTGGACATCCTTTGGTACCTAACTTAAAATCAGTTGCCCCTCCCCCCCACCCACCCGCCCTCCCTCCTTCACAGTAGAAGATTACAGTGAGCAACTCAACTAAACTAAAACACATTTTTGAGAAAAACTAAACTAAAACACTACCCACTTCATGAAAACTTTAAACTCCTATGCTACAATTATTCCCAAATAATGAACTTCATAGATAAGTTTTCCAACTGAAAGCATCAATGTTAATGAAATGTAGAAATCACAAAAGCACTGATGAACCCACAAAATGATGCCCATGTGTTAAAAGTGACAAGCAAAGAACATGTGACTATGTGAGTGGAAATATTAAGCTAAAAAAGGATTGTCAACTAGAGAGACGATGGGCAATGGACAAGTGCATATCTGTAGTTGATGCTAAAAAATTTCCCTTTGGTAAATGTAGCAATATAAGTAATATTTTAGAAAAGTAATGTTCATCCTCTAGAAAAATTTGGTGCACCGTAGATGCACATGATTCGTTTGGCTCACAACGTGTTAAGAATTTATTTGGAAGATTCTAACAGATACAAGATTCTAACAGATACAAATAGGCCTATTTTTTATTTTTTAACCTTTTTTGAAAAATATTAACATTCTTATTTGCGTGTTTGGACCCCGAGGGTTGGCGCCATGGGCCATAGCGCCGAGCTAACATGTCTAGGTTCCATAGGCCATGGCACTGAGCTTCAAGGCCTAGGTGGCATGCCGTGTAGACTGGCCATGCCACCTATGCCTTGAAGCTCAGTGCCATGGCCTATGGAACCTAGACATGTTAGCTCGGCGCTATGGCCCATGGCACCAACCCCTGGGGTCCAAAGATGCAAATAAGACATCCAGGGGTATATATGTGAATATTTCGAAAAAAGAGTTAAAAAAACGGTCCAAATGATTACAGGGTATGTAAGAAAAATATTAAACAGTATATAATACTTAAGCAGGGACTTGGCAGTTACCTTGTTAGCAAAAAGCATATCTAACTTGGCAGATCTATTAGTTGCAGGACCAGTGCCATTTGGAGTCTGAGGATAGCAAGTTCGAATTGAAATCACACTGGAACATGACAAAATATGACTTTTTTAATGATCCTGGGAAGGAAAAAAGATGAAAGTGCTGCCATGTTGCAAATAACCATACTTGCCAACAGCTGAAAATATCTTCTTAAGATTCTGGTAGGAGGGATCTCCAGGAAGATTTTCTGCAACAACAATCCGGGACTACGAGAGGAAACCAAATGGATCAGTGTGAAATCTCAAATTTACGAAATAAAACAAGTGATGCAGAGAAATCAGTTAATACCTGAAGCTCCTGCAAATCAGATTCTGTAAATGGCTCCTGCCGTTTGACTCTCTTACCATCATCACTTACAACCTGAAACATGAGATATTTATAAGCAAATATACATGAGGTTTGCTACAAAATCAGTACATATGAGTTGATATTTTACACCTTCATATGAAGTAAAGTTGATGCTAAAAGCAAAGAATCATGCTGGTTTCAAATGACAGTTGGGAACGGAGAATGAATAGACTCACAAGTTTTGATGAGGTTCGGAGAGCCGCAGCAAGCATCACATTATTATGCACAGAAGCTTTTACTTTCTTAAAACCAGCAATTACTGATATTGGCACTGCGATTTGTAAACAAGGAAAATTAGTCCTGGGCCATAATATACAGTTGTTTTCCTGCTTGAGCAAACTTCCTACACTGTTGAAAACGTGAAGGACAGGCAGCCCTTGTTAACCAGCATACAGGAAATCACCAATAACCACTGTTTTTCCTCTTTTTGCTTTAGAAATAAAACTTGATTTTTCTCTTTGCTAGAGAAAGACATAGTAACGAGATGGAACAAGTAATCATACATTGAGATTAAAGTTGTTTGCTCCAGCAATTTCTTTGGTGTTTGTTTTTTATTAAAAAAAAAGCCACTAGTAGGAACTAGGAACATATAGATCCCAATCATCCTAATATGAAGTGTCCTTTAAAAAATGTAGCTCAGCTACAAATATACAACTCACCATATCCCTCAGGATCCTTGGTAATGAATCTCATCAAATGTTCTGTAGTTGCAAGGTTGATGTCACTAAAATAGTATTCCACCTACAAAATAGCATTATGCAAATTGTATGCTAAGTTAATCAAATCAAACTAGTAAAAATAGCAGAAAAAGGAAAATGATCCTAAACAACTAAAAAGCACTATCCACTTTGTTTGGATCTTCTCTAGCACTTCAAATAATTTTTGCCTTTTGAAATTCCAGCGCATCACAGAATATTTCAAATTGAGTAGAGTGCAGCACCGGTCCCTAAACTTGCGCTGCTGTGTCATTCCGGTTCATAAACTCGCAAATCGACCATTTAGATCCTCAAACTTGTTTATCTGTGTCATCTCGGTCCCTAAACTTATTCGGCTGTGTCATCCCGGTCCTTAAACTTGCAAATCGACCGTTTAGGTCCTCAAACTTGTTCAATTGTGTCATCCCGGTCCCTAAACTTGTTTTGGATCTCATCTGGGTCCAACTGGGCGATTTAAAAACTTGATATCAAACAATAATTCATAACTTTTTCATATGAACTCAAATGAGGACAAACTTTATATCAAAATTGTAGCCCTCGACGCGATCTACAACTTTGTAGTTGAAAAGTTTTTGAATTAAAACTGTTTAGAGTCCCAAAATATTGTTATATGTTTATAGATTTTGAAATTTCAAATTTCAAATTATCAAACAATCTTGGATATTGATATAGTCTATATGAAAGTTATAGTTCTCAATATTATCTACAACTTTGTAGTTGAAAAGTTTTTTATTTGAAGTCGTTTATTATCCCAAAATTTAATTTTAAATTTTTAATTTTTTTAAAATTTAAAATTAAATTTTGGGATAATAAATGACTTTAAATAAAAAAATTCAACTACAAAGTTGTAGATAATATTGAGAACTATAACTTTCATATAGACCATATCAATATACAAGATTGTTTGATAATTTGAAATTTGAAATTTCAAAATCTATAAACATACAACAATATTTTGGGACATTAAACAGTTTTAATTCAAAAACTTTTCAACTACAAAGTTGTAGATCGCGTCGAGGGCTACAATTTTAATATAAAGTTTGTCCTCATTTGAGTTCATATGAAGAAGTTATGAATTATTGTTTGATATCAAGTTTTTAAATCACCCAGTTGGACCTAGATGAGATCCAAAACCAAGTTTAGGGACCGGGATGACACAACTGAACAAGTTTGAGGACCTAAACGGTCGATTTGCAAGTTTAGAGACCGGGATGACACAGCCGAATAAGTTTAGGGACCGAGATGACATAGATGAACAAGTTTGAGGACTTAAATGGTCGATTTGCGAGTTCAGGGACCGGGATGACATGGCAGCGCAAGTTTAGGGACCGCTGGTGTACTTTACTCTTTCAAATTTGATGTCATTATTAGATAGCTATATGTCAATCATTACAATAAACAACAATTGCGCTGGCATATCTCCAAGAACTGCACTCACAAAACAATACAGCAGCAAACTGCACCACAACTCCAGCCGAATCTCGATAAACAAGTTAAAAGATCTTCACAGTAGAGCATCTCCAACAATTTGGTAAACCCACTCCGAATCTTGTTTATTTGGCACGATGGAGAAAAACCTCACTCCAACAGTTCCTTATCCTAACTCCCAATTTATCCGTGCTCGGGAAAATGGATACATCCACGCGGAAAGATACGCGGATGACCGATACTCCCTATCTGTTTTTTTACCCCTCAGCGCTCTCCATTGCCCCTGAGTACCACCGCCGCCACCTGGTGGTTCACCGGAATTGGATCTCTGGCCACTATTTTTAGATCTGAGAATACTCAGACAACGGAGATTCTACTTTGCAGGTTCTGGGTGTGAGTTATGGTGCCAGGATAGCCAGCCACGGCCAGACTACTGCCACCACCTGAGATTTGTCGGAATTGGATTCCCAGCAACTATTTACAAATCTGAGAATACTAGGAGGTAGAGCAAGCAATAAAGAAGGTTCTGTGTGTGAGCTAGGGTGTTGACATGACAGCGAGTTATTTTGTCCAAGCCGGTATGTATGGGAGACAACAATGTGTACGTTTTTATGTTTTTAGTTACGAATAAAAGGGAACTGTTGGTAGAGCATATTCTTTTCGTACCCAATAGTTTTTAGAAAGGTTCCAAAACTGGGTTTTTAGGAGTCAATTTTTTAGATACTGTTGGAGATGCTCTTAAGGAGCCTATGGAAAACAAAAATTGGACACTGCTATCAAAACATCAAGGGAAGATAGGGTATATAGATATTGTAATTTTTCATGTACAAAACAAAGTGCTTACATACCAGTCCATTTGATAAAAAAAAAAGGCATGCTTGCAAAAAAAATTGTACAACAAAGTGATAGCAGCTGAAACTAACAATACTTGGACAGAACATATTCTAAATAAATTCAAGTTATCCAAATTTAGTCTTTAAAGTTCAACTGAACATGGAAACAAGGAATTCACTCAAGTTGGAATGTTTGTGGTGTTTTAAGTTTTTAATGTCTGAACAATGACCTGAACACAATCGTAGGAGTTGCATCAACAAAAGATAATGAGAAGTAACAATATGACAAATCATGAGCAGTTGAAAAAGTATATTGCACAACTAAAATATGAACAGCATGGTGTCAACTACTCCCTCTGGTCCGCTTTGTAAGCCATTTGGGAGTTTTGAAAAAAAATCCAATAAATAAGGTGTATGGGCCATCCGAGGCATCCATCAACGGAGAGAATTAATTTTCACGTGAGCCTAAACGTGTTTGCATGGCGCCATGCAAACTAGTGGTACGACTCCCGTTGCCTATGGCTCATTCACTTCCTGGCGTAGTACACTGGAAATATGTGTCCATGCAAATTCCATGGAGGCCATGCGCTGATTCTGGGTGGCAGGCTCACGGAGTAACTCACCAGCGCGAGGATCAAACTCCATCTAAGTCATTTACATACATAGCTTTTGTCTTTTGATATGCACCTAGATATTCGTTACGTCTAATACATATAGCAAAAAAACTATGTATCTAGAGAAGCCAAAACAAATTGCAATTTGGAACAGGGGGAATACCAACCATCTAATAATAATATGGGCATACTTTTTTATCTACCTCCCCCATATACTATAATAATTCCTCTGATCACAAATAAATCCATCTAGATTGGTCCTAAGTCAAACATTTCTAACTTTGGCTTGCAGTATCTAAAAGAATGCATTTATATCAAATGAAAAGAGATATATATTGTAGAAGTTATTCTCATAATAAATCTTTTGAATCTATATAAAATTTTCATATCGGTAGTCAAACTTTATGACAAACCTACAACAACAACAACAACAACATAGCCTTTTGTCCCAAGCAAGTTGGGGTAGGCTAGAGATGAAACCCAAAAGAGACGAGAAACAGGGAGACACATAAAAGGGATATAAGGGCACAAGACAAAAATAGGTCATGGTTCAGGCACGTTGATTGCCAATCTCCAAGCGCTCCTATCCATAGCTAAATCCTTGGAGATATTCCACTCCTTAAGATCTCTCTTAACGGACTCGTCCCAAGTTAGTTTAGGTCGACAAACCTAGATGAACTTATATTTGTGATTAGAGAAAATACCCAGTTTTCCTGGAATATTACTTTTTCCATTCATAAAAAACAACATTCTGCAGATAGGCTCTAGGAATGACTCCCTCGATCTAAAGCATAATTACAACAACAAATGGCTGGCTTCTTGAATTTTTCAACCACTTGATAGTATCAAAGGAAACATATCGATGACATACTCCAAAGGAGATCATTAGCAAGCAAAACTAGAATGTATGTTCAGAACATTCAGATCAACAGCCACATGCAGATCTAACATTCTCGCATAATTTGGCCAGTACTTAGACAACTCAGCACTGCAATGTCTGTTATTAGTGATACCGTATTGTTTCCAACAGATAAAACTGAAGTATTGACCAATACAACTTCAAAATTTCCTGTATATATGCTCAAAACAAGCATAAACCCGGATTCATACCAGTAGAAGACTACGTCTGAAACCTAATTTAGTAACAGATTGCCGACATATGTTTTCAAATCGGCTTGGTCTGAACATATGAACCGGAAAAACAACACCTACCTGCTTGGTGATCTTGTGCACCACCTCGTCGTCGAGCCCATCCACCACCGGCTCCGCCTTCACCGCGGCGGGCGGGAACATCTCCGCTTCGGGCTCAGGCTCCGGCGCCTGCTGCTCCTTGGCAGCAAATCCGCTGCGTCCACCTACAGGCGCGTAGTACTCGAACGGCCGGGGCGGCGGCGCGGCGAAGAAGGCAGCCCGCGGAGGCGGGGGAGGCGCGGCGAACATGCGGATCACCTGCGGCGGAGGCGGGACCACAACCGCCGGCGCCGGCGCCGGCGGTCCCCGCGGCACGAACTCCGGCGCCTGCGCGTTGAGGCGACTGGACGAGCCGGTCCTCGGCAGGCCCACGGGCCGCTCGGCAGCCGGCTCCGCGGCGAACCAGCCGGCGGCGATCTGATCAGTGGGCCCCTCCATCTGCGGCATCTGGGCTGGGGCTTGGGTACACGACCGGAGCCGAAGCGACAAGATAGCGGCCGCTACTGCTGCTAGCTCTCGTTGTAGGCGCGCGGATGGAAGCTCCCTAGCAGCAGCGGCGGCGGTGAGGGGTACAAGGGAGAGCTTGGGTAGTGGCGGAGAAGGGGAGCTCTCAAAAGGGTAGGGTTCCGACGAGGTCGGATATTTATAGCGCTGACCCTCGCGGGTTTCGCCCGGCGGAGACGCGGCGGCGACTTTCGGTGGTTTCTGGGTGCGCCCGGTGTACGCGAGGTGGGCATGTAGCCGTCCGATAAGCGTCGATATTCGTGCTCGTGGTACTGGTGTTTAGGCGCGGTCCAGGGAAGCAATGATGTGTGGAAGGTTTATGCTTGTCATTTGAATGCATCGTTTTTATAAGAATTTTTCAATTCCATTACTCAACGATATCAGCTAAATTGCTCCAGCACTCCGGTCGAGTTATTTGAATGCATCTTGCCGGTATCAGGATGTGCCGGTATGTTATTGATAAGTAGTAAGGACAGGGCGGGTTGGAGGGCGTCATGACATGGGATTGGTAAGTGGCAAGGATAGGGCAGATGGAGGGCATCGCATCACGACGAGGCGAGACGGAGGGCATCAGGGCACATATCAGCGTGGAATTGGAATCAACAATTGGACGAGATAAGCGAACGAGACAGGTCTTGGCACACGAAAGCATGGAGTTAGATGAGAGCAATCAGGTCCATACAATGCTGGCTAGGTCGAGATAGCCAACAAGATGGAGTGAATAGTCATTTATAAACCTTAACGGTATGACTAGCCGAAACTTGTGAAATCTACTATAGCTAAATAGGAAACCCACATCATCAGATTTCTCTGCAATTTCGTAAAGCCATGCACCGTCATCCACAGCGTACAAGCGGTGCTAAAAAAAATAAAGGCCACATTGGAAATGAGGCATCACCCTAGCACACTACAGCGTGCAGCGACCAATTGTTGACAGTCGTACCAACAAAACAGTTTTCTATTATGCGAGCACCGACACAAACTAGTTTCGTTGCTCCTCCTTTATTTGGCTTTGCTAGACGTTGGCACCACCCATGGGTGGAGCGGTTCCAAACCTTCTTTTTTAGCCTTGCTCTGGGAACACACTGTAGAAGGCCTTAAGAGCGTCCGCAGTGGGCGTACCGTAGCCGGTTCTATACAATAAATGCAACGATAATACCGGCTTCTATACACTGTGAGCTCGAGTCGATGGAGAACCTGCTCCCATCTATCGAACCCGGCTCCTTGGAATAAAGAAATCATGCACTCTCTCTCACTCTCTCTTGTCTCTCTTGCCATTGCTGCTCCTATAGATCCAGAGTGGGTACGATACATTGTGACTTATTTACTAAATGGAGTCACATTATACTTTAGGAATAGGACCGGTTCGATACACTGCGGGTGCTCTAAGTCCAACAATCCCCCTTCGTTACCACGCTCGCAAGTCACGTCCACATGAACAGACAGCTCCGTTTCAAATCTAGGTGCACGAATGGACATCTATTGCTTCCTACACCTACGATCTAGCATGCCTTTAAACTCTGTTACAAGTACGAGTCCTGGAAAACGCTCCAGGACCGGTAGAAGGCCAACATCATTATATTACGGATGTGTTTGGTTTGAGAACAAGGGTGAATAGGATATGATCATTCATACATTTCGGGATATGGATATCTATGCTATCTATTTGATTGCATAGATGATGCGAGATATTTTTCTATTTGGTTGGATGGATGAGATTGGACGGGATGAAAATACTTAACTAATGATATCTATTATTTTAAAATAATAACAATTAATTATACCCTAATAAATATGTAGCGACACTAATCTTGTCATTATAATCACTAATTAAAATAAAATATATTAATTAGCAATGTACTACTCTAATTGTCAAAGGGCAGGCCTGGTGCAGTTGGTGAGTGCTAGCTCGTCGAGTCACCAGGTCCTGGGTTTGAAGCCATCTCTTTGTAGAATTTCTGCGGGGATAAGACTTGGCTTCGGTTATTCCCTTCCCCAGACCCCACTCACACAAAACATGTGCTAATCAATATGTGAATAAGCTCGTCCGCTAGATTTCTAAGAACCAGAATATTTTCTATTGTGGATATTCAAGTCCAGCTTATCCTTCAATCATACGCCCTGTATACGTATGGAACCAAACACTACCTATGCCGCCCTTATACGAGCTGCACCGGGAATGGTACGTGCACACGGCAAGAGCCATATCAGCATATAGCGTTGAGGAAGTGCCGCAGCGGGTACGCAAAACCGAACGCTAAACGCACGACGTACGCCATTCCTAGCGTGGTAGCGGACGCCTACAAGCTTCGGTCAGCACGGGCATAAAAGATATTATAAATCTAGGAAAGCGTGTCCAACCTTTTTTCATATAAAAAAATATTATAACTTACAAACCAAAACAACAAATTAAATTCTGATTACACCATTAAATTTATGACAATAAATTCGTCATAACAAGATGTCACATGGATATATTTAGATAAAGTGACAAGTAGACCTCACAGTGGATAGAGGATGATATAAATGATGTATAGATACGAGAAAACTATATATTTTATGATGACTAGAATAAAATATTTCTTTTATAGATGAATATAGAGTCCAATGCGGATAGTCTTACCTCGTCGGCTGCAGCGCCTAAAAGAACTCGCAGGCCTGCCGTCTTCGGCAGCGCCCAGTAGTAAGCTATACTACTGCCGATGATGTTTTTTTTTCCGCTTTTTGTTATGTGGATTTTTTTCCCTCGAGAAGCAGTAGTGCGTGGTGGTGTGTTTCCATACTTCGGTCGTGAGTGTAAGGTAGAGGAGATGTGTAAGATTGATTGATTAATTAATTAATTGTGTTTTTCTCTATTTGCCGACGAGTAATGTATCTGATATCAGTTTTTTTTCCGAATGTATCTGATATCGGTAACGCCACGGAACATTTGTCTAGAATATTAAAAAAAATTGAGGCACTCTGCTCTGTGCTCGCTCCAGTACAGCGATCGGCCCAACAAGTACATCTACACTCTCTCTTCTATCTACTCTATCTACACTGTGACAGCCGACAGAAATTCTCAACTCTTTGCTTCACTCGTTGTGGCTCACCACGCCATCTACCCACCCCAAGCCGCCTCGCAGTGGCGCCCCATCACGCGTCGAGGCGCACCACGTTTGCCGCGCCGTGCTCCATCCCCCACCGTGCCCGGTTGCTGCCCCTGCGCGCCGTGCCCCGTCCCTCGCCGCATCGAGGTGTTGCCGACGTTGCCGTTGCCCACCAAGAGGTCGTGGCCGCTGTTGACGCCGACGGCGCGACATCATGAGATCCAGAGTGGACAAACCCGGAGCAAGTTTCTCCGACTATACCTCGTGCTCTTTTCCTTCCTCGGATGTTGCAAGTGCGTGTTGTAAGCGTATGTTTCAAGTGTTTCATATGTATGTTGCAAATGTTTCATGTAGATGCAAAACTAGATCGAGATCTTACATATGTTGCAAATGTCTGTTCTAAATATTCATTTGTTTTCAGACGGATATCGCACCTGTTTTATTTGGGTGTTGTATATGTTTCACACTTATATTGCAAGTGTTCCATCTGTATATGTTTTCACACATATGTTACAAGTGTTTCATCTAGATATTGCATATGTTTTGTAATGGCTACACACGTGTTTTTCTTGTGTTTCAGACGTATGTTGCAAGTGTTTCAACTGTTTCGAACGTGTGTTGCAAATGTTTTCTCTAGATGCTGGAAAAATAGACTTGGTGTTGCACGGTAGTAGCCATCTGCTACAGCTGCTGGGCCCGCGCTGCATGCGCGTGGGTGTGGAGGGGGCGCGAGCGGTAGGGGCGGAAAACCGTGCAAGCACATATTGAGACGGAAGCAGGCATGAGACACGAGACACGGAGCGGTGCGGGACGCGGAGCGGGCACATGACACGGAGCGACGTGGGACCCCACGTAAAGCAGGTGTGCGACATGGGCGTCCAAACGCTAGCCCCCGTCTGGAAGTCCTGGCGCTAGCCTTACGGCTCTGATATTCTGATTTGAAGAAGTGGCCAAGTGAGATACTCCTACTATGGACCATGCCTGATTGATTCGGATTCGTATGTCCTGCTTCCGGCCATTCGAGCAATGAGGGAAGTCAGATTTGTTGTACTCCCAGTGTCGTCCAGGAAGCGTGTTTGTGAGGGAAACACGGTTTCTAAAGACACATATTAAGGGACAGAGGGAGTATGTAGGTAGTGTTGAACTGTTGCCAAGTTCGTCGGGAGCTGTTAGTTGGGTGCAGTCATAGACCAACTCATTAGTCCTGCATCCTACGCTGCCATTGTTGAAGCCTAAAGCCTAAAGGACAAGACTCCGGAACCAGGATGGCCAATTGAGTTTATTATCTAACTAATTATAGTCAATAGAAGACTATTTAGTTAGGTAATGGACTTAAGAGAAAGTTGATCCTGACAAAAGGTTTCACAGATATTATTTTAATTTTCTAGTAATTGCTATAGATTCTACAAATTCACCAGCAAAATCAGACCATTTAATCACTAACATAAAAAATAAAGGTTTGAATTTTCCCATTGGAGGGTGTGGCTATATAAGGTTTGTTTGGTTCAGTTCTGAGCTATGAATTGTAAGTTATGTGCTGCGAAAAAATTGTAATTGTTTGGTTTGAAATAAATATGAAACCTACGCATTATCTTTATCTTCCTAAAACTATAAAATATCACTCTATTTCCACCCATTTGGAATAACATAATTTGAAAGGTAAAAGCACGGTCCAATGTGCTACGAAAATTGTATTATGCGAAAGTAGTCTCTAGCTTTAGGTTGTACACGATTGTTTTTTGTCAGCAGAAGTGCTTTCTACAAGCTGAACCAAACTCGGCCATATCAGTGACAATGTATAACATTAGTCCAAAATTTATTTACTAGTTATTTTTTCATTCCTACAACACTCTTGAAAACACAAACATTAATAAATGTTCGGCTATCTAACTTTCTCAATTATGTTTACCACTGAATTCTAGTAAGTGGATCTACCATTAGACTAACACAAAGATTTTATATTGCTAGGACTATCTTTGTCACTCTCAACCTGACCATATTCTTACTATCCTAACATGATCCCTAATACTTACCCAAATTTTCTTCTTATATGTGCCCTTTCTTCTTCACTGTGGAAACCATTCGTAAATTTATCTTACCTACAACATCACTAGTGGGATCCAATTTTTCTTCACATTTTGTTTTAAGGTTTAATACTACAAACCTCCATACCTTTTTAACTTTCACTCATTATACCATTGTTAGCAACCAATTCTTTTCAATCGTCGCAACGAAAGTAAAGAGCAAAGGTGAACTCCCAACTTATGACAAAGAAAAAGCTTTAATATCATCATAAGCACCTAATAATATAAAAGTAATAAAACAAACATTGGGGGAAGTGAATCTCAACTCAATCAATGTAGGAACCAAGGGATTGTTTTCTCCAAGCAATAATCATGTGCCACAAAAAGTTTATCGCTGTTCATATAAGCAAGAGGTGAAAAAAATACGGTGTGACTACTTCACTCCCCACCAAACCTACAAAACAATCCAGGCTCACTCAAGTTAGCTTTAGCCAATGCAAGCAGGCATTGTTTAGTTGCCCTGTTATAGATAAGTCTGGGTTGATTACATCTTTGGTTGGCAGACTTGTTTGGGTGCACTCACCTCAACTTTTTCTAAAGTAAGTTTAACTCCCCGTTCTCACTATGCGTGATTGGTTTTAAGCATTCTTCTGACACAAGTTGTAAGCACCAGCACACCACTTTCATGGGCACCATGGAAGGACACCTGCAGCAGGTTGGCATCAATATGGATGCCACATAAGGGGGCTATGTGGCAGCTCTATCATCTCCTCACCATCCTTAATGTTCTATCTGCACCAGATTATCCTTGTTGGTACATTGAGCATCTCCATGGAAAAAGGGACCAAAGATTACACAAGAAAGCAAAGAACTATGGTGCCTGTTTTGGCATTCGTCTTCATGCATGTTGGCTCAGGCTGCTACGCCTAGAGCCATTGGCTCCTCTGCCCTCGGTGTCCTCAACATGGTCTTCTCCCTCATGCATAGATAACAACGTTAAGGACACATAGGTGAGGGGTGTAGTCACTCAAGAACGGAGAGGGAAGAGGAGGGGGGTTACTCAAGGACACGGTGACAAGGGCATGGATAATGTCATCGACCGCGTGATATAATGTAACATCCACCTTACCCCGCAACAAGAGGCGAGTAGTGGTGTGGTGTTGACGGTGGTGGGAAGATGACACGATTCCTTCACAAAGGCCACCAATGGCTTATGCATGCATGACTTTGGGAAATGACCGTTGGCTCATCGCCTACATTTCTACTAAGCCTCGCCAAGGACTATCGGTACACTAGTAGAGTCTATCTACCGGGCCTAACCAGACTTCCAAATAACTCAAGCCTGGACTATCAACCAAACACCCCTATAATGTTTGATAAGATGGTAACAACTCTTAATAGCAAGAGGAACTGAGGAAGCTTACTTTGACGATGATTGAGGCATTAAGTTGAGGACCATTGCAAAAAAAATTCTGTCAAACAACATACGCTCCCAAACAAAACGAGGCAAGATTATGGAGTCTTTTCCTGTATGCCATTATAAAAGTTCGCAATTCCTTCTGTGCCACTGAAAAAGATTGGTGGACTTCAGTGCTACTACTCCAAACTTTTTAGCCTTCCATGCCACTACCGTCAGATTGGGCTCTAACGGTGTCAAACTACAGGTGTGAAAAGTCAAAAATACCCTTAGGTCTAAATATGTCATTAATTTTTTTAGCATCTTAACGACTTCAAATGAAAAAACTCAAAACTAGAAAGTTGTAGATCTCGTCGAGATCTAAAATTTTCATATAAAATTATCTTCATTTAATTTCACAAAAAATATATGATTTGATATGATTAATATGTCTTAGAAAAATAATATTTTTTTGTAGAATTAAATGAAGATAATTTTTATATGAAAATTGTAGATCTCGATGAGACCTATAACTTTCTAGTTTTGAGTTTTTTTTCATTTAAAGTCGTTACAACAACAACAACAACAATAACATAGCCTTTTGTCCCAAGCAAGTTGGGGTAGGCTAGAGATGAAACCCAAAAGAGACGAGAAACAGGGAGACACATAAAGGGACATAAAGGGCACAAGACAAAAAGAGGTCACGGTTCAGGCACGTTGATTGCCACTCTCTAAGCGCTCCTATCCATAGCTAAATCATTGGAGATATTTCACTCCTTAAGATTTCTCTTAACGGACTCATCCCAAGTTAGTTTAGGTCGACCTCTACCGCTCTTTACATTATCGACCCGCTTTAGAACTCCACTACGCACCGGCGCCTCAGGAGGCCTCCGTTGGACATATCCAAACCATCTCAACCAATGTTGAATCAATTTCTCCTCAATTGGTGCCACCCCAACCCTATCCCGAATATCGTCGTTCCGGACTCTATCCCTCCTTGTGTGCCCACAACACCAACGCAACATACGCATCTCAGCTACACTCAATTGCTGGACATGTCGCCTTTTTGTAGGCCAACACTCAGCACCGTATAACATCGTCGGACGAATCGCCGTCATATAGAACTTATCTTTCAGCTTCTGAGGCACCATTTTGTCACAGAGGACGCCAGAAGCTTGACGCCATTTCAACCAGCCGCCTGAAATTGTATGCCTAACATCTTCATCAATGTCTCCATCCTTTTGAAGCATCGACCCTAAATACCGAAAAGTATCCTTCTTGGGCACCACTTGCCCATCGAGGCTAACGTCTCCCTCCTCATGCCTAGTTGCGCTGAAATCGCACCTCATGTACTCGGTCTTAGTCCTACTAAGTCTGAACCCTTTCGACTCTAACGTGTGCCTCCATAGTTCTAACTTCCTATTAACCCCTGCTCTACTGTCGTCAACTAGCACCACATCATCAGCAAAGGGCATACACCAAGGGATACCACCTTGTATGTCCCTTGTGACCTCATCCATCACCAAAGCAAATAAATAAGGGCTCAAAGCTGACCTCTGATGCAGTCCTATTTTAATTGGAAAGTCGCTGGTGTCGCCATCACATGTTCGGACAAACGTCACCACATCCCTGTACATATCCTTGATGAGGGTAACGTACTTAGTTGGGACTTTGTGCTTTTCCAAGGCCCACCACATGACATTTCTCGGTACTTTGTCATATGCCTTCTCGAGGTTAATAAAGACCATGTGCAAGTCCTTCTTCTGCTCCCTATATATCTCCATTAATTGTCGTAATAAGAAAATTGCCTCTATGGTCGACCTACCAGACATGAACCCAAACTGATTTTGGGTCACATGTGTCACTCTCCTTAGGCGATGCTCAATAACCCTCTCCTAGAGCTTCATCATATGGCTCATCAACTTAATCCCACGGTAGTTAGTACAACTTTGAACATCTCCCTTGTTCTTGAAGATAGGTACTAATATACTTCTCCTCCATTCTTCAGGCATCTTGTTAGACCGAAAAATAAGGTTAAAAAGCTTAGTTAACCATACTATCGCTCTGGCGCCTAGGTATCTCCTGTCACAGAACCTCCTAATTATGATGGCCCACAAGTACACATCATTGCCATAATGACCTCTGACAGTCGTACTTATGTTCACCATAACTTAAAAGGCTTGCTTTCCTCCGAACAGGATCCAATCACAGGAGTATTGCAATATTACAACAGTTTATTCAAAATATTCAACAGAGTAAAGTAGCGGAAGTCTTACAATAACTTAGGGTTACAAACCAGTTTTCAAATCTCAAAACTTATGTAATATTATTACAAACCAGTAGTAGAGAAGTATCGTAGTAACTTTATTACAACACCTAAACGAGATGCCTTGCCCAAAGGCCACACAGTCTACTCATCGTCACTGTCTTCAACCACGACGGTCATGCAACAAGGCTCGAAGCAGACTTGTTCATGAACCGCACCTGCAACAAGGGGTTCAACAAACCCTGAGTACGAGAGTACTCAACAAGACTTACCCGACTAAGACAAAGACTCTAAGGGCATGCTAGCTTTAGGGAATCAAGGTATGGGTAAATCAGAATCAAGATTTTCTTTTGCAGAAAAGCTTACTAAAGTAAGTCCTTATCTTCAACATTTTACTTTTACCATTGATGGTTCATTAACCAACTCTAGGTGATCCTAATCTAGATCAAAGTAATTATCACTGAATCCTTTCATATTCTTTCTTTCATTATAGTTCTTAACTACGATGCAAGTCAGGTGATCAAGTCTCCATAACCGAGGAGCAACGACGATTCGAACCGATTATACCCAGCTGGAGATCCCTAACATCACGACATATGTAGAACCGAATCTGCATATATCAACCCTCATTTAGATCTCCCAAAACCAGAATGTGTCCATCGCCACCCGAGAGTACAGTACTCCTCGAACCCGGCCCGATCCTAGCCCCGAGGGTACACGCTACTCCCGTCATCTCTCCACTCCCAGTGCGAGGTTAGACGTTCTCGTAATGGAATCACTAACATGTTGGGCTTACCCAAGGCATGAGGCTAGTTGCAAAGTCTCGAACACAACAGGCTTACAACGAACGGACCTTAACTGACAAGACGGAAACACTACATTGAGACTCCTTTCCCAATGCATGTTAGCAGTGGCCAAACCACCCACCCGATCTTTCAAATTCATTCTTATATTTCAATATTCATTCAATATGCCGTCATGGCTATATAAACATTGCATTTAAAAGCTTAACTTCTAAGCATAGCGAAGCATACTACGCATTTTCAGTAAAACAAGTATCAAGGTTAATATTGCAATAATCAAGGATGATAATGCAGCAATTAGGTTATCACTCAACTCCTAATTACTTAATGCAATAAACCATAATATAAATAATAAAACATTTGTAAAATTCAAGGTAGGGTTTAAATGCATCGGGGCTTGCCTTGCTCGGACACGACGACTGACTCAGACTCGAGAACTCCACCGTCTAGTCCGGAACCCACCGACGATCGCTCTTCTCCGGAAACTTGCTCGGCGACTTCGGCTTCCTCGAAAGCGGAGACTACACGAATACATAACATGCTTTAACATGATGCTCGATGATAAACATGATGCTTGATGATAACATGCTACGAGTTACGACTTGAGTACAACTTCCCTTCACGGTACAGTCGTAAACAGAAAACCTACTAACTAGTAGCGACGATTTCCAGCGATACCAGCTTTTAACCTAACAAGTTACTAACGAGCTCAAACATGAAATTAAGGTGCCAAAGACCACCAAAGGGTAGTGACCTAAGGACATCACTCAATCAAAAGGGCACACAACACTTAAAGTTCTCAAATTAACATTTATTTTTTTTATTTAAATAATTAGGGCATAATTAGAAGTTGATCAAACTTTATCTAAACAAGTTCAAACTTTTTCTATGGGTTAAGAATGAATTATAACAATGTCATAATAAATTTCATAATTTTTGGATAAATAAATTAATTATTAAAATTTCTGGAAGTTACATTTAATCTTTATTGGAACCAATTAATTCTACTGCACAAAGTATTCAAATTCATGATTTAACATTTTTCCTAAATAGTTTATACATTGAGAAGCTTACATAAAAATTTTCATGAATTTTGGAACTCTACACAATTTTTAATAAAATAAATAAATAATAACACTATTCATTTATTTGAAAAAGAAAACAAAAACGAAAAACCGAAATCGGGCTGCTTCTCTTCATCCTCTCTGATCCGGCCCAGCCCAAACAGCCCGCTCGCGCGCGCCCGCGTCCGCACGCACGCTCGGCCCAGCAAGCGGCCCAGCCCAGCATCGGCCTGCTCCGTCCGCGCGCGCCTGCTCTCCCTTTCTCTCTCGCTGACACCGCGTCCCCACATGTCATCTTCCTCCTCCCGCTCGACTGCTCGCTCCCGCGTGCCCGCGCGCTCTCTCGACGGTGCCTCGGTCGACAAACCGACTCCACCATCTCCATCTACACTACCCCACGATTCCATTTTGCTACTAAACACCATGGTTCGAGCTCCGGCGACAGCTCACCGACGACGGTGGCGGCTCGACGGCCACGGTGACCGGTGACTCGACGGTACAACGCGGTAGCGATTAAAGCGAGTGGTCAGGGAGCATCAGGGGCGTACCACGATCACGAAGGAGTGATCGGTTGAAGCTGAGAGGCTCTGGAGGCGGCTGGCCATGGTGGCGGGGCTCGACGGGAACGGCGGCGACCCGAGGTGGAAGACGACGGCTCCCCGGCGATCCAGGCGAAATTGGGCCAACCCAACTGGTTCATGAGATGCGCAAGGATGAGGTGAAGCTAAGGGTGCGGCTGGCGTGGCCGGAGACGGCTTGGTGGCGGCAGCGGCGAGCGGCGGAGCTGCGGTGGCGACGGTGACGAAAACGGAGAAACAAAGCCGGTCACGGTGAGCTCGCATATATATAGGGAACGACCACGGTTACTGCACTGGAAGACGCGCGATGTCGTGCTGGCGATCGAGGGCATGCCTGGAAGCCGGCCGAAGCCGTCCGGCGTCTCGCCGGCGCCCATACCACGCGGTGGTCGGCGGTGATTCGTCGGTGCACTGTAGCTGCCCCCCAGCTTTTGAAATTCAAACTGATTTTTTAAATTACTCTCAAATTTGTATAACAACTTGAAAAACTTCCAATGTATGAAATCTTTAGAATTTCAAGCTCTACAAGTTTGGTATTGAACACTTTTTCAAATTCTCACTGGATTTTGAAAATTGAGTTTAAATTCAAAAAGGGACACATTTTTCAGATTTGGTAATTTAGAAATTACTTTTGATTTTATATTGAAACTTCAAAATCTCCAAATATCAAAGTTGTATATCTTGACCAGACCTACAACTTTGCTGTTCAAAACTTTTTCAAATTCTGCCTCCATTTTAAAATCTTAGTTTGGGGACAAAAATGAATTAAAACTGAAATTTATTTATTTTCAAAATTGCTCCACATTTTACACTAAAACTTTGAAAACTCAAAACACCAAAGTTGTAGCCCTTGAAAAGTTCTACAAACTTGGTTTTGAACTTTTTCCCAAATTTTGCTTAGATTTTGAATTATTTTAAAATGGGTAAAATAGGGTTTTGAAATTTAGAGTTTTCGGAGGAATTTTAAATTGGAATTTGTTGCTACTTTGATTTGTGATTACTTAGTGATCAAAACCTCACCCAAGAGCATCATTTGGACCAACATGACATGGTTGACCAAATGTCACTCTTGGTTGACCAATTAGCTTTTGAAATTCTTTTACATTTTTCTGAAATTTTGAATTTGAATTCGAATCGGAAAACTCGTGACAAGTTTTGGAACTCCAATTCAAACTCAAATTTGGAGCTTCATCTTAGATGTTGTACTTGAGCTCATACCCTACACTTGACACTAGTGTGCAACACGGTCACACACCTCAAATTACGCAGGGCATGGACTAAGTATTTGCGGTGACATTCGAATTTAGGGTTTTCAGGTTCGGAGCACACTACTGAGAAACACATTCAACCTAGATAAGAAAACTTATTTTAGTTGATGCATAACAAAGTTAACCTAACAGGAATGCTTTGCAATGCATTATGATGACATGGCAGATTAATTAGCACTATAACACCCGGGGTGTTACATCTCCACACCTCAACGGGGATACCATCAGGGCCCATCGCTTTACCTCCCTTCATCCTCTTCAAAGCCTCTCCGATCTCAGCCTCCTGAATTCTCCTCACAGAGCGTCTGTTGGTATCGTTAAATGAGTCATCCAACTCAAGGGTAGGACCCTCATTCTCCCCATTAAACAGCTTGTCGAAGTACTCTCTCCATCTGTCCTTGATCTCCTCATCCTTCACCAGAAGTCGATCTGTCCCATCCTTGATGCATTTTATTTGGTTGATGTCCCTTGTCTTCCTCTCGCGGATTCTAGCCATCCTATAAATGTCCTTCTCCTCTTCCTTCGTGCCTAGCCGCTGATAAAGGCCATCATACGCCTGACCTTTTGCTACACTCACAACTCGCTTTGCAACCCTCTTCGCTATTTTATAGCCCTCGATGTTGGCTGCACTCTTGTCATGGTGGAGACGCTTGAAACACTCCTTCTTCTCCCTAATAGCCCTTTGCACCTCGTCATTCCACCACCATGTGTCTTTCGCTTCCCGTTTGCCTCCTCTACTCACGCCAAACACTTCCGAAGCCACCTTTCGGACGCATGTTGCCATCTTTAGCCACATGTCGTCGGCATCTTCTCCTTCTTTCCAAGGCCCCTCGTCTAGCATCCTCTCCTTAAACGTTTGCGCTGCTTCCCCTCTAAGGTTCCACCACTTCATTCTCGCAATCTTGGCCTGTTTGTCCCGGTGGAACGTACCCGAAAGCGAAAGTCCGCCACCACAAGCTTATGTTGAGGGACAACACACTCCCCAGGTAACATCTTATAATCAAAGCAAGCACGTCTATCCTCCCTCCTTGCAAGGATAAAGTCGATCTGGCTCGAGTGTTGTCCACTATGAAATGTTACTAGATGAGATTCCCTCTTCCTAAAGAGGGTGTTCCCTATCAACAAGTCATAGGCCAGCGCGAAGTTCAAAACATCCTCCCCCTCTTGATTCCTACTACCATACCCGAACCCCCCGTGCACCCGCTCGAAACCTACATTAGTCGCACCAACATGGCCGTTGAGGTCTCCTCCTATAAAGAGTTTCTCGCTGATAGGCACGGTACTAACCATGCTATCAAGATCTTCCCAAAACTGTCTCTTGGTGTCCTCGCTAAGACCTACCTGAGGGGCATAGACACTGATCACATTTAGAGCCGAATCTCTAACTACCAGCTTGACCAAGATAATCTGGTCGCCTTACCTCCTAACATCAACGACTCCATCCTTAAGGCTCCTATCGATCAAGATGCCTACACCATTCCTACCCGAAGTTGTCCCCGTGTACCAAAGTTTAAAGCCAGTATCCTCCAGCTCCTTCGCCTTCTGGCCCTTCCATTTAGTCTCCTGAACGCATAGAATATTTACACGCTTTCTAATTGCTGCATCGACTAGCTCTCTTAGCTTACCCGTTAGGGACCCTATGTTCCAGCTACCTAGACGAATCCTAGTTGGCTCGGCTAACTTCCTTACCCTTCGCACCCGTCGAGGGAAGTGCGAAGACCCTTGCTCATTTTTCACTACACCCGGGTGTAGATGTAGCGCGCCACTAAGGTTGCGACGGCCCGACCCTTGCTCATTTTTCATCGTACCCGGGTCACGATACGACGCGTCACTAAGGGGATGACGACATGGTCCTTGCCCATTTAACACCACACCCGGGTTCCGATGTAGCGCGTCGCTAAGAGGGTTATGCCCCAACGAATCTCTTGTGGGCTTCAAATCCATGAGAGTGGCTGTTTTTTACTGTTGGTTCGCCAGACCTTAACACACCCTCCTCCTTTACCCGGGCTTGGGACCGGCTATGTTGAGACGACTTAAGAAAGTCTTCCAGTCAACATAGGCGGAGTTGTCGAGGTAACTACGGTACTTTATTAATTTATACTTTGCATTATATAGACAGCCATCTGAACACCTCAAATGTTTGGACTTTAAGGTACAAGATGGGATGATTTATATGCCATGGACGTACTTCACGATAGCGGTGGACAACTACTATCGCCCGGTATATGAAATTTTCGTACAGTTTTTATGTAAGAACTCGTTGTGTTCAAATGATCCTTATTCGTGTAATCCCTACATGCAGGATGTGGTTATGAAATTTAAGGTTCATAAAGTGAAGGAACTTTATTCTGATCTACAGAAGTGTGACCTTCGAGGTTCATTTGAAGTCGTTAAGATGCTAAAAAAATTAATGACATATTTAGACCTAAGGGTATTTTCAATTTTTTACACATGCAGTTTGACATCGTTAAAGTCCAATCTAACGGCAGTGGCATAGAGGACATAAAAAAATTGAAGCAGTGGCGCTGAAGTCAACCAAACTTTCCAGTGGCACAAAAGGAATTGTGAACTTTTATAATGGCATACAGGAAAAAGACTTATGCGGAGGAAATCAAATGCGGCGCTTATAGGATGGATAACGTATCGGAGAATTACATTTTTTCTTTAAAAAAAATGAGAGATCTTTCAAGAATCATTCATATCCTCAGCTGGTTGAGCTTGTTGCAACGGACACCACGTGTCGTCTTCACTCCTTGCTCTTCTCGCCACCTCTCTTACCCATCTCGCCGCATCGCATGGCGGCGCCTGCCCTCCTCCCTCCCCCTACCATGGACGAAGAAGGCGCCGCCCCGCCCGCCCCAGCGACCCCTTTCCCCGCCCCACCCCAGCCGGAGCCGGAGCCGAAGCCCCCGCTCCTGCGCCGGCGCCCGCCCATCCGCGTGACCTCGGAGTTCGACAGCGAACGGCGGCTCTTCTCCCACCGCCTCTCCTGCCGCGTCCTCGACGGCGTCGCCAAGCTCCGCCTCCGCATTAGCCATGGCGCTGGGGGAGGAGGGATCCCCTGGGGCCCGCCCGAGGTTGGGCTCATGGCGCGGAACTTCTCCGTCGTCGTCGACCCCGCAACCCGTTGTGCCGTGCTGCGCGGCGCCACCGACCTCGCCGGCTCGCTGCGACTGCGCGCCTCCCACAACACCAAGGTGCGGCCTCTGATTGATTGCGCACCTTTTTTCACATCGAATTTTGTTGCTGACCCTGGTCTGAGCGTGTTGTGATGAATTGGGAATGATACCATACGTGGTTCAATTAGTTCGACTAGCACTAGCTTCCCAACATTTGGAAACAAAGAGAACTGATAGGATTGTGTAATTATGAAATATGAAAACGAAACACAAATGTGGCTGGGAATTAAATTTGACAGAAAAAAATGGACCTCATACAGAGGGACTTTATCCAAAGCTCACCTTATCAGGAACGACAGAATTGGGATACAGGGGATAGCTGATATTTAGTGTTGTACTTGTAGAAATATGAACTTGAAAAGTTAAGGTGGGCTCTTAAGTATTGGGAATTACTCTTGGAATGCTAGAAAACGTAAGTGGGCTAGACGTTCTTGATTTTTGGGGAGGAAGAATAAAAACACTTCTCAGTTCTTTCTTTAATGAATGGGTCTACTTTGTAAGAACGCCGTTGCGGATTGATGTAGGTATTGGTTATTGAAAGCCATGAGCCCATGAGACAACATTTCTTCCTCTGAAAGTATGTTTCTATGAGGTTGGGTCAGTTCTACTGCATGTAGGTTGAAGATCATTTGAGGGGCTTGCTTCTGTGGTGTGTCAAAGTGTCAATGCTCTCTTACTCGTGGTATGGTATGTTGAGAGCTGTTTCCTTGATGATTTCACAGCATGTAGGACCATGGGCACTGTAACACAAAGTTGCTGTTGGATCATATGTTCATTTGAGAATATCATTGTTTAGTGTTGAAAATGTACTTTGAAATAGTAAGGCTTGTATGAGTCATTGAGAATTTCCTTCTCAACAAAAGCTTAAATGGGGATTGGAGAGCCCCTATGTTGGAAATGTAGTGGGAAGTAGTTATGTAGCTCAATATACTGATTTCACTATCTTGTTTTTTCAAATACTCATGCCATGCTAAACAACGTTGATATATTCACTAAATAGCTGCTTCAGGCCTATATAGCGAAAAAAAATCAAAGAATTGAAAATCATATACTAGCATGAATTATGTGGGATCTTTGATTCATGGAAACATGTAGTTCTGTCAGGAGTAGTTCAAAAGGCTTAAGAACGGAATGCTGATGTTACCTTGATTCCTTGAGTAAGTAGGATCTTTGATTATTGGGAACATGTGGTTTTGTTACTTAAAATACTGGTCCATATACATCATGTCAGTTGGGGGGATTTTGTGATTCTCTAGATAAGCAGCGAACGTGATGCAAACCTATGCAGCACGGATACGGATACGTGTATCGGTATCGGAAGGATGCGGATACGTGGATACGGCAATTTTCTAGAAAACAGGATACGTGGATATGTTTTACTATTTTTTAATAAATAAATAATAATACAAATTAAAATTGTGGAAGTCTAAAACTTGTAGGTTTCTTGTTTCACAGGAGATCCTAACCACAGCCGCGCCCACAGATCCTATGCTAGGATTAGCACTAGCACTCAGCTTGTGCAGTGCAGCACTACAAAATTTGGAGAGGCCATCTACTGCATGCAGGCAATGAAGCATGGGTAACACTAATGAAGAAGGGGAAGTGGGGAACAGACAAAATTAAGAACTGCAGAAGTAGAATAGATCAAGAATGGGGAAGGGGATGTACATGCAGAAGTAGAGTAGGCAGCTTGCTTTGCTGCTGAATCGAATCATCCTCTCATCAGCATCCCCTGCTGAGGCGGCGCACGTGTACGCAGGAGGCTGTGCGCAGAGGTGGGGGCGGAGGCTCGTCTCCAGCGAGCGGGGCTGGAGGCTCATCGCCGGCGGCCGGCAAGCGGGGTGGAGGCTCGTCGCAGGAGGCCGGCGATCAGGGACGAGGCTTCCGTGCGCGCGTTCGCTGGAGGCGGCGCGACCATGGGAGGTAGGGCGTCGGGGGCTAGGGCGTCGGGGACAGAGGGAAACTTGTTGGGCTGGGCCGTATCCAATAGACTGATACGTATCCAGAAACGTACTCAAAATTCATGAAAATAATAAAAAATGGGATACTCCGCCGATACATATCGACCGTGTGTATCCGATACACGATACGCTCCCTCGGCCACGTATCCGTGTAACGTAGATGCAAACTATTGTTTCATCGCTCTTCTAACAAAGCTGAATCCATGTTAATAAGGGCATAGAGCAGATAAGGAATATTGAAAGCCTATTCTCTATTGTAAGTCCATGAGTTTGCAGCATAGTTTGGTCGCCTGTGCTTTATCCTTACTGTAAATTTCTGATTACAGAGACATTTTAGGTCCTCTGACGGAAATTGTTTCCCATGTGTTATGTTTATTTTCTGCTCAATATGGTTATGAAATTTTCATGGTAGGAGTTCTGAAGTTGGAAGTGACACCTGTTTTTTATATATGGCTCCATATAGAGTACCATGTGACTTTCTGAAACTGGCTTGTGTTTCAGAACTGCCAGACTGGAGAGCAATCATATATTCATGTTGGCTGTTCAGCACTCTGTTTATCTATGTCTTGCAACTATGAATATGACAAATCTATTGTTTCTTGCATTCAATTGGATAGGTGCTTTCAATTCAAGTACCACAGTAGAAAGGTGTGTTCTGTTCATTGAGATGTTTTTATTACCACTGTCATGTTTCCTATGATGAAATTTTTAGGAGTATTTTCTATATTTCAGCTTATCCATTCATTCTATATATTGAGTATTTCTCTTCATCTTATTTCCATGTTCTTTTGTTCCTCATGTGATTTTTTAATCAAATCTAAAATAAAATCATATAGCATATATTTTGTAATATATGCCTGGTGCAGTTGGTGAGTGCTAGCTCGCCGAGTCACCAGGTCCTGGGTTCGAAGCCGTCTCTCTGCAGAATTTCTGCGGGGGTAAGACTTTGCTTCGGTTATTCCCTTCCCCAGACCCCACTCGTGTGGGAGCCTCTGGCACTGGGTCTGCCCTTTTTTTTTATAGCATATATTTTGTAACAAAGGACTTTTGACCTGTCCTCAGCATACATTAGTTATGTACTGGACTTGCAATGTGGAGTTAACTTCTATCAAAATGAAAACTTTGAATCGTGGATACTTATCAGTTGTGAAGAGATGATATTTTGGTTGTTACTGAGCATTAAGTTATCCAGGAAACTCGCTTTGTATTTACTGCATCTTTACAATATTCAGTTGAAGATTTTTTGTACTAAGGTTGAGTCCACTGGAAAACAACCTCATTCTTTTTGAAAAGAGTACTGCATGCATTAGAATGGTTTCTTATGTAAAAAAAATGTTTTCCCGCTTCTCTACTTGGACATCTCTTTAACATTCTCTGGAATGCACAATAACTTGATAGTTTGTGTCCTAAATGGAAACAAAATAAGGTCAAGGATTTACTTGTATTACAAAGTTCATTTTAACTTTTTCGACGGGTGTATTGTTCATTTATCTTGTTCTGCAATATATTTGTGTTCAAATTGCAACTTCTTTTTTGTACCACCAACCAAAGGAAGAATTGAAATTTCTTAGGAGCCCATGATTTCCAAATCAACTTCCATGGCTCCAGGTTAATGGGATCCTACAAAAAAAATGCTTGATAGGCCGTCTTAGCTGAATGCCGTCCATCTCCAGCAAATCTCCACATAGGACGTGTTCGTTTGCGCCAACTGTGCTGGCCCATACGGATGAGTAGAGCCAGGGCATTTCCCAGGCAGTCCAGACTAGTGCGACTTCTCTTGTTTGGTGGACTCATATCTGTTGGGCCTTGCTTTGTACAGATGCTGTTTGTTTGCCTGGAAGTGTTGTGGGCCAAACACCTCAGCCACCCCTGCCCATGCGATTATGGCCGAGAGGAGGATGGAGTGAGCCGTGCCTGGGAGAAACGAAACTGGATTTTGTTCCCCCGCGGCTAGGCTCCACGGTGCTTTAAGCACTGTGCTTATTGGAGGATAGCCAAAACAAGCTTAGATTAATTGAGATGTTTACACAGAGGGTTACAATATATAGAGGCCCAAGAGGCCTGTTCACATAGCCACATAGGGTGGCGTACAACTAAGTAATTAGCAGTAAAAGACTAACACAATAACCAAAGAGATACTAGCACAGTATTCTAACACCCTCCCGCAGTCGGAACGTCGCAGCAGCGGACATTCAGACTGGAGCGAAAGTCTTGGAAAACTGAAGTAGGCAGCCCCTTGGTGAAGACATCAGCAAACTGAGAAGTAGTGGGTACATGAAGTACGCGAACAGCACCAATGGCAACACGTTCCCGGACGAAATGGAGGTCGATCTCCACATGTTTGGTGCGCTGATGTTGTACAGGGTTGGTGGAGAGGTAGACGGCGCTGACATTGTCGCAGTAGACGAGGCAGGCTTTGTCAAGAGGGTGATGGAGTTCCTGGAGAAGCTGCTGCAGCCAAGAAGCCTCAGCGACGCCGTTAGCGACAGCCCGGTACTCGGCCTCAGCGCTAGAGCGAGAAACAGTGGGCTGCCGCTTAGAGGACCAGGAGACAAGGCTGCCACCGAGGAATACGGCATAACCGGAGGTGGAGCGGCGAGTGTCCGGGCATCCGGCCCAATCAGCATCAGTGTAGACGACAAGCTGTGTTGGGGAAGTCCGAGGAATGATGAGGCCATGATCAAGAGTCCCCTGGAGATATCGCAGGATCCTTTTGGCAGCAACAAGATGAACCTCCCGAGGATCGTGCATGTGAAGGCAAACTTGTTGGACGGCATATGCAATGTCGGGCCTGGTGAATGTCAAGTATTGAAGAGCACCCACGAGGCTGCGGTAATCGGTGGGATCAGCAACAGAGGGACCATCAGTTGCAGATACTTTGGCGCAGGTGTCAACAGGAGTGGAGCATGGTTTGCAATCAGCCATGCCATGGCGAGCCAAAATGTCCAGCGCATACTGACGCTGAGAGAGGAACAAAGAATCACCTCTTCGCTGAACTACCATGCCAAGAAAATGGTGAAGAGGGCCGAGATCCTTCATGGCAAACTCCATCAGAGCATCAATAACTCGGCGGAGAAGCTGTTGGGAAGATGCAGTGAGAACAATATCGTCCACGTAGAGCAGCAGATAGACTGTCTCTGAACCACGGCGGTAGACAAACAGAGAGGTGTCTGATCGAGCTTCAGTAAAACCCAGGGAGAGCAGGAATGATGCAAAACGGCTGTACCATGCGCGGGGGGCTTGCTTCAAGCCATAAAGGGATTTGTTGAGTCTGCAAACGTGCTGAGGGAGAGCAGAGTTGGCGAATCCCGTTGGTTGGAAGCAGTGCACAGTTTCTGAGAGGGTCCCTTGAAGAAAGGCATTCTTGACGTCAAGTTGATGAATCGGCCAATCCCGGGAGTGAGCTATAGTGAGGACTGTGCGGACAGTGGCCGGTTTGACAACGGGACTGAAAGTTTCATCGTAGTCAATACCGGGGCGTTGAGTGAAGCCGCGAAGAACCCAACGAGCCTTGTATCGATCCAGAGAGCCATCAGCATGAAATTTATGTTTGAAGATCCATTTTCCGGTGACCACGTTGGCATTGGCGGGCCGAGGAACAAGATCCCAAGTGTTATTGTCCATGAGAGCGGCATATTCCTCTTCCATGGCGCGACGCCAATGAGGATCAGCAAGTGCATCGCGGCAAGTCCGGGGAATTGGAGACAGACCCTCAGCATGAAGAATACGAGGCTGAATGTATCCAGACTTCCCACGAGTCATCATACCATGGTTGTTGTCAACCGGTGCGATGGGTACAGCACCAACCGGAGGACCATCTTTGACATACCGTGGGGGTGAAGGTATGATGTTGGAGCGGCGAGGAGGAGCAGTAGCCGGCGTTGATGGCGGTGGTGGAGGACGCCGAGTGTACACTTGGGTGACCGGCGGTTTTTGAAAAGCTGCTGCCATGGGAGCTGCAGGGGGTGGAGGGCGCCGGGTGTACACTTGGGTGACCGGCGGTGGCGGGAGAGCTGCAGCCATAGGCAGCACCGGAGGAGCAGTGGGCGCCGGGTCTGCAGCCAGGGGCAGCCTGGTGGGCGATGGGGGCGCCGGGGCTGCAGCCTGGGGCAGCACCGGTGCTGAACGAGTTGCTGGAGGTGCGTGGAAGCCTGGGGGAGGGCGCCGGGGTGCTGGCCCGGCCAGAATGGGGGGCCAGAGCGGAACCGGAGCATCATCAGGTACCTCTGGTGCAGCCTGCAGTGGGAACTGAGCAGGGGCACCGGAAGTTGGCAAGGGTGTTCCTGCAGAAGAAGAAGGAGCTAGCAGCTCATCGTTAGTTAGAAAATCAAGCTCGTGGGGAGCTGAGGTCCGGTGTCGAGAGAAGGGAAAGGTCGTCTCATCAAAAATGACATGACGAGAGATGATGACACGATTAGTGTTGAGATCGAGGCACCGGGGTACCCCTTGTGATCAGGAGAGTAGCCAATGAAGACGCACAAGGAAGAGCGAGGGGCAAGTTTGTGAGGGGTGGTGGCGGTGAGGTTGGGGTAGCAGGTGCATCCAAAAGCACGAAGATCATGGTAGGAAGGGTGGGTGCCGTAGAGGGCAAAGAAGGGTGTGATCTTGTCTAAAGTCTTGGTGGGGAGACGGTTGAGAAGGTGGGTGGCTGTAGCAAGCGCATCAGCCCAATAGGAAGAGGGCATGGAAGCTTGAAACAGTAGAGTGCGAGTGACATTGTTGGTGGTGCGAATCATGCGCTCGGCTTTGCCATTCTGCTGGGAGGTGTAGGGGCAGGACATGCGAAGGACAACACCTTTAGCAAGGAAGAAAGCACGGGCAGCAGAGTTGTCGAATTCACGCCCATTGTCACATTGCACGGATTTGATTGTACAACCAAACTGAGTATGCACATAGGCAAAGAAGTTAGAGAGCACAGAAAAAGTATCGGACTTGAGGCGCAGCGGAAAAGTCCAAAGAAAATGTGAGCGATCATCTAAAATGATTAGATAATATTTAAATCCGGATACACTGACAATGGGAGATGTCCATAAATCACAGTGAATTAAGTCGAAATTTTTGGACGCACGCGATACAGAATGAGAAAAAGGTAAACGAACATGTCGTCCAAGTTGACAGGCATGACAGAGGGAGTCGTCGTCGGGCTGACTGCAGATGATGGAGGAAGACCGGGCGAGGCTCTGAAGAGTGGCCTTGCCGGGGTGACCAAGGCGACGGTGCCAAGTAGTCGGAGAAGGGGTGGCCACAAGGGCGCATGTGCCAGTAGGAGACGACGGAAGCTGTAGGGTGTACAGAGGGCCCGAGCTGTCACATCGCAGGAGGGTGGCCCTGGTATGGAGATCCTTCACAGAAACACCAAGCGGGTCAAATTCAACAGAAACTAGATTATCAGAGGTGAACTGTCGAACAGAAAGGAGGTTTTGAATAATGTCAGGAGCGACAAGAACATTATTTAAGTGAAAAGGACCAGGAATGAGGGAGTAGCCGGTGCCAATAACCGGGAGGGTGGCACCGTTGCCCACGACGATGGAAGAAGGAAAAGAAGAAGTCGAGGACATGGTGACCATACCAGGGTTGGAGGCAATGTGGGAAGTAGCACCGGAGTCGAGCACCCAGTCAGAAGAGCTCGGTGGCGGGGTGAGGGAGACGGTGCTGAAAGCGCTCGCGAGGGATTGAGCATCCCATGGAGCCCATGTTGAAGAGGGCGCCTGAGGAGGCGACGGTGCCCATGCCGGAGGGGGCGCCGGAGACCACGCAGGAGGGGGAGCCTGAGGCGCCGAGTAGTAGTGCCCAGAGCCGCCGGTCAGCAGTGCGTGCTGCTGTGGAGACAGAGCAGCGCCAGTGCGAGGTGGAGGGCCGCGAGGGCTGCCGGTGGTGGAGCCGGGCCACATATGGATGGACCCAGTCCATGGGTTGAGGAGGGAGGGCCACTGAGCAGTGCCGGGAGAGCTGTTGTGGCCTCCCTGGCCGCCCTGGCCACCCTGGCCGCGCCCACCGCGACGGCGCCGGTTGCGGTGGCCGCCGGAAGATGCCCCGCCAGCCGCCCCTCCAGCAGGCTGAGGAGGGCGCGAGGAAGCAGCTCCAGAGGGTGGTGGTGGGGCAAGCGGCCTGCTGGACGAAGAGGCGACGAGGGCCATAGACGGCGCCGAGGTAGTCCCCATGGTGAGCTCGGCGAGGCGCAGGTCGGCGCGAACGTCAACGAATGACGGGAACGGCCGCTGGCGAGAGATGAGCTGGGCCACGAGCTGGAAACGCTCGTTGAGGCCGCGCAGAACGTTCATCACCATGGCGCGATCAGTGATGGGCTCGTCAAGATCGGCAAGGGCATCGGCCATGGTCTTCATCTTGCGGCAATACTCGTCGATGGAGAGAGAGCCCTGGCAGTGGTTGCGGAACTCGGCGTCGAGGATCATGGCACGGGACTCACGGTTGTTGAGGAACTGCTGTTCAATCCCGAGCCATGCCACCCGAGCGGTGACACCATCGCGCTCGTGGATGACGTCCAGGAGGTCAGCTGAGATGGTGTTGTAGAGCCAAGACACGACCACGCAATCCATGCGCGACCATGCTGTATCAGCAGGGTGGGAAGCGTCACTGAGGACGTGGTCCTTCAGGGCGAATCGACCCAGGACGAGAAGAACGTGGCCGCGCCACTTGGAGTAGTTGGAGGACTGAAGATCAAGAACGATGGGAATCAGATTCTTGATGTTCTGGATGGCGGCGGCTTGGCTGTGCAGGTGAGCGACAGCTGCGGCTTCGGTGGAGGCGTCGTTGTCGTCGTGGACGTCTTCATCCCGTCCGCGAAGACGTTCGCGGAGGGTGGCAGCCTGCCGCTCCAGAGCATCGGCGGCCGCGCGCTCCGCATCAAGGGCGGCAGCGGCCACGCGGACGCGTTCCTGGGCAGCGGCGGCGGACTTCAGAAGGTCAGCCTCCTCCTGGAGTTGTTGACTGCGCTCCGAGTTGGAGGCGCGCAGGGAGGCGGCTTCGTCTTCGAGAGCCTTGGCGGCGGCGAGCGCTTCATCGCGGAGCGCGGTCGCGGAGGAGGCCGATCCGCCGGCGTTGGAGGCACCGGACTCGTGGGCAGCCATGGAGGCAGCGGCCGGGAGGGACAGCGCGGCGGCTGGGAGGAGGAGGGGCGCGCGCAGCACGAAGGGCGCGCGGCGGCTGAGAAGAGGGAGGCGCGCGGGCGCCGAGGAGGGAAGTGGAAGGTCACAGGACCAGATTAGTCTCGTGATACCATATTGGAGGATAGCCAAAACAAGCTTAGATTAATTGAGATGTTTACACAGAGGGTTACAATATATAGAGGCCCAAGAGGCCTGTTCACATAGCCACATAGGGTGGCGTACAACTAAGTAATTAGCAGTAAAAGACTAACACAATAACCAAAGAGATACTAGCACAGTATTCTAACAGTGCTGGCCGGGCTCTGGTGGGTGTCCAGGCAAACAAACAAGGCCACGTCGAGGCAAACAAACAGCCCCATATATTTGTTCTTTGTATCATGTTGGAGCTCCACCCAATTACTAAATCCTAGTATCAAGATATTTGGACAGAGCAGCTACCGAAACGGCTTCCTGTATTTGTCTTGAACTAGCAGCGATCAACTGAAACTTCCCGTACCCCATCCGCTGATTGGTTTTGCATTTATAAACGAGGGCAAATAAATGTGGGCCCGGATCAGCAATGGGCCCTTCCAACCACTTTGTCTGTCCAAAAGAGAGTATTGCAGCCATCTCCAGTTACAGTTACTATTCTCTTCTTTTCTTAGATGCTACTCATTCAAGGTTGGTTTTCTTAGCTTACACATTGACTAATATCAGATAATATCATCATGCAATGATCAGATAATGCATTCTAGACTAGATTTGGTTTTTTATTTTGATCTGCCTACTAAACATTATAACAGTAAAGATTTACCATTATATGTGGTAAATATATTCATTGCTTTCTCTTTTAAATATGAAATTGCACATCTTTGCCAGTATGTGATATACATTTACATTACTGCATAATATATGTTAATGTGTCTGTTTCCTCAGGAGCAACAAGGAGAAGTGGCAATTACTGTGAATTTGAGGGATTCACCATGCAAGATTGAATTGTCATCTCTGGTTCCTCCTAATGCACTGGTCAGTATACAAATTTTGAGCAGATTTTCAGGGCTGGGTTAAAACAATTTTTCCTCGCCACTATGCAGAGAAATAGCGTGTCCCTGGCAGTCAATGGCATGTCCTGGTTGCTGGAGTTGTTTTGTCTTAGTGCAAAACCCGGTGGAGGTCTTCCCTCCAGGGCCGATTTTTTTATTAGTGACCATACGGACACAATAGCTTTCGCTAAGCTTAAGTTCATCAGAAACATGCATGAGTTGATTTTTTTCCTGAAAAACGCAGGAGAGCTGCATCTCTTTGCATTAAGAAGAAGAAGAAAATGGATGAGAACCCTTACAAACACGCACAACACACCAACACAAAAAACAAAACAAAAAACACAGTTCAACAAAAACTTCACTCTACTTTACAAAAGGTTGCACAGATCGCCGATGACAACAGACAAACATGACCTGATCAAGCCTTAGCCTGCGGCTACTGTTCCCCATCTGGCACAAAGGCAAGGAGGTGGGAAACCACTTTAGCCCCAGCCAAAAACCAGTCCAGCAGCTCCTTTTTAGCGAGCAATAAAGCTCCAGCTAAATTTGGAGATGCCCCATCAAAGACACACCGATTGTATAGAGTTGAGTCCTTTTCCGGTTTCATTATCAATCAAGGATTCTGCCCTCTCCCACCAATCGTCGAACATACATTGTTAACTTGCGGGGTTAGAGCCTGCAGGCTGAGCTTTTACAGCAATAGAAACCAAAATTCTTGTGAGAAAGGGCAAGCACAGAGCAAGTGATTGATCTATTCCTCATGTTTATCGCAGAGTGGACAGCGAAGAGGGTGTGGTGTGGTAGACCTCGCCGTGCTAAACGATCAACTGTCCAGCACCTGTTATGCGCCACCAACCACATGAAAAACTGACATTTTCCTGGAGCCCGTGACTTCCAAATCCAATCCCATGGTCTGAAAGGAATAGCACCCAGGAACATTCCTTCATAGGCCGACTTGGCAGAGTATTTGCCATTAGTAGAAAAGCGCCAAACATGAGAGTCGTCTACTGGTTGTAAAACCACCTGACCAAGCATGTCCTAGAGGCCAAGATACTCAACAATCACTTCAACACTTAAAGCCCCTTTGATGTCAGATACCCAACAGTAATTCGTAAAGGCTTTTTGCACAGTCTTATTAGCTCTTCCTTTTCGGCACAAGTGAAAACAGCGGGGGTGCAAGATCAGCAATACATTGTCCGTGCAGCCATCAGTCCAAAATAAAGCGGAGATGCCATTGCCAATTTCTGACACTAGTGCCATGGAAAAAAAGGCCCGCACACAACCATGAACTTGAATTGTGAAGGCAGACCAAGGTCGGTTAGCCTCAGTCTTTTGCAGCCAAATGCCCAAATCCATCTCATCCATAGGGCCTAGTTCAGATTTTGAAGGTTGGAAATTCCTAGTCCTCCAAGCTCAACTGGACGACATACTTTAGGCCAAGCTAACAAGCAATGACCACTCTTAGCATCTTTGTGCCCTCTCCATAAGAAATGCATTCTAATTTTATCAATAGCTTTGAGTGCCCGAGGAGGAAGTTCTACGGCCATCGCTAGATAGACTAGCATGGAAGGGAACACATATTGGACTAAGATCTGCCTACCAGCCCTTGTTAAAAGGTCAGCCTTCCATCCTGGAAGCCGATCAGCAATTTTATCAATATGATGGGCTGGATTTGAGCCTTAGATAATTACTTTAGAGAGAGGGATTCCAAGATATTTGCATGGGAATTCCAACAGCTGACATGCATGAGTTGATCACATTAAAAGAAATTAAACTATACATTTCTTTACTGTAGCCAAGAGCAACATTCTTCTTCCCAAATGGTGAAGTCTCAATTAAAGAGAAGATTTTGGATGAGGGTGACAGAATTTTGTCAGTAAATGGCCTTGTGAAGTCACATGTTTTGAATGGAGTTTGCACAGCTGTGTATAATGACAATGCGATGAACATTAAATACCGCTACAAGGTAAGACTTGTCTCAGCTATTTTTTGTTTTATTTATATTACTATTTGCCACTCACAATGTTTCAATTTCTATAGGATGATGAAATATCATTTGTCCCCAGCATCTCGTTACCATCCAATTCTCTGTCATTTGCATTCAAGCGCCAATTAACGCCTTTGGACAAGTTGAGGTAACTACAACATTGGCATGATTTTGGCGGACATTGTCTTGAATTTCAAACAGTATATGGTTGCATACATCTCTAAAGTTGGGTAGGGTAGAGGTCTATAAATGCTGGAAGCACATACGAGGAATAAGTCTGTCACCCCCTGCCTATTCAAGGTTGATGATATTATGCCCCCCCTAAACTATCCAAAACCATGTAAACAACCGCTTGTCACAGTTTTAGAGGTGGTTTTGCCTATGTGGCGCGGCACTGTATGTGGACTACTGGACTCTGACATGGGCAAACTTGCCTATGGCATGCCAGATCAATCTGTAACTGCACATCACTCTAGTAATCTCTCTACTTCCATCACCTCTTTATTTCTCTCCATCACTGGTGACAACCTTGTTGAGGTAGAGACCTGCAAGTCTGCAACACAGAGGACGGCCCACATGCCAATCAAGTTACTGCCACATAATAGCTAATTAATGCACCCCGCTGACAAAACCATCTAGAGGGCTATTTAATGGTTTTACATAGTTTGGGGTGTCAATACCTGGTTTAGTAGTTTAGGTGGTTAAGTAGATGAACCCAAGGACACCAGTGAAAGATGATGTTTATGAGTTATCTAAATGAACTTACAGAGCTTTTTGTTGCCAGCTATTGGTACAATTTTGACACAAACTACTGGAGCGCCATCTACAAACACAAGGCTAACAAGCATCTCAAGTGGAAAGCTGGCTATGAGTCAGACAACAGGCTTGGATGGGCATCGCTTTGGGTAAGGCGCCCCCTCACATTTTAATGTTTATTACAAGTAAACTGCTTACAATAAGCGAACACCTTTCTTTTCTTTTCCTTTACTGTTTGCGACGTGCAAACACCTTTTCTGCTCTTTCTATCATTTGGTAGTCTAAGAGAGTTTCTGCAGTTATGTGTTGAATAAGGTTTTTTTTTTCACCGGAACACTGGAATCAACTGATGTAAAATCTGGCATGTAGGTTGGAGATGCTGGCGGCAGTACAAAGGAGGTGCCATTCAAAGCCAAAGTTCAGCTCACGCTTAAAGTCCCCCAGGACAATATGCAGAATTCAGCTGTAGTGTTCCATGTGAAGAAAAGATGGGATTTTTAGTTTCTATGGGCTCAGTTAGTGTTACGTCATGCGCACATAAGCAAGCGTGTACAGATAGAGAGCCAATGAGAAATGGATGTAAATTTGTGATATGTTCTGCCAAATTGTTACACGCAAATGGTAGGGAGAAATCATGTGATGATAAGAGAGAGAGATAGAGAGAGAGAGAGATCCAACCTGATACTCTCTTTTCCAAGAAGAAAAACAACATTCTAACCCAGATTAGCCATCAAATTATTTCTTTGTCGGCGTCTCCAAGAGTTCTAAACATGCTCCTAATCTTATTCTTTTAGCAAAAAGAGAAAAAATCATCTTCTGACAACTTCCTATGTTAACTCCTAATCTTTTAGATCGAACCTGTCCTGTTCGGGACTGCTTATAATCAATTCGGTTATAATCATCGAACTGTAAGGATTTTTTTATTCTAAAGAATCAGAAATAATCGAAGTGTTCGGTGGGATTAACTCTTTTTCATGGAGGATCTGATTATATAAGCAAAAGCAAATAGGGGCTTAACTCAGGTTGGTAGGCGTTGTTGGTGAGCACAGCATTTGGACCTTGTGTTTGATGCTGGTGTTCCAGAATTTATTCCCATAATAAGTTTTAGTTGCCTTGTACAGATGGATCACCACCATCATATCTCTCAGTCATATACTTTTAATCCTAGATATAGGTTATGGATCTATGTTACGCACTAAGTGGTGTTGTGAGTTTGAGTGTGTACACTTGTGCGAGTTAGTGCGTGAGTCAAATATTACAACTTATACTCTGAAGGTTGAGGCAATAAAAAAAACTATTAATCTTCAAGTGCTTTGCAAAAATGAAATGAGCCCTCTACACGTATATATCCGCGGACACAAGTAGGTAGGGTGAGTCACGTGCGCGGGTAGAGTGAGTGAGGTGGACTGCGATTGTGTGGACGAGGCCTTCGTGTGATCGGAGCGGTACTATGTGCAGCAGAAGGTGCAGATGGTGGAGCCAAAGTTGTCGGTAGATGGCCAACCGGTCCGCCCCGCCCGATACGACACAGGCTTGGGAAAAGCACAACCGTTGTGGCCAGGCCGGGCGCAACACGCGGGGCCGCTAGGCTGTGCCAAAGAGGGCCATAGGCTTGGCCATCGGTTAGGCATGACACTGCAGACTTTGTTTCGCGCTGGGCCAGCCTGAAAAACCCAGTACGCCTAGCCTTCCAGCCTAGCTCGCAGCCTGGCCATCGGAGCAGAGACGATGAGGATGCGACGACCAACAACATGGAGGAGGCGGAGGTGGCCAACAGGAGGGGGAGGCGGTGTCACGACAATTGTCATTGTCCGAACAGGGATAGGGAGAAAGCAATGGCTGCAGGGTGGAGGAGCTGCGAGTGGGATCGACGTGTCCTTTGCACTCGCTCTACACAGAATTGTCGATGGGAGGAGGCGTGGGTAGGATCTACACTATCACGCCTCACGTGAATGAAAGGAGGCGGCATGGGTGAGGGAACTAGAAATGCCCGAGGGTGCGGCCGAGCGAGTCAAAGGCAACAGTTTGGGTTGGAAGTTAATGTTGGACTTTGTAAAGATATTGGCCTGCTATATTGTTAGCGGATCTAGACCAGACCAATACCATTAATGGGCTATGCCGTGTCTAGGGAGTGGCCAAGCAGGAACCTATGTATCAGGTATTTCCGTGCTTCTACTGGGACAAAATATCAGGCGTCGGGTTGAGCCAAGGGTCGCGCCATGTCTAGAAAAAAGGGGCTATGCTAGCGCCCAAACATCTGGATAGACCTGCGCGTCCGGACGCTCGCGCATGCTACTGTGCCTGATGTGCCCCGTGCCTTCTCTTGCTTTATTTTTTTGGAAACACACGCCTCCTCCTCCTGCTGTTGTGGCCCACACCTCCTCCTCTTGCTGCTGCGCCCCACACATTCTCCTGCCTGCCTAGCTGCATGCGAGAGAGAGGGGACACCGCGCGCGTACCCCAATGCGAGAGAGAGCACAACACGCGTGCCCGAATACGAGAAAGACCCCAACTACATGCGAGAGAGATAGATCACAATGCAGTGCCCTAATGCGAGAGAGAGCACAACACGCGTGCCCCAATGCGAGAGAGAGGGAGGGAGAATAACGTGCATGCACATGTGTTGAGCCGGTTGCATGCTCCACCATGGGGGACCACGCCTGGTGGTGCTGGGGCGCCTAGTGCAGCGCGTGCTTGCCCGCGAGTCAGAGCACATGGGGAGCAACACTTGTTGCAACATACTAAAACAATGTGAAACAATTAAAACATACGTTTGCAACATATGTGTATAACCACTGCAACATATGCAACATCCAGATAAAACACTTGGAACATACGTTTGAAACAGGTGAAACATTTGGAATATACACTTATAACATATGCGTGAAAACATATGCAACATCCAGATTGAACACTTGCAACTTGCAATATGAAAACACTTGCTGCAACAGAAGACTGAAATATATGAAACATTTTGAAACATACTGTTGTAAAATATGTGTGAAAATATATGCAACATCCAGATCAAAACGTCTGCAACATACGTCTAAAAACAGATGAAATAGTTTGAACAAACGCTGGCAACATGCCTCTGAAACACTTGCAACATCCCCCGATCTACTTTTGCAATATCCATATAAAACGATTGCAACATGCCTCTCAAACGTTTGAAATAATTGAAACATACATTTGCAACTTAGGGGGAGAGAGGCCTGGGCCGGTCAATTCCGGCCAACGGGGTGGGAGTCGGCGACTGCGCATGAGCACCACCCTACATCAGCACCACCGACGCGCACGAGCACCACCACCATCAGCGTTAATAGCACCGGCCTTGGCTCGGCGGCGACGGTGGGAGATGAGGGGTGGGGAGTGCCATGGCCGCCGAGATAGGGGGAGCTCGGTCACCGAGGTGAGAGAGGGCACACGGGCCGGGGTGGGGGAGAGCTGCCGACTCCCCTACAACACCGCCGCGTCACCACCATGGATCTTGCTCGGCTCCATGGATCTCACTGGAGTGGGGGAGAGGGCCACCGGATCCGTGGACGTTGGGCGCTCCCGGTGGATGAGGATGCTGGGTTGGGGAGAGGGCGCTGCCGGGGTGGGGGAGGGCGCACGCTAGGGTGGGTGAGGGCGCTGCCGCCGGCCAAGGAGGCAGCCGTGGGCACGCGTCGGGGTGGGGCAGGGTGCGAGCGCGAAAGGGATAAGGACGGGAGGAGGAAGTAAGGAATAAGATTTTTTTTTGGCGTGAAAATGAGCAGAGTGAGACGTCCGTCCGTCCAGATGTCTTAGCTGTATCATTATGAGAAAAAAAATCTATAGAGGCGACAAAAGCGAAAGTGCGTGAGCATAGAGTACGGGCAGCGGAGCTGAGGTCGGCAGCGGCGCGTGGAAGACTGCCGCTTAGGGCATGTTTAGTTTGCAAAATTTTTTGCAAAAAACCACTGTAGGAGACTGTAGCATTTTCGTTGTTATTTGGTAATTAGTGTCCAATCATGGACTAACTAGGCTTAAAAGATTCTTCTCGTGATTTACAACTAAACTGTATAATTATTTTTATTTTTTATCTACATTTAATACTTCATACATGTGTCAAAAATTGATGTGACGGGGAATCTGAAAATTTTTGGAAAATTTTTTGGAAACTACAGTCGGAGAATGCAGAGCAAAGCGGCCAGGCCTAGGCGCCGAGGGAGTAGCTCCTGCCAGGGACAGACTTGTCGGTGGTGAGCTGGCCGGGAATGGCCATGTGCGGAATTGCAAATGGCGGTCAATAGACGCAGAGAAAAAGGAAGTTGGAGAAGGAATTGTTTTTTAAAGCAAACAAAAGGGACCTGTTGGAGGAGCATGTTGTTACTTCTAAAATTTTTGGGGGCTGCTAGCGCCCGGACGCCCGGCTCAGGGGTGCGTCCGGACGCTGCCCCCACCCCACGAGCGCCACCGTCGGTCCCGCCCCGCACGTCCCCGCCCCGTCCCCCACGGAGAAAAAAAAATCGCGACCCCCGCCTCTTCCCGCACGGAGAAGACCGCCCCGCCCCGCCCACCTGCACGGAGAAGAAAAGCGCCCCCCACCTCCCCCGCGCACGGATCTGTCCCGCCTCCAACCTCGCCGACCCTAGCACCTCCGCCTCCCGCCACCAGCTCACCACTATAGTCCACCCCCCGAACTGTAAACAAGGGAGAAAAAAGCTATTGCAACAAGCGAAGAGCGCCTAATGAAACAAATGAAAAACAACTGTTGAAACAAAACGAAAAAAGCTGTTGAAACATCGAAAAACACCTAATGAAACACAAACAGAAACTGGTGAAACAAACCAAAAAAACTGTTGAAACATTGAAAAACAACTAATGTAACAAAGGAAAAAAGCTATTGTAACAAGAAGAAGATAGCTAACAAGGAAAAAGAAAGCTATTGCAACAAAAGGAGAAAAAGTTGCTGCAACAAGGATAAGAAGCTACTGCAACAAAGGAGAAGAAACTATTGCAACAAGGAGAAAAAAGCTATTGCAACAAAAAAGAGAAGAAGCTACTGCAACAAAGGAGAAGAAACTACTGCAACAAGGAGAAAGAAGCTAATGCAACAAAGGAGAATAAGCTACTGCAACATCAGAGAATCATGCTTCACATCATCTGTAGCTATGTAGCTTAGATCTGACTCGCCACAAGGAGAAGAAGCTGCTGCAACAAAAGAGAAGAAGCTACCACAACATCAGAGAAACGTGCTTCACATCATCTGTTGCATGTAGCTTAGATCTGCCTCGCCACAAAACCATAGCCGCCATCAAAACCATAGATCTAGAGGGGGGCGAGGAGGAGGAGGAAGGGGAGGAAGAGGAAGGACCAAATCGAGATCCAGAGGGGGGAGGCGGGGGGAAGGGGCGTCTCAAATCCAGATCCTTCCCCACCTACCTCATCGGAGCCCATGGAGGTCGCGGCGCGCGAGGGCGAGAGCACCAGGGAGGGAGCGGAGGTCGGCGGGCTCACCGTATGCCGCTGCCGTCGCGCCCACTCCGGTGGTGAGGAGGCCGAGCATGTCGCGACGGGGGAAAGGCGCGGGGGAGCAGGGAGGGGAGGGAGGAAGGAAGGGGAGAGGGGAGGGAGGAGGGAGGGCTCGCTGCCGGTGCAGCACAAAGGCGCGCGTGGGGAGGAGCGCGCGGGCACGGCGCTGGACGAGCGCGGCGCTGGACGAGCGCGCAGGCGGAGCGGAGCAACCGAGAATAGAAGAGAAGTGGATAAGGTGGGGAGGAGGCGAGCGAGTGGGGAGGCGAGTGAGTGGGGAGAAGGCGTCCGGACGCGTCGGACGTCTTCACTGTATCATTACCGAAAATTTTTTAGAAGCTCCTAAATAACAATTTAGAAGTATTTCTTCACCAAACTATTGGAGATGGTCTTATATTATACAAGGATATATACGACGAAAAAGAGCTTAGTGTTATCATGCAACCGGCACAGAGTAACGATCCACTAAAAAGTAAAAACCATAGCTGGAATCCTATTTTCTTTATTTTTGTTAAAAAACATGCTTTGTGACGTGATCATATTTAGATGGGCTTTGGTCATAATTAAATCAATTTTAATTATGGGTTCACCCTAGAGCATGTATTGCAACTTAATAATATATTTATGTTGTTTCTTATGAATTTTGTGAGCTTGATTTCATTTAGAAGTATTTTTCCTAAAATAAATCTTATATTTAAATACATACTTGCGTTTTGGAGAAATAGATAAGGTAAAGAAAAGGCTATTCACCACAGATCATATGATGCTACTAGCCGTTGAGCTTTTTCCGTGCACCATATGGTCTGGTGCTTGTTCTTTCTTCACCACGGGACCGTCTGGTGCTTGTATTCTTCTTACGACTACATGTTGTCTTCAATTTTTTTATGTTGGATTGTCCATTGATCTCTGCCAAATAATTCCTCACTTTTAGTCTAGTTTCCGATCATCACCGGAAGATACGCCGAGCATAAGGTTTCACACCACAGCGTCCAACGAATGGTCTGGCGAGGAATATTCCCTAGGCGCTTCTATTCATCCATCATTTTCTTCTCGTGGGACTGTTGGGTGCTTGGATTTTGTGCAGATTTGCTTCTTTTTGTTGTTGTTGTTTCTTCCCCAGTCTTTGCAACACTTCCATTATAGCCTATCTAACACATCTTTAACACACTTGTTAGTACTAGGTTTGTGTTGTCATCTTTAATACATTTAGTTTTAGTTATAACTTACTATGATTCTTATTGAAAACAAGGAAGCCTGTTTTTGACCATCAAACTAAAGTCCAAGTTTATTCTTAACTATGCAACTTTAAAACTAGAAATCTTTGACCATCGAACTATCAATACAGGACAAATATGAGACCATTTAGCTGGTTGCAATAGTAGTTTATAATTTTCGAAACTAGTAAAAAGGTGATATTTGCAAAAAAAAAAATACAACTAGTTCACTTCAAAGCAGAAAAACATGAAAAGTATCAGTTTCTAAAAATATAATCTATACTCCCTCTGTCCCTTTATCAGAGTTTGGCTTCCGACAAGTTACAGCAGAGATTAAATGAATGAGGACAGAGAGAGGGTCTAGGTACACTACACAAGCTGTGAACGTGGACACAAGTACCGGCTGCCACAGCAAAACACAATGCGGGATAGAGGGAGTATGTTGTTACACTTTCAGAATTATTGGAATTTTACCTTTTGTTACTTTTTTGAATGATCACCGGGAGGGATGATATATTTGCACCTGAATTTTCATTACCATATATGTCATTGAAATTTGAATGTTAGTTATAAGGTTGGGTCATGAATGAACCCAGAGATAGAAAACAAGGAAAAAGAGAAAAGATCACGAGCACGAGACGCGACCTTAGCAAGGACATGAGGCGCCGCGACACCTGCTTCTTCGCCTTTGCGAGATGCGACCTCAGCATGGCTGACCTTGGCGCCCACTCCAGCACGCTCACGGCAGGCCAGACCAGCTGCGAGTTCGAGGCCTGAAGCAGTGCCCCACCTTTCGCGGCAGCACAAACAAATACATTATTTTTTTTATAAAATTAGCACTACTTTCATATTTTTCTAACTTAAATTGAATTAATTATGATTTTTAAAAAATAAATCAGCTTTTGTAACTTAGGAAATAGAAAAAAATCATCCTTGAAATCAGCTAGACGACCAAATTTGTTCAATTTTAATAGTTCAGTGGTCAAGGACTTGTGATTTTAGACTTGCGTGGTCAAAAGCAATCGGACAATAGTTGGATGGTAAATCGTGGACTTGTTCCTACTACTAAAAAATGTGTAGTTCATCGAAGCCAACACATTTGCGATACTGATGGTTTTAACACTACTTCTGATTTCAATCCATGATAACACACTGCAGGTGCACACAAAATGTACGAGGCCCGTTTTAGCCAACACATTTGCGATACTGATGGTTTTAACACAAGTACTTATGATTTCCATCCATACTAACACACTGCAGGTGCACACAAAACGTACTAGGTTCATTTTAGGTTTCCTAGTATTATAGCTTATTTCTGCGTAAGTTTTTCACTCAACACCGTTCGACTAACTTTGTCTTGCCAGTAGTAATCCAGACCCTCGATTTCGAGTGCAGTGGTCTGATTTTATTGTCCGATAGGCATTTATTTGCCTTAAGGGTAGCAACCAAATAGGCCCATAGTGCTTGTATAACATCATTCAGCAAATGGTGTCTTATTGCATTCTGAGCTGTAGGTGATGTAGTGGCTATTATGCTAGTATTTTCCTTAATCCTATAGGGAACTTGAGCCAATAAGGATCAATCTGATTGGTTGCTTGTATAAACCTATATCTAGACTTGTACAATGCAGTTTGTTTGTGTTTGGTTGCCTTCATATGCTCTTATTTAGGCTTAACAATGCTCAAAGTAGGTTTAATGTTGTCTTAGCTAGTACCACTACACCACAGCCTAACTTAGCGTTAGACATTGGGTCGGTAAAAGTATCAAAATACCGTTGGACTGCCGGTCGGTATAGCTTAAGAACAGACGGTCGGTCACTATTTCTTGTTTTCTCGTCCGAAGGTCGGTCGGTATTTCTATTTTGGATTTCCGTTAGACTATCGGTTGGTATATCTTGTTATTTAGATTGACCGGTCCGTTAGAATATTGGATTGTGTTTGCGCGCGCCTAAAATTTAGTGGAGCCCACTGTATTGATCAATTAACTGGTGCACTATCATACCTCAACTTTGATATTATGGTTAGTGACTTATTGTGTGAATCACACCTCAACTTTATGGTTAGTGACTTATTGTGTGAGATTGAATAACTTTGTGGTTAGTGACTTACTAGAAACCAAAGCCGCGCCCTACTAGATCGTCCGGTTATTGGTTAGCACTGTCCTCCATCACTGATACGCTAAATGTAGGTAGCGTTCGGCTACCATGCGATTCCCAATAAAAAATCTGGAATCCTAGAATCCAATCCAGAGTAAGATTGTAGTGGATTTTAACACACATGCAAATAATACAATAAAACACATATCCAGATTCTTAAAATCCACTCGGATCCAAATGAGACCGTAATCATGTACTCCCTTTGTCCCAAAAAGAAAGATGCTATTGGATGCACGCTGATCAAACTTTCTTAAGTTTGACTACCTTTATATAAAATATTAACAACATTTGTATCACTAAATAATTTATTATAAATAGAGCTTTGGTATAGAATTAATATACTTCACATGGAATTAGTGGAGCTTACAAGTACTTTCAGATTATAAAGCCAATGGTAACATAAAACACTAAAATTACACATGAGAGTAAGGCAAGGATGTCATCTTTTGTGTAATGCTCTCAATTCTCATCTATCTAAGAATTTTCAGTGTTCGGACCATAGTGCCGCCTCACAGAGCTGCAGATAAATACAAAATAAAATAAATCATTTTTATCATAAAAAAACTAAATAATGGATGAACAATAAATTGCAGATGGTGCAAAATAGCACACTGCAAAAAGATTATATTATAATCACCAAAAATAACTAAACAGAGCAGGACGAAGGATTAGAAAGCAATTCCATTGTTTTCCAGAACTGCCCACTTGACCATCATGGGCTATCATGGTAATGCTTTCATCTGATTGAGGAAGCAATAAGAAATGCACATCGCAAAAAATGCCACACTTTGTACAATGGTGGAATTGTCATATTGGGATTACTTTTGAGTTGCTATATGACATTTTGCTATACAATAATCAGAAATTTAGACAACCACTAAGGCAGGTTTCAACCGAATGGGAAATTAGGAAGACAGAAAAGGAACATTCCAGGCTGCTAGTACCTGTTTCATTGGCTTCTTGGATGCACCTACAAATTTTATTATATACAGAAACATATGTAAGTGAAAGTCAATGAAAATTCTGTTGTTTACTTTTGTCGTCGTTTTTAGCAGGGTAGTATAGGAAGTCAATAACTCTCAATTCATTGTAAATATTACTTTTGTTTTCAACTTAATGAAATGCGCTAAACAAATTAGATAGAAGCTATTCTCAGATAAAGAGTGCTGCATAGAAGAGGCACAATATAACTGCTTCGAGCATTACATTTTACCCATGCACAGGTTTGTTCAGTTTAGATAGTACCTGCAACATCTTCTTGGAGGTAATCTCTTATGTAAGCCATGGCCTTTGCAGGTTTCTGAAACTCTATGAGATCTCCCAGAGCTCAGACCACTAAACAATCTAATTATTGGGTCTGCATGAAACATTTATTTATCAAGATTTACTTATCTAAGCAACTGAAATGACAATGGCTAGAGAACGTTAACATCAATATTTGTCCTGGTTCCAGAAAATGAACAATCCAGTATGCAGATTAAAAAAACGAAGAAAAATGGTAATGGAGTATACAGCAGGTTAGGAGGCAATTAAAATATTTTTTAAGTTATATATGAGATACAGCAGGTTAGGAGGCAATTAATACATACGAAGAACTGATTTCTTTAATATACAACAAGTAGGTGTAATGAATTTTCTGATACTCTTACATTTCAGTTTGAACAGTAGGGTACTAAGAACTTGACTGAGTATATGAAAAGTATAGTAACCAGCAGTGCTTTTTAACACATGATGACATGTAAAGCACAAAGGGCATTAGTACCGCAATAATGAGAAAATGAAAACTTCAATTCTGCAGATGGAAACTAATCTGCACCTGGTTTCTAGCCATTTGTACAATAAACTGAACTGGTGAAGGGACATTTAGCTCTCTGATCTAACTAAATAGCTAAGTTGTTTACTTATCAGTTAATCGAAATGCAGATCAAGGAACCCCAAAGGTTTGGGGAAAGTAGACTATTGCAGGACTCTTGCAGTAGAGAAGTGCAGCTGTTTCATGACGAAGATCGTGGAGGTAGGAAGAAAGGAAAGAAGCGAGAACTTTGAGGTGGAGATGACGGCACCATAGTGGACAATAGCACATAAGTAGGCGACGGAGTGAGGCCGGGGACCGAGCGGGGCTGAACGTACCAGTGCCAGCCCAGTAAGTGCCTGCTGCCATGGCCGGCACATACCTGTTCTCGGGCAGCCTGTACCTAGGCAGAAGGCGCTGGGGCAGACAGGTAGGGTGTGTCTTTGCAGCCTTAGCTGTGTGGAAGGCTGCTAAACCAATAGTCTACCATCCCACAAACAAAACAATGTCTAGATGCTGGCAGCTAAAAGGTAGCATATATCAAAGCCTACAAACCAATAGTTTGTCCCATTCCAAATTTCCAAACTTTGGATAATCTTAATGTAATGCAGCAGTGTGAGCACCGGAGGTGGACCAGATAGTGGCATGGGCTCAGTAGCGATGGCGAAAGCCATCCAGGTCAAGCTTATTGTTGATGGCAATCAAGTGCCGTTGCGGCAATAGTCTATTGGTAGGTGACTAACAGGTCATCTGTGTCCACATATTTTTTTTAGGTTCAAATTGAACAATCATCTCATGGAACTATAGATGGCCAATGGGCCGGCCCGACCCAAAGGGGTTGGGCCGGCACGGCACGCCGTGCCACCCGGGCCGTGCCTGACCAACGGCCCAGGCATGGCCTGCTGGGCCATTTTTTGGGCCGGGCCAGCCTGAGAAGCACGACCCATCCAGCGTGCTGGGCTGGCCCAAGGCCCACAGAGAGAGGGAAGTGGAGAGCAGGAGGCAGGGCAGCCACGGGAGGCGGCCGCTGCTGCCGCTAGCGCACTCGCCCCCGAGGCAGATCTGGCTGCCGGCGCGCTCGCCTTGGAGGTGGGGCCTCGCAAGGAGGCATGGAGGAGACGGACTCCGCGCGCTCGCCCCTGAGGCAGATCCGGCCGCCAGCGCGCTTGCCCGGGAGGTGGGGCCTCGCGGGGAGGCATGAAGGAGGCGGACTCCACGCGCTCGCCCCAGAGCAGATCTGGCCGCCGGTGCACTCTCCATGGAGGTGGGCCTCGTGGGGAAGCATGGAGGAGGTGGACGCCGCGTGCGGGAGGTAGACCGGAGACGGCAGCCGCGTGCTTGAATCTGGCCGCGGACGCCGCGCGCGGGAGATGGTGGCCGCATGCGAGGGAGACGCCGCCTCGGCGAGGGAGCAGGTGGCGCCCGACAGCACGGCATGGGTGGGGCTGGGACGGGAGCGGTGGTGGCGGCCGAGGCGCGGCGCAGGGCTGCCGGAGAGAGCACGACAACGTCAAGACTCGGGAATAGGAAGGAGTGACATAGTCACGCTACTCGCGGCTCTGCGATGAGGCGGCGCGCGGCGCTGAGCGAACTAGTGGGTGCCATGCCGGCGGTCAGGAAGGTGAGCACCACCGTGTGCAGATGGCCGACGCCCAAGGCCTGAGGCGCGGGCACGACCTAGCCACGAGCTCGGGCGAAAGCTCCGGAAACGCCGGTTGCTGTGCCCATTCCAGTCGTACGATCAAAATCGGATGGATAAATAAAAAAGAGCGATGTGGCCCAATGATGTGCTCGAGCTTGGCTCAGGTTTAGAAAGAAAGAGATTGTGTGAGATATAATGCTGCTAGCAGTAGAACTCAACTTTGGATCATATATAGGTGATGTAGATTCAACTCTACATCATTTAAGCTATTTTCTCTAATATCAGGTTTCATGTTGTATTCATGATGGATGTAAACTCTTATTTTTTAGGTGGGAGGTAATAGATAGAGATAGCCTGTTGTATGCAGCAAGCGGTTGGATTGAAATGCTCATGGTGACTGCATTGTTTAGCTAGAGATAAAAACTCTTGTAGGGACTTTCTAGTGATGAATCAATTTGTAAAGAGTGCCAGGAAACCATATGAAATGTAAGCTGCGAAACTAAACATCTTGAGCTATGTGTAATTGTGTAGTTCTAGCATGCTAGCCAAAACTGATGGTTATGTAAAATGGCACAAGACATGCTTATGGTTATAATATAATTATAAGCTATATGTTCACTTTGTGTCTCATGAGTGTGTATTGTCTAATATGGTTAACATTGATTGTATCATTAATATTGATTGTATGATTAATGTATGAACAACTGATATTATGTGGTTATTTTTTCTGTATGGATAGCGTTAGACAGTTAGTCGCTATAAATATATATAGGCAAACCATTGACCTATATAAGTTTACAATAAGTGTCAAACTATATGCGTCGATATATCTACATAATACCGTCTAACGATCGGTCGGTATAGGTAGGTCGGTCGGTATAAGTTTATAGCGACACCACTATCAGCGACAGATAGAGTCGATCAGTATAGATCTATACCGACCGGCTATAGGTCGCTATAACAACTTATACCCACAGATTGTAGGATGCTATAGATAGGCTGTACGTCAGATTTGGTCATATTAGATAATGGTGGTTTACACAAGCCAATATACAAACAAAAATTATATTCTCATCCCCATACCTCTACTAAAAACATGTTCAATTAGAACATGGGGATGACTACATGGAAGAAAATGTCAGAAATAATTGTTTGAACAGGAATCTCATAACCCCGTCTACCTTCCCACGTCCATGTTCTAGGACCGTCTGGGAAAAGCTGAAGCTCGTGGCCACTTCTGAAATAGTGAAGGAAAACAAGAAGACAAAAATAACAATCGCTAGACTAGCACTTCCTGAAACAGCATATGAAAAAGAACCAACCCATTAATTAATAGGGTGTTCACATTAGTTGGCACTTCATGAACGTCTAATTTCCTGATTACCTTCAGTTCTTTAAACCATGCCTGTAAACGAGTGATGGCTGGTCTGAACAACTTAGAACTCACTCAGAGCAAAATTGCAATCCAATCCCGCACATACCTATACTACTACTAGTTTACATTTGTCATCAAAGGAAAACTGAGAATTTATAAAGAGGGTAAGCCTAGCACGGTGGAAGAGAATCACTCACTTAGCCAAGAATGGATGCCATCATCCACATTTCATCCATGACGAGGGCTCCCCTGATGGATGAACAAAATAATGGAGATAGGCAAGCCATTCTTGGCTAAGGGAGATAGGCTCCTCATCTCCATGTAAGGCTCCCCTCTTCCCTTGTTCGCACATGAATTTACACCTTGATTGGTTTGGCATTCAGGCAAAGCTGCACAAAGCATTTATAATGTGGGCAAGCGGAGGGATCACAGATAGTGCTAGTAGGGTGCTCCGGTTGCAATATGAATCACATGGCTCCGACCTTTCCCTCCATAGAGCATATATTCGATGGCAATAGTCTTTTCAAGAAAATCCTAGCTTAGCCAAATCAGTACGTTCTGAGTGGATAAGAATGCATGCAGGAGATTTGCAATATGTCCATGCACACTAGCCACATAATTGTTAATAATTTCTTTTCAGAAGAAACGTTTGGAATCTTCTAGATGATCTTTGGGATAGCCATACACAATACATATATTGTGTGATAATTGTGCTTATTATACAGCCTACCACTTACAAAAGATAGTTTGTTGGACTGTCTTAATTATAGGCTAATGAGAAAAATTCTTCCAATTGGATGGAAAATTGGGCATCAAACCTAAAGCACTATCATGGATCCGTTTAATTGCTAGGCTTGTATTCACTAGTAGTTGCCAATGTTGTCTTAGACCCAAGTCATGAATAGCATGAACCAACTCCATAAATAAACCTTAGAATGCTATTCGTCCCTTAATTGCTAAAGGTAGAAGTTTATGGTTTGTTGTTTTCCAGATAATGGAAGGCAAATATGAGATGCCATAACTTATTCGAGTTCAATATTTAACTATATGTAATGATGAAAGCGATAATTAAGGTGCTCTAATTTGCTTATTATTATCTGTAATATTGTTGTGTGATTCTTATTCTTTTTATGGGAAGTATATAGGAACCTAAAAACATTGAAGTTGGAAAAAATAGAGTACTTTGTGCAAAAGTGTTAGTTATTAATAACTTTATAGCAAGAGCAAAGATGTTCTCCAAAGTATTAAGCACTACCGTCTTGTAAATGAATATTTTCCACATCATACTAAGAAAAATACTATACTCCCTCTGTATCAGATTTAGAAGTCGTTTAGGATAGTGACACGGTCTCCAAAACACAACTTTGACCTCTTGTTTTTTTAAAAATTATTTATGGAAAAGTGATATATGTATACTTTTATGAAAGTATTTTTCAAGACAAATCTATTCATATAATTTTTACATTTGCAAACTCAACAATTTAAAATTTATTGATGATTTATATTCCCAATGTTTGACCCAAACTTGTCCAAAACGACTTCTAAATCCGATACGGAGGGAGTATGAACTTGCACCCTAATCGAAGGTACACAAACCTAATTTCTACTTTTGATAAAATAAAATATTCTGTTTTAACAAGTTGGTCCTATAAGATTTGCATATATACTCCATTTCCCTTTTTGATTGTATACTCTGCTTTCTTTTTCAATTGGGATAAATAGTACAACTAACCCGTCTCGTAATTGTCGAAGCAAAGGGGCTATATAACTCCAGCAGATCTGTTTGACACATTAAGCAAGGTGGCCGACTTGGTATCCTCTTGCAAGTGGTTGATGTGAACTTTGAGATGCCAAATGAAAAGAGTCAAAGTATCCAAGATTCTATTCTGGATGATAATGCGCCAATCCAGAAGAATGCCAATAATATATAGGAAAACAAACTTGTCAATGCAAGAATCCAATATTAGCTTTCTGCCAAGTGGCAACTGTCGCTCTACATGCTTGGATGTGGCCAAGTTTATAGTGGACGAATAAGTTCCATTAAAAGGACCTGTATGAAATAACCTTCATAGGAAAACCTGCGGCAACTATTGCCTATAAGAAACAAGGAAAATAAAAAATAAAGCAAGCCTCCACCTGACAATGACGACACAGGAAGTGATTGCATGAGTATATATGGGCATCAAGCTAATGAAGTAATGAAGATTTATGAAACAAAATTGCAGAAATTCTACTGGCGTTGCATGGACGTTTATGTAAATCAACCTAATGCATGTAAGATTTCTTATCTGAGAAATGTTGCACGCTTATCTGCGTAAGCATAAAATGAAAAATATTCATTATAACATATATATCCCTGTGCCCTTATACTTATATCACTAATTATTTATATCCTTGCTATGTCGCTGACAGGTTGACCGTTGCTTTTTTTCTTTCCCTTTGCTATTTTTCTTGCCTACTTTTTCCCCTACTTTTTCTTTAAACAGATATAACTTTTTTCGTTTCCCCTCTTATTTTTTTTCCCCACGGTACAAGGTAAATTCCATTATAAGCGATTAGCTCCTACATTTTGCTATTTTTTTATTCCATCATCACTCATCATCTCTTGCAGCAAGTTCACACATACTAAAGCATTGACACATAAACGATATATTTTCACTGACTGAAAACTCACTTGGTCTTCCTAATTATGTTGCATTGACAATCAACAAACAGTTCAACCTACTGCTTGCAAAAATACAGTCCCAGCTCAACGTACTGCCTTAAGACAACCGCCTCTAAAAATAAACTATTTATGGAGGCAATCGCCTTAAGATGCCCGCCTCCGTAAATCTATTTTAGAAGGTGGGTACACAATAAGGCTCACCTCCAAAAATACAAGCCCAGCTCGGAGCCCAGGCAAAAGCCCATATCTATCCTCCTATCAGGCTTATATATAAACCAGACTTAGGTTAACCTATCTCCACTCCCACTCGCGCCCCTCCCACTCCCAGCCGCCCCCGTCCCCTCCCCATCCCGCAGACTCTCTCATCCCCGAGCCTGACGCCACCGCCCCCTCTCCATCTCAACACAGGCTCCCTCTCCTCTTATTGGTGACTCCCTCTCCTCCCTCTCACTGGCGACTCCCTCTCCTTCCTCTCCGTCGGCTCCCTCTCCTACTTCTTCAGCAGTGGTGCGTGTGGTGGGGAGCAACGGGGTGGAGGCAGTGGAGGGGCCGGATGCAGCATGCTCCACGGTGGAGGCCGGATCCAGGTGTGCTCCACCCCCTTCCTCTCCCATGGTGCCGTATCTAGGCGGTGGAGGCCCAACAACGGTGGCGGCGGGGAGGCAGAGGCAAAGGTCGGTCAGATCCAGGCGGAAGTCAGCCGGATCCAGGCGTGCTCCAACCCCTTCCTCTCCCACGGTGCCGGATCTAGGCGGTGGAGGCCCAGTGGCGGTAGCAGCAGGGAGGCAGAGGCGGAAGTCGGCTGGATCCAGTCATACTCCAGCCCCTTCCCACTACAGGAGGCTGGCGCTTCCCCGAGTGCCTAATGCACTCGGGGAAGAGGCAAAAACACTCAGGAAAGGCTTCCCCGAGTGTTGCACTCAAGGAAGAGCTAACGGGGAATCTCATAACTGTGAAGAGCTCTTCCCCGAGTGCCAAAAAAATATGCACTCGGGGAAGGCTTCCCCGAGTGCCGTCCCAACACTCGGGGAAGAATTGACGCCGTCCACTCCAACGGCCGTTGCCGTCAGTTTTTTTTGAATTTCTTCCCCGAATGCAACACTCGGGGAAGAATTTTAATTTTTTTTAAAAAAATTCTTCCCCAAGTGTCGCATGAGAGGCACTCGGGGAAGAGGTTTTTAAAATAAAGAAACAAATTTCTTCCCCGAGTGCCTCTCATGCAACACTCGGGGAAGAAATTTATTACTTTATTTAAAAAACCTCTTCCCCGAGTGCCTCTCATGCGGCATTCGGAAAAGAAATTGGTTTCTTTTTTTTTTTTTAAAAAAAACCTCTTCCCCGAGTGCTTCTGCCAGGCACTCGGGGAAGCCACCACCGAAAATAAATTTTTTTTGGCTTTTTCATGTAAACAACAAAGCATATATATATATATATATATATATATATATATATATATATATATATATATATATATATATATATATATATATCACAATCCAAAAATCAACATCAATATATCACAAACTACATTTATATATCCCTTACGACCGAATTTGTCCGAAATCGACAATATTATTACAAACCACTTGTTCAAAGTATACAATATTCGTAGTTCACAAGTTCAATACATAAAAACGACCCCGCAGGTAGCTGATGGCGACTATGAAGGTTGGGACGCACCAGCATGTGTTCCCGACTCCTGTCTTTGTGGGGATGGCCCGACTTGCGATGCCGGCGAGCCACAGACATGGTTCGACGCTGCCGATTGATGCTGCAAAAAAGAGAAGAGATTGCACGTGAGTGGCAAGATATAAAAATATTTGATATGCAAAACTAGTACAGTAAAGATGTCTATCCTCATGGGTCAAGGCATGTGTTCTGTGCTCTTGATAGTCAAGGGAAAAATTTACTTTAGTTTATGTAGGTGAAACCTCACCTTAGTCTTGATGATATTTAGCTCCAATCTTGGGCCAGTTTCCCCTCAAACACTTGCTTCTTCTCCTGTAGGTCTTGATTGCTTCAGATGTGCTTCTGGATTTGCTTGCAAGCACTTAGGCTCTCTGCTGATTTCCTCTCCTGCTCAGCCCCCTTCCTTCTCACCCCACGTCGCTCTCCATGGTGATCAAGTCATCATCTTGTGCTGGTAGAAAGGTTGGTGTTTCTTTGGGAGATCTCAACCTAGAGTGGAGAGCCAATGAACTGGATGACTACTACTCTCGATGGAGTACTACTTCGATGGATGCAGGAGTGAGCCCCTTTTCTGTTACCTTCCTCCTCCTAACTTAAGATATTTTAATCCAAGTCATGACCCGGTCAAGGCACCTCACTGTGAGCTGTTGAGCTGCTGATTGGGATTGGATTACTCCATTCAGAAGGGCATGGCTACACCTCGTGGGCCAAGTGGGTGAAACTATAGCCATAGTGCTGTGTACTCATATATGTAAAGGAATGGTGGTCTGCATTTTTTCGTGGAATGAAATTAGTCTACAAGTGTACATAAACACCATCAAGGGTTTATAATTGATTTATGCAATCTAATATCAAAGTCCGGTTGTCGCTGGTGAGCGAATCTGCAGTAGTCATGATGATAAGGCTGCAGTTATTGATGATTTCTATGAAAATCTGCTAGGTAGCTGTACTGATAGGGAGCACACCATCAACTTAACTGAGTTAGATATCGATGCACATGACCTAGCTGATCTCGAGCTCCCATTTAGTGAGGAAGAAGTGTGGGATACAATTAAAATCTTACCTTCAGACAAAGCTCCCGGGCCTGATGGCTTCACGGGACGGTTCTATAAAGCTTGTTGGCCCATCATAAAGGAAGATATTATGTCAGCGGTCTCAGCAGTTTGGAACAGGAAGTTTATGAATTTGGGTATCCTCAACTCAGCCTACATCACTCTCCTTCCTAAAAAAGATGGTGCTGATCAGCCTAAAGATTTTCGACCCATAAGTCTGGTTCATAGCTTTGCCAAGTTAATCACAAAAATGATGGCTAATCGCCTTGCTGGTCGTCTACAGCAAATGGTCTCTCCGATCCAAAGTGCCTTCATAAAAGGGCGATTCATACAGGATAACTTCATGCTGGTTCAACAAACAGCAAAGTTCCTTCATCAACAAAGGCAACCTCGGATTCTTCTCAAATTAGATATATCAAAGGCCTTTGATTCTATGTCATGGCCTTTCCTTTTGGAGGTACTGCAGCAGCTTGGTTTCGGACAAATTTGGAGAGATATCATCAGTGGGCTGCTCTCCTCGTCATCAACCCAAGTTCTCTTAAATGGGGTGCCTGGGGATCATATTCTTCATCGGCGAGGATTGCGGCAAGGTGATCCCCTCTCTCTCATGCTCTTTATCTTGGTGATGGATGTGTTGGGGCATATGATTACTAAAGCCTCCAGTGAAGGTTTGCTACTGCCCCTGTCATCTCGTGCCTTACAGCACCGCATCTCTATTTATGCTGATGATGTGGCTCTCTTTCTCCGCCCGGAATTTAGAGATATCTCTATTACCATGGATATTCTTAATTTATTCGGTGAAGCTTCAGGGCTCAAGACTAATTTGCAGAAAAGTAATGTGCTTCCGATCAGGTGTGCTGATTTGGAGATTGCAACCATACAAAACCTGCTGCCCTGCCCTCTTTTGGAATTCCCGTGCAAATATTTAGGTGTGCCCCTCTCCCTAAGAAAACTTACTAAAGAACAAGTGCAGCCCATTATTGATCGCATTGCTGATCAGCTTCCTAGCTGGAAGGCAGATTTATTGACAAGGGCTGGAAGAAGGGTTCTAGTACAATCTGTTCTGACTGGGATGCTCATTTATTTGTCTATGGCCTTTGATTTTCCTCCATGGGCTATCAAAGCGGTGGATAAAATTCAGCGCGGTTTTCTTTGAAGAGGCCGTAAGGATGCGAAAGGAGGACATTGCCTTGTGGCCTGGGTCAAAGTTTGTCGACCACCGGAGCTTGGAGGTCTGGGAATTTTAGATCTCAAGTCTCTTGGCTGGGCTTTGCGCATGAGATGGGCTTGGCTGCAAAAAAATAGAGCCTCATCGCCCTTGGGCTGCTCTCCCATTGCATATGCCAGAGCAAGTGACAGCCTTCTTCTCTGTAGCAGTTTGTTCTATTGTTGGTGATGGTGCAAACACTCTTTTCTGGACAGATCGGTGGCTACATGGGAAATGCATTGCAGACCTTGCCCCTCGCCTGTTCGCAGCTATTCCCAAAAGGAGGGTTAAACGGCGCACTGTCCGGGACGCCCTCACTAACTAGGCTTGGATTTCAGACATTCAGGGAGCTCGTACAGTTGGTGTGATGGTAGAGTATCTCCAATTATGGGATCTATTGATGAATTTTTAGCTGCAGCCAGAGGTTGAGGATAGACATGTATGGAGGCTCTCCTCCAATGGACAATACTCGGCTAAATCGGCATATGATGGATTCTTTTTGGGCTCTACTATTTTTGGACCATGGGAAAGAATCTGGAAATCTTGGGCGCCACCCAAGTGTCGCTTCTTTATGTGGCTGGTCGCGCACAACAAGTGTTGGACGGCTGACGCCTGGCACATCGTGGGTTGCCTCATCTAGAATCCTGTCCTCTTTGTGACCAAGAAGACGAGACTATTGACCATCTCCTTGTCCATTGTGTATTTGCAAGAGAATTTTGGTTCATTTTGTTCAGACAAGTCGGTCTTCATACCATGTCCCCTCAGCCTTCTGAGTTGTCCTTCCTTGCTTGGTGGGAGAAAGCTAGCAGCAGCATTAATGATGGGTTGATGAGGCAAGGAATTGATTCGCTTATTATTCTCGGAGCTTGGACTATATGGAACCATCACAATGGATGTGTCTTTGATGGAGCAACTCCAAACTTAGCTGGTGCTCTGGTCTTAGCCGGCAAGGAACGCCACCGATGGTCTATGGCAGGGGCTCGAGGGCTCTCCTCCTTGACTGCCCTCCTCCCTGGTAGTTAGTGTTTAGCTCGTAGTGGTCGCCTGTGTGTCGTTGTCACCGGTGCGAATGTATTCCTTGAGACTGTTAGGGGTGTGAGTGTGTGTGTTGTGTTGTGTTGTTTGGGCTCTTGCCCTTTATTTTCTTCTTATATAATAAGCGTAGCTCTCCTGCGTTTTCGAGAAAAAAAATATCAAAGTCCGGTAAACTGGTCAGCTTGTTGTAATTGAATTCCTACTACAGTGCACTTATCTATGTAGCTACGACCTAGTTGGCTTCCTCTGGCTCCTCATGTACATAATTAGTTCCAAGAATTAACATATATATGATTTATGTATCTTCATTCCAAGATGTATTTAATTATCAATTTTCCAGATTATTAGCCTTATCATTGTTCAGTAAGATTAGTGGAAAAATTGAGGTGTTACAGTTAAGTTAAACAACTCCAAGAGAGAGGGATACACCCCATTGTATTGAAAAGAAAAGAATTCCCTAGTTATAATCTAGAAGCAGCTTCAGATACAAGTGAGGCAGGAAACATAATTGGCAAGGCACTGGGAGCAGCAGCAACAAAACAACATACTGACGACAGAAGGATGGCTAGTAGTAGTAAGATAAGAATACCTCTTGTTAGTGTTCTTGACAACAGCACTAGCTTCCTCTTGCTTCTCCATAATGTACAAAGGCAAAGTTCCTACGAATGCGAATGTTGGCAATAACCTTTTAGTATATTTCCGCTGTTAGCATTCTCAAAGCCATGATTGAACTATCTGCATAGCATATAACAACACAAGAACTACCAAGCAACAGGCTAACTAGACAAATCTTTTTTTTTCCTACGACTATAAACTGACCAAAGTTTGATATGGAGATTGTCAAGAGCAGTCAGTGGTTTGACGCAAGTCAAACCATACAAATATTCTATAGAAAAAGATACATGGTGTGATTTGCAATTTGACATTCATCAAAATAATTTGCGCTCACTATCAATATGAGGGCAACATTTCTACCGGGCCACGATAGCCACATTCTTTGAAGAATTGCTATCAGATGAGCTTATTCAAACATCAGTTGCTAGACATTCAGAGGATTAATTGCTTAGTAAATTTAGCTTTCTGATGATATTTATTGACATTCCATTTGGGTATAACACAAGAGTAAACAAACACTACCCAATAGAAATTTTCTGCAATTAACATTTCTCCAACTAGTGAACCCATAGTTGAACTTATCAATTGACACTACAGATGACCAATTAAAATATCTGAAATTTGCAAAGCCATTATGGCACATCTTAACTAGAGAGGACTATGATAAAAATTAAAGAAAGGAAAGCCACAAAGGCTTGATTTTTCAGTTATGCAGGTCGCACATAATGCATTGACTTTCTCACAAGCTTATTTAGCTGTAACTAGAAGCATAATAACTTCAACTTGCTAGAATATCTGGCTCTGTACCACAGTTATATATATTGTACTTGATCTGTTGAATACCCATATCATATCACTATTTTTCATGGCAACATAAGCAAACAACAAAATCACCATATCAGCCTATGACGACTATGGAGTTAGTTATAGAGGGTCTTTAGTAATGTGGAATGAACAATTGATTGCTAAAAAATGTCAAAGAACTTCTTTCAAGGAAGAAATGGCAAAAAAAGAGACATCATTGTAATAGCTAACATGGAAGAATGGTAAGTAAGAATTGAAGTTAATCCATTAGCTTCAGTTAAATGAAAAATGGGTATTCTAGAATAGTTAATGCATATTCTAGAATAATCTGGCTAAAAAACTTTTAGTTTTTTTTTACGGATCTGTTCATGTATATGCATATAACTTCAGAAGTTAATATGGACAAACCTCATAAGTAACTATACCACCTAATGAGTCCTGTTGACGCAGTGTAACATTTGCAATGACACCATTGGCAGATAGAATGCAAATTGCCCTTGGACCTTGTTGGGAGAAAGATATGACCTTCATATTGACATCCTAGTAAATAAAATAAAAAGCTGGTAAGAATTCTGATGAAATTAAAATAAAATATCTTGTAAAAAGGAAGATGTACGAATTATAAGAATGCTAATTCAAGATCAAAGGGTATCAATAAAGAAGCAAGGATGGAAGCAGCACTAGGACAGGTTTAAACCCAAGACCCTCTCTACATAAAAACAAGGCAAACCGTGGGGTGAGTAAAATGAAAAATCTGACATTTGAAAAATATTTTTAGGATAGTAACAACTTTTTTACTTAAAATCCTATACTGCAGGATCATATAACAAAGGATACAGAACGAATAAGACTTCCATAGCCATATCTCCTACAACTAAAAAGAACAAAACTAAGATTACTTTTTCGTGCAACAATTGTTCGGGTCGCTCCGCCTCCACCCCGTGCGATCTCCGCTGCCGCTCGCCTACCACCACGCGTGAGGTAAAACGGAAAGTAACACAATCTTTGCAAGGAATTTTGCCTTCCTACAATCTCTATCACGCACGGCGCACCCACACCCATGCCTCTGTCATCAACGCCGCTGCTAGCATCTCTGCCCCATTGCGCATGGCGCACCCACCCCCACACGCCGCCGCCAGCCCACGCTCCAGCCACGTCGCCACGCCGCCGCCACCTGTGACACCCTAAAATTTTGTATTAATTAAAAATAGATAAATTTGAGTTAAATATGAATTTGTTGTGCATTCAAATTTAGGGAATAATAAATTTTGAGAAATTAAAATCAATCATAAGGTTAGAAAATGTTCATGCATGCATGCTGTTGCACAAATATTTTTGTGATGAGTGGTTTTGATAAATTTTTGAAAGGATTTGAAAATCATTTGGAAATGTGATTTGAAAATTAAATCTGAAAAAGGAAAATAAATTCTTTCCCGCCTTCACTTTTTCCTCGGATTCGGCCTGCTAGCCCGATTCCCGGCCGGCCCATCACTTCCTCCCCGCGCTTCTTCTCCTGGGCCGTGGCCCAGCCCAACCGGGCCAGGCAACCGTTGCCGCGCCCCACTCCCTTCTTCTGAGTCGCTGACAGTCGGGGCCCGCTCGTCAGATGCTTCCCCTCGCCAACCGTCTTCCCCGCGCTAACCGCCGGTCAAGCCGCTCACCGAGCCGCCCGCGCCAACGTCCCCGCGTCGTGGGAGCGCCTCCATGACCTGCGCCTGCCCTTTAAATGGGAGCGCCATCCCGCTCCGCCCTCCTTTCCCACTCCAACCCCCTCCCTCACGGTTTTGCTACGCCATTGAACCACCGCGTGTACCACCACCGGAGCCATCGTTCGGAGCTTCCGTGGACCGCCGTTCCAGAGCCGTCCCCGTCTCGTTTGAAGCCGTGGTGAGATTCCCCGTACTCCCCTCTACCTTCCCGTGCTGTTACCTTCTCGAATTTTAGCCTCTAGGGCCGTTCTACGTGAGCTCCGACGAGCTTCTTGCCGTCATCCATGGCGGGCGCCCCTCGGGCTTTTCCCCGGCCGCACTTGTGACGTGAACGAGATCCCTATCCCCTCCGCATTCTCCCCGTAGTCTCTGTTTGGAGAATGGGGCTCTGTAGCGCCCAATTTCCCTGCTCCGATGAGCTCTCCGCCGTCGGCTATGGCGGGCACGCCGCGCGGTTGACCCCGTGGCCGCGTTTTGCTCCGGGGCGAGTTCGCCTTCCTCCCCACATCGTCCCAGTGCCCTCATTTTTTGAAACCGTGGGCCGTAGGTCGAGTTCCAAGCGCACCGGCGAGCTTGCGGTCGCCGGCCATGGCGGCGCCGCCGTCATCACCCCCAGCTCCGGCGGCCGGCCCTCTCTCCTCCTCCCCCTTTCTTTCTTGACCGTGCATCGCGAGATCAACGGCCCTGGTTGGCCGATACCCCTTCGTGGGTCTTTTTGTAATTGAACCCCCACTTTCATGTAATTGAACCCGCAGTCCTCGGCCATTTGAATAAATCCGAGTTTTGATTTATTTTAAATCCGAAAATAGTTTGATCTATTTACAGAATTGCCACTGCAGTAAAACGTGTATAAAATCGTCGTTTTAGCTCCGATTCGACCCGTTCAACTTGCGTTAGTTTCGTAATTTCGTAATCTACGTATTAGTGCCACTGATAGACCTGTTAGAAGCTTTTAAGTTTCTCGATTTAGTCTAGTTTAATAGCTAGTTTTGGAACCTTGTTTAGTGCGTAACTTTTGCGTTGTAGCTCCGTTTTTTGTGCAATTCGCGTCAATGTGATCGTAGCGAGACGTAGATGATTTTGGTAAACATTTTATTCAGATTTATTTATTGTTGGTGTACTGTTCTAATAGTAGCTATGTTTTGCTTGTATGTCTGCTCTGAATTGCGTGTTGTACTTCGTGTCGTTCGAGTTCAGACGGTGAGGAGTACGTCGGAAATCCGGACGCGTACGAGGAGCAGCAGGACCAGTAGCAGTTCATGAACCAAGGCAAGTATAGCATGGGCCTACCTTGTTGTCCTATTCATTATATAACATACTCATTATGCATGTGTCTAATATTGCTCGACTATAAGGACTTCCTAGCAAATTGATGACCTGTACCTTGATTCCTATGGGGATTATTTGCATATGGGTAGAATGCTAGTGCTCTAATTAAACATGATCTACACTATGATTAATGGAATCAACGGATAAACATAATGATAATGGTGGTACTATAGGGTGATGGAGCAAATGATGTTGATCATGTTGTCCTAAACTCTCCGTAAGGACTTATCTGTAGGGCAAAAGCTGGGACTTACAGTGCAACCGTGGGAGTTAAATGGCTCTGACTTTAGCTCAGTAGTAGGATCTTTTCTAACTTGTTAGAGGTTACCCGAAAGGGCGCAAGAGGGGCTTGTCACGTTGGGTATAGAACTGCCTCTGTTCAGATGTGTATAGCCTGCGGGAATTGTGCCATCGAAAGGGGGGTTCTCTATATCTGCCTGCCGAGGAAACCTAGCGGCCCTAACTGGTTAGAAGAGGCCTATGGAAGGCTTCATAGTGTACCCTGCCTGCTCACCTTGGAAGTGTTAGGGGGTCGACGGGCCTCGGGCATATGGGTAACACGACTCACGGGTAAAGATGCACAACCTCTGCAGAGTGTTAAAACTGTTATAACAGCCGTGCTCGCGGTCACGAGCGGCCCGGAAAACTCACAGAATAAATGGTTACTTGATATGTGGATGAACTATGATGATGATAATGAGATCACTCTGATGCTTTCTCTTCTTAATTCTAGTAGTGGTTCATGTGGGTTAAATGGGAGCTTGAGCATAACTTAATAATGATTAATAATGTAATGTTGAACTACTAAAAGTGCTAACTGCAGTCAACCGTGTCTAACCTTTTTGAGCCTCATGAATCCTCATACTATACTTGCGGAGTACAAATGTACTCACACTTGTTGCTATATTGTTTTTGATAAAAATCCCGGATGGGTAACAGATGATAGTTTCTACGAGGACTTCCCGGAAGATTTCTAGGTTTGGGTCAACCAGTCGTCCTTCCCTGTGGATCAGACACTACGCCTGAGAGTTGTTATTTACTTTTCCGCTTGTTATGTAAGAACTACGTGATGTAATAACGTTATGTATTTACTCAGTGATGATACTCCTGTTAATTTGTCGGCTTATGTGTGCGACTACTCCTGGGACGCACATAAGATGTATGCACTCTATATTGTCCTTTAATTGGAGTGTGACACCACCGCCCGCCGCTGCCTCAGCCATCGCTGCCTTGGGCAACCTTCGCATCGTTCATCAGGGCATGCCCTAGGGTTTTTCCTGGCGCCTCCAGGAACCGGCGATCTTGGATCAGGCTGAAGGAAGAGCGAATAATGAAGCCAGTGCGAAGACTTCTACGACCAGATCAAGGTCGGCGGCACATCTCTAGGTCGGATCCCCTGGCTTTCTTGCAGTTTTTTTGATCCCCTAGCCGTCTTCTACTTCCCCTCTTGATCTGATCTGCAAGAGAAGGCAGGCCACCAGTGAAAAAAGCCCCGGCTAAGCCTCGGGACCTGGCCAGCACCTCGACATCCCCATTGGCCACCAGCCGGCTGCGGTCAAGCCCCAGCCAGCAGGTATATTCTCAGTTCCTATTGGTTGATCTACTCTTGCATACTGGCCTACTGGGTGTACTACGATACGTCTCTTTGGTGTATACAATATATCTACTGGTATAGTTTGAGAGCATCATTGCTTTTGCCTTTTGCAGGTGACATCTTTCTACAAAAAGCAAGGGGCCAATTTTTTTAACATCAGCGCGGTACTGCATTGGATTAGTGGCAGCTACCAAAATGTTGATTGGCTCCATTTGTTTCCAGTTCTGATCAATTTATGCATCTTCTCCAGAAATACCAAGGTACGACATTGTATTCAGTTGTTTACATGCTATGAATTTCTGAACATATGGAATTTACAATTCTCACATTTCTCCTTAACGTTGCCACAAAAAACAAAAAGAAATTATGTGGTTAAGCTATTTCAAGTTATATCATTATGAGATGACTGTTTGCATCCGTAGGAAATTCCAATTTGTTGTAGAGAAAGTCCTTCTAATTATCTCAGGTCATTAGAAGGTACCCACATATCTACTAGAGAAAGGGTTCTATATCCTAGATTGAATTTGGTAGATATGTGGGTACCCACATATCTAATTCCAATTTGCTTAGTAACTGGTCTGTTTTTGTCATAATTATTAGAAATAAATTATTTCTGATTCAAGTTTGGTAAGATTGCTGTGTTGATGTACATGCCAACACAAATATATTTTTAATCTCATTTGCACCAATAACAGGAAGCCATGAACAAAAAAGATGATGCTCTCACTGTATGTAATTGCTTATGTCTTTTCGGTTCACTGGATTAGATGCGCTTACATTCCATTTGGCCAAATCATGTACAATATGCAACCTCCTTCCATGTATATATTTCAATAATTATACTTTTGATCCTCAAAATGAATAAATTATTGATTCCTCAGTGCTATGTTCTCATATGCTTGACAGAAATATATTTTCTTCACTGTTCATGTGCTCCAAACATTGAAATTTGATGCCACAATTTTTCGTGCTCCTTACAGATAGAAGCATCAGCCATACAATCAAAAACAAATGATTTCGAAGATGAAGGGGGCACTTTGAACATGGCAAGAGTGGGGATCTTCATAAAAAATCCTAACTTATCCATGTGGTATTTTGTCAAAACTGGATTATATTTTATCAAATGGATTATGCAAGCTTGGAAGTATGATTTTATTCACCTGTCACAACGCCGAGCCAGGACGTGGTCATCGGTGAGAAACGTACCACCAGGTGTGCCAATCCCTTCTCTTCCCTTCCTGCTTAGCGAAACGGAGCACCCAAACCCTCAAACTAATTGGCTATTTGTCTTCGGATCTGATCTAATTACATGTTCGTACATGTATTATGCCTGCTTACTTCGATCTCTTTCAAAGATACTGCATGCCCACCACAATACCTGATCTGCGGCACCAATCTACAAAGGGGACCTGCTTGTGTTGCTGCACGTCCACGATGCTCACCAGAGGCCAAAGCTGCTGGTCTGTAGTCTGCAGAGTCAGGCAGTGAGTTGCCAATTGCAATTTGCTATAGAAGAGTACTGGGACCTGCTGTGCTGTGTGAGGCTTGGTAATTTTCAAACCCTACAGTACACCCCATGTTTTGCAATACTACATACGTCTAGCCTCTCCTGAACGGAGACTAATTTTCAATTATTCCATATAGTTCTACAATATCTTTAACTAAGGATTTGAATAAAAAATATATACATATGTTCATGATATTATATTTATGTTTTTAGCACTGCTGTCAGTGACAAGTTTGATAATAAGATTTCATTGATTAATTGTGTTCCTTATAAATTTTTTCAGAGTATAGATATATCAGTACAAAGAGTATTGTCCTTATAGTAACAACTGCTCTCCTGCTGTATTGTCCTGTAAAATATAGAAGATGCTGACTCTTGATTATTCTTCACAAAATAGTGCCCGTGGATTCCTGATGCAAATATACGAGAGAAAGAATCTATAAAAATAGTTAGGATAATTTAGAAATAGCATGTGATTCCTGATGTAAAATTATCACCTGCAAAAAAAAACTTTCCACACCACGCTGTCAATCACACTCCTGACGCGCGCTCCTTCCTTCCCCATGGTACGATCGTGCGCTCCTTCCTCCCCCACTCCCCCGTGCGGTACCATAGTGTCGACCAATACCATCAGGCCGCGGCGCTGCCACCAGCCCGCGTCCTTAGACCGCCGTCGCACGTCGCGCGCCACCCACCATCGGCGCTGCCAGCACCGCCCTAGCCCTCGCGCCTCAGGCGGCCTCGATCATCGCCCTCGCCCTCGCCCGTTGGCCTCGCTAGACGCCAAGATGAATCCAGTGGCAACAAGGTTGAGGGAGTCAGATGGTAGCGAGATCCATCAACAAGCATCCTGGTTTTGGTGTATTATTTCTCGATCTATTGCTACGAGGGACTGTACTAAGCCGTGCGTTGCTGCAGACGGCTCCTGGTGAGTGGCGACAAGCCGACAACTCAGGCCACGTAATTGGTCTGGCATCGTGGAAGTTCAGGATCGACGCCGACTTGCTTGACGTAAGTGTAGCCGCCATTGACCTTTTGTTTCAATTCTCAGACTAATGGTTGTTTGTTAGAGTTAGCAAATTCAGTTCAGTTGTGCAATAAATTTAGTTTTTCACTATCATCAGTCATCAGATTCATAATTCGCATCTAAATATAAATAGTATTAGGAGTCTGTATACTTGAAACAGTGTGCAATACATTTTCGTTCAGCATTGATACTCGTCAATCAAGACTCCACAGCTGGTGGCGGTTGCGGAATAAGTGGCGGCATCAGCTCAGGTGCTCCCCGCGGATGCTAGGGTGAGCGGGATGGGCTGGAGAACCTGTATGTCAAGATGTCCATGCGTGGAGTCTCCGGCAGCCAACTGTTTTTTATTATTATTGAATTGCATAAACTTTTTTTTGCCAAGAAAATGAAGTTAAGACAATTAGTTGATTGAGATTATCATTTACTCTTTTTTTCAAATAGTGGTCTTCATTTCGGAGCCCTTCGTGCTGTTTAATAATGGCTGGGGAGAGCTAGGCTTGCGAGAACTTACTCTTAGCTAGGTATAACATTACTAGACTTCAATTGTTACGATTCTATTTCTTTTTTTCCCGTAGCAACAAACGGGTATGAACCTATATATAGAACTAATAAATCTTAAGCAGTTAAGTTTTGCCATGTTCATTCACCATATGTTTTCTTAGCTACGGCACATCGCGAAAATCACACTCTGGAACATCGTTTTTTGGTAAATGTATAGCAAACACTTAGACTTTGATTGTCGTGGTCTTATTTGTTGCGTTCTCGTAGCAACGCACGGACACGAACTTTGTTTTTTGATTAAATGTCACTTTAATGTCAGTATTTATTTTCACAGTATTGCTATCTTATCATGCGATCCATGTATTTTTAGTACAAAAGTTTAGTTGTCCCATAGCAACGCACGGGCACGCTACCTATCTATCTAAAAGGATACAGATAACAATATACTTCAGGGAACATTAGACAATATATATTGTTATGTGTATGGTCCAAAGTTCACTAATCACTAGTTACCTGAGGACACTAGTAGAAACCAGTAGGGACACCAAAGCCTTTTTGGTTGTTCTATAAATTGCAATATAGTTTCAAGCTTCGGAGCCTTGTGATCTCATGCCAAAAAAAAGGACGAACAAACAATTTCATATCCAATGTTTCATCGATAAATACTGTCATTTTCAGGACAGAGGTGGCCATCTGAGTGGCATCTTGACTGCCTTTTTCCATATGAGCAACAGAGTGAGCTGCCATACGATTAGAGACTTAAGAGGGAAGTACCTGCTTTTTTCCACATAAGCAAGATAGTGAGCTGGCACACGAATGAAACGAGCATGGAATCAGTAGATGGAATCAGAATGAGGTCAAAATTGAAAGTCAGGACAACAGAACATATTCAAGGAGGTGTATACCTTTGGTCTGCGCGTGTGCCAGCAGGGGACTGCCCCTACTATTTAGCAGTCAGATGGTGCTCGTTGAAGTTCTTATGACAAAGGGTTTCCCATCTGTACACATAAATTAGAAGTGGGAGTAAACAAATCAAAGAAGATAAATTAGGATAAAGAAAAATAAGAAACGAAAGCTGAATCAATCCTATTAGATGTGCAACGAACTACAGATTGCAAGTATCAATGATTCCTTGTGAGTTTGCATATCCCTGGCACTGAACAAATTAAGTTTAGCTATGAGCTCAGCGGATCACATCTATTATCACAGCTGCTTGCAACCACCATAAAAGAAATTAAGAGAAAAAATAAATCAGAGAGTGCTAGAGGATTTTCTTACCTCCCCAGCCGCTCCCGACACTTTCCAGGCTTGCGCCGTCGTTGCCTTCTCCCCAGCCAACATCCACCGCGCCTCGAGGCACAAATGCCCAGATCTAGGCCTCCCTCATCGGATCCCCATAGGTTGGGGTCACCGGCTCCTACGGCAGCGGATCTTGGACACGCAGGGAATGGGTTGGGGGAGCTGGTGGCTGCGGCTGGGCATTGGTGGCGGGATGGGGGCACTGGGCTCGGATTGGAGTGGAGGCCATGCGGAGGCCGGAGTGAGAGTGGAGGTCGGGGGAGGGTGCAGTGCGAGGGAGGCAAGCGCGCATGCCGGCATGCGGTGGGAGGACGATGTCGACGCGGAGCGAGGGAATGTGCCGCTGCGGTTTCTGCGTGCGGGGATTGGGGATAAGGTTGAGTTTTTTTTTCATTTTTTCAGCTGGGCCTGGGATTCTACTCCTCTGTGCGCCTGCGCGGGAGGGATTTTGGAATTTTCGGTCCAGCGGATGATTTTCGCGGCTTGATTTTTCATGTAATTTTCAGTCCAGTATGACGCCAGTTGAGGAGTAGAAGTAGCGGCGGCATGTGATCGAAAGGACGTCGAAGATGGAATCGGGTGGAGGGTGTGCGTGTCTGGAGTTTTTTTTAGTTATTTTCTTTTCCTTTCCTTTTTTGGCGTCACTTCTCTTTTTTACCAAAATATATACACATATGTATTTCTTCTCGCTTTTTTTTTGGTTTATTATTCCATATATATGCACACATGCGTGTGTGCATGTATACATACATATATATTTGGAATAAATTAGATTTCTACACTAATTTAATTAATTTAATAGCACATACACTAAAAATAAGATATGTGTATATATAAATATATTTTTATTTCATTATTATTTTACTGCCCAACTCAGCCACATATATATTGTAACATTTATTTGTTATTATTCACATATACGTAAAGGTGTGTATTTATTTATCTGCTACTTCAAACAATTAACAATAAATAAATTTATACATTTTATATAGATCTTGATTTCTTTAACTTGCTAGTTACTAGAATGATATACGATTATGAACAGGATTAACGATATCGATGAACACCTAGGTTGTTGTTCCTACTTGGCAGCTGGACCCATATGTTACCTTAGATAACAATGTTAATAAAAATAATAAAATAGTTTGACACGCCATCCTTACAATTTACAAATTACTCTTTATGACGTGGTAAATATTATCACAATATACAATTAGACTAGCTTTAAGACATGTTTTGTGACATACATTTACTTATATCACTAAGTTGAGATGCCTCTAGAAAAAACGTCATAAACTAGTTGATTTAGTGACATTTTGACCTAATGTCAAGCCATAAACGTCATAAACCAACACATTTCTTGTAGTGTTGGAGAAGAGGCGCTCGAGGTCGTGCTGGCGGGTGTCGTGGTCGAAGTTGCCGCAGAACACCGGCCTCATGGGGCTGCTGCGCGGGGGTGGGGCTCGCCGGGGGGCTGTTCGCCGGGAGGGGGGTGCAGAGTGTGTACACTTTTACCTTGAGTCATGATTCTCAAGTGCCGGGGTTTGCAAAGCCCACAATACCTCTTCCTAGGAGGCGTGGCCGGGTAGTGGTCTCACTACGAAGCCTTTCACTAATTACCCTAATAAGTTAGTAGCCGCGAGGTTTCAGCGTCTAGGCGAATGGAGCCCCCCTTCAAGACTGGCACACCTTGACCGCAGCCCAGTACACATCATGACAGGCAAGAAGCCATTCTGCAACCTAGTCCCCCCTCTTGCGCCGAAAACTTTCGGTAACTACTAACAAGCTAGAGAAAACTAACTATACGCCTAAGATCGTGTCCATTTTAATTCTCACGAATGTCCTGGGTTGCCGCTTTAAGATTCAGTCCTTACGGAGGGCAGAGTAGAGCACCCAACAAGGCCTAATGCTCTAACTCCCTTTCTATCCATGTTGCCGAAAAGCACCACTTTAACCAATGATTCCATAAGTCATTAATTAGGATTAACATTATAATATTTGGTGATTGCAAGCTAAGCAGAACTACCCATATGCATGAACCCAAGGTAACAAGGAAGAGGGTACAAAAGTACTAGGTAAAGTCCTTAGCATCATATTAGACACATGCATATGAAGTGATTATAAGGTTATTAGGTAACAAGAGAACTCATGTTACACTTGCCTCCAATTATTCACTCCAACTTTTCAACTTTTCCTTCCAAACCATCACCGCATATCTTCTTCTATCGATAGCAACAATTGACTCAAGCACCTAAAAATGACCCTAAAACAATACACCAATCATTACAAAAATGATTCTAACACGAAGACATGATTTTACGATCGCGGGAGCGCAAAAACACCTAAAACAGGTTATGGCGAGCTTTTGAAGTTTTAGGGGTTAAATTATAAAATTGACATTTTAAATAAACTAAATATTTTTGGAACAATAAATTTAAATCATAAAAAGGAATTATGGCTAGATATCAAGAGCTAGCAAGAAGGATGACATTGTTGCAGAAGAATGAAAAACATGAGCTAGATTACTAAAGCAATATTTATGGAATTATGAGGATTATATTTATGAAGTAATAGAATATGTATCTGACAAACGACATGATGACACGTTGACATAAAGAAGGTATAGTATATGCTGAACGTGGCTCGTATCAATGTCAATGTCGTCATGTGCATGCATGGTTCTACAGATTAAACCAGTATTAACGCACCATTATTAATGGCGTGCATCACATGGTTCTGCCATGAGATATTTTGATGCATGATGCATGATGGCGCTGCTACTACTGTGCTTGTCCAGATTATTATAGTGCCTCTAGACGTCAAGCTCGCTATTGAGGAATTACATAGATGACTGCATCTTGGTGCAAAAGAAGATGAGCTGAAAAGGGGTTGACGTGAGGGTGCTTCTCACCAACATGTGATGCATGACTGATGGCAAAGAAAACATTTATCTGAATTTTAGGTGTACTTGATGTCAAGACACAAGATGGGAACTAAGTGATTGCTGATTCTTGCAGACTTCTATGCATGGTTATATATATATATATATATACACACACACACACACTACTGTTTTAATCATTGGTTCCAAGTTGAAAGCAGGGTCGGTTCAAGCGTACTGCATAATCAGAACAGTACAAAGCGATCCGAGGCTTCCACGAGATGTGCATTTGGATCACGACCAAAAGAGATTCCGGCAAGAGAGAACAGATGGAAAAGATCAGTGTGTATCGATTCAATGAACAAGTATTGTACAAGCTTGATACATGGCCAAAACTCACCAAAAAGGCACAATAACGGCAGCAAAATAAGCTGCTTCCTCACGGAGCCGACGAGGAACTCGACGGGCTGCACCGGCACGGAGTTGATGATTATTTGGAAGAGCACAAAAGGAGTAGACGTGCTGGCTTTTATAGGGCTCGGAGGGAAAGGGAAACAGTTTGATAAATAAATGATAAGCCATTGGCGGTGGTGCTCAAATTGATGGGCACTGCGGTTCACGTTTTGGCTGCTCTCTGATGGTGGAAACTGATGAGCGATGAAGTGGAACTAGTTTTAATCATTGGTGAGCTGTGGTGGGATTTTATGGTGTAACTGCATAAACTTGATTCCTCAGATATTATTGTGTACTGAAGACAGTAAGAGAATATCAAAACGTTACTTGGGTTGGATGATAGGCGTGAGCACCTGATTACTTGCTTGCTGGAAATAAATAAATGACGGCCCTGGTGATTTGCTTGTGTGGAGCACGTGCAAAGGAAATAAGCTCAAAGAAAAAGAAAGATGATCATGGGGAAATTAATGAATGTATTAGTGCCGGAATTGATTGCGCGAATCAACAGACCAAGGAAGGAGAGCTGAAGGGGCGGCGGGAGTTACTCTTATTCAAAGCAGTGGAGCTGTTTACATCATTGATTATTGAACTTGGAGGGTTAATGAGTGGTTGATTCAAATATGCATGATAGTGTGCACGTGGTGGCCATTATAGTAGCTAGGTGAAGAGGCAAGCTAATTTGTTGTGAGATGGAATGCCGACCACGGTGAAGAAGGGAGAGAGAGGTTAGCTGCTGCTGTATGATTTACGTGAATGATTTTTATGCTGGTGGATACTAGGACAAAGAATACATGGACAAAAGAAAATGGAGAAAAAGAGAAAGGGGATTGCTTTTACAATGGAGACGATGGAAATTCCGTTCATGAACTAAAATGTGATCACTTAAGGAGAATATGAGATGGATAATGCATGCATAAAGATTTGGCATGAGATTAAAAGGATTTTAGTCAAACAAGGATTAAAGAGTTTGACTATGATTTTAGAAATTATATTTAAATTACTTTTTCAAAGCCATTTAAAACTCAAACTAATTTTTCGAGGACTTTATTATAAAACATAATTTGAACTTTATTTTTTTAAAATAAAAAGAGCAAAATCTATTTGAGGCTTTATCGAATTTTCTTAATTCATTTTTCACTCAAGAAAATTTTATGCAAGGGCATGAAATGCAACAAACAAGCCATGTTAATTTGTAAAAGTTTTATAAAAATTATTTTCTTTCGTCCACTAGATTGACAACAAACTAACTAAAACTTGAATATTTTTAGAAAAAATACTAAATCATATATTTATTAAGTGTTTTCTATTCACATCCCAAAATGAAAATTTTGGGGTGTGACATCCAACATGGGCCTGGGTACCAAGTGTGAATAACAAGCCCGCGATGATGCCGTAGCACCCGACAGAAATAGCAGCAGAATGTCTCGATGATTTGGAGGCCTTGCCAATGTGATATTGCGGTGGGACCAGATCTATTTGAAAGCTTATCAAATAAGCTTTTCATCAGGTGCTTATTGACCTCGATCGTACTCCAGATGGATGGATGAGTTATGACCTTCCCAATGAAGCACTATTGGGCTGCTGACGAACCGAAAGTTCAACTTTGATGGACTTGCATTTTGAGACACATTTGTATCTACATTCAAATAACGACATGTACATGTGGAACCAAGTGAATTGTACCCAAAATTGCTATACAAATATAGGAACGAGCGCACCTTATAATCAATGATCGTATCCGTTGGTGTCATATCCTCATCACTGAGTATATGAAAAGTATAGTAACCAGCGGTGCTTTTTAACACATGATGACATGTAAAGCACGAAGGGCATTAGTACCGCAATAATGAGAAAATGAAAACTTCGATTCTGCAGATGGAAACTAATCTGCACCTGGTTTCTAGCCATTTGTACAATAAACTGAACTGGTGAAGGGACATTTAGCTCTCTGATCTAACTAAATAGCTAAGTTGTTTACTTATCAGTTAATCGAAATGCAGATCAAGGAACCCCAAAGGTTTGGAGAAAGTAGACTATTGCAGGACTCTTGCAGTAGAGAAGTGCAGCTGTTTCATGACGAAGATCGTGGAGGTAGGAAGAAAGGAGAAGAAGCGAGAACTTTGAGGTGGAGATGACAACACCATAGTGGACAATAGCGCATAAGTAGGCGACGGAGTGAGGCCGGGGACCGAGCGGGGCTGAACGTACCAGTGCCAGCCAGTAAGTGCCTGCTGCCATGGCCGGCACATACCTGTTCTCGGGCAGCCTAAGGCGCTGGGGCAGACAGGTAGGGTGTGTCTTTGCGGCCTTAGCTGTGTGGAAGGCTGCTAAACCAATAGTCTACCATCCCACAAACAAAACAATGTCTAGATGCTGGCAGCTAGAAGGTAGCATATATCAAAGCCTACAAACCAATAGTTTGTCCCATTCCAAATTTCCAAACTTTGGATAATCTTAATGTAATGCAGCAGTGTGAGCACCGGAGGTGGACCAGACAGTGGCATGGGCTCAGTAGCGATGGCGAAAGCCATCCAGGTCAAGCTTATTGTTGATGGCAATCAAGTGCCGTTGCGGCAATAGTCTATTGGTAGGTGACTAACAGGTCATCTATGTCCACATTTTTTTTCAGGCTCAAATTGAACAATCATCTCATGGAACTATAGATGGCCAACGGGCCGGCCTGGCCTGGCACGGCCCAAAGGGGGTTGGGCCGGCACGGCACGCCGTGTCACCCGGGCCGTGCCGAGGCAGGTGTCGTGCCTGACCAACGGCCCAGGCACGGCCTGCTGGGCCATTTTTTGGGTCAGGCCAGCCCGAGAAGCACGGCCCATCCAGCGTGCCGGGCTGGCCCAAGGCCCACAGAGAGAGGGGAGTGAAGAGCAGGAGGCAGGGCAGCCATGGGAGGCAGCCGCCGCCGTCGCCGCTGGCGCACTCGCCCCCGAGGCAGATCCGGCCACCGGCGCGCTCGCCTTGGAGGTGGGGCCTCGCGAGGAGGCATGGAGGAGGCGGACTCCACGCGCTCGCCCCCGAGGCAGATCCGGCCGCCAGCGCGCTTGCCCTGGAGGTGGGGCCTCGCGTGGAGGCATGAAGGAGGCGGACTCCACACGCTCGCCCCCGACAGATCCGGCCGCCAGCGCGCTCGCCATGGAGGTGGGGCCTCGTGGGGAAGCATGGAGGAGGCGGACGCCGAGCGCGGGAGGTAGACCAGAGACGGCAGCCGCGCGCTTGAATCTGGCCGTGGACGCCGTGCGCGGGAGGAAGACAGAGACCACACGGGCGGGAGATGGCGGTCGCACGCGAGGGAGACGCCGCCTCGGCGAGGGAGCAGGTGGCACCCGGCAGCACGACATGGGTGGGGCTGGGACGGGAGCGGTGCTCGGCGGGGACGGGAGCAGCGGTGGCGGCCGAGGCGCGGCGCAGGGCTGTGGGAGGGAGCACGGCAGCGTAAGACTCAGGAATAGGAGGGAGTGAGTAGTGAGTGACACAGTCACGCTACTCGTGGCTCTGCGATGAGGCGGCGCACGGCGTTGAGCAAGGTAGTGGGTGCCATGCCGGCGGTCAGGAAGGTGAGCACTGTCATGTGCAGATGGCTGAGGCCCAAGGCCCAAGGCCTGAGGCGCGGGCGCGGCCTAGCCACAAGCTCAGGCGAAAGCTCTGGAAACACCGGTTGCTGTGCTCGTTCCAGTTATACGATCAAAATCGGATGGATAAATCAAAAAGAGCGATGTGGCCCAATGATGTGCTCGAGCTTGGCTCAGGTTTAGAAAGAAAGAGATTGTGTGAGACTGAATACCGCTAGCAGTAGAACTCAACTTTGGATCATATATAGGTGATGTAGATTCAACTCTACATCGTTTAAGCTATTTTCTCTGATATCAGGTTTCATGTTGTATTCTCGATGGATGTAAACTCTTATTTTTTAGGTGGAAGGTAATAGATAGAGATAGCCTGTTGTATGCAGGAAGCGGTTGGATTGAAGTGCTCATGGTGACTGCATTGTTTAGCTAGAGATAAAAACTCTTGTAGGGACTTTCTAGTGATGAATCAATTTGTAAAGAGTGCCAGGAAACCATATGAGATGTAAGCTGCGAAACCAAACATCTTGAGCTATGTGTAATTGTGTAGTTCTAGCATGCTAGCCAAAACTGATGGTTATGTAAAATGGCACAAGACATGCTTATGGTTATAATATAATTATGAGCTATATGTTCACTTTGTGTCTCATGAGTGTGTATTGTCTAATATGGTTAACATTGATTGTATCATTAATATTGATTGTATGATTAATGTATGAACAACTGATATTATGTGGTTATTTTTTCTGTATGGATAGCGTTAGACAGTTAGTCGCTATAAATATATATAGTCAAACCATTGGCCTATATAAGTTTACAATAAGCGTCAAACTATATGAGTTGGTATATCTACACAATACCGTATAACGGTCGGTCGGTATAGGTAGGTTGGTCGGTATAAGTTTATAGCGACGCCACTATCAGCGACAGATAGAGTCGGTCGGTATAGATCTATACGACCGACTATAGGTCGCTATAACAACTTATACCGACAGATTGTAGGACGCTATAGATAGGCTGTACGTCAGATTTGGTCATATTAGATAATGGAGGTTTACACATGCCAATATACAAAAAAAATTATATTCTCATCCCCATACCTCTACTAAAAACATGTTCAATTAGAACATGGAGATGACAACATGGAAGAAAATGTCAGAAATAATTGTTTGAACAGGAATCTCATAACCCCGTCTACCTTCCCACGTCCATGTTCTAGGACCGTCTGGGAAAAGCTGAAGCTCGTGGCCACTTCTGAAATAGTGAAGGAGAACAAGAAGACAAAAATAACAATCGCTAGACTAGCACTTCCTGAAACAGCATATGAAAAAGAACCAACCCATTAATTAATAGGGTGTTCGCATTAGTTGGCACTTCATGCACGTCTAATTTCCTGATTACCTTCAGTTCTTTAAACCATGCCTGTAAACGAGTGATGGCTGGTCTGAACAACTTAGAACCACTCAGAGCAAAATTGCAATCCAATCCCGCACATACCTATACTACTACTAGTTTACATTTGTCATCAAAGGAAAACTGAGAATTTATAAAGAGGGTAAGCCTAGCACGGTGGAAGAGAATCACTCGCTTAGCCAAGAATGGATGCCATCATCCACATTTCATCCATGACGAGGGCTCCCCTGATGGATGAACAAAATAATGGAGATAGGCAAGCCATTCTTGGCTAAGGGAGATAGGCTCCTCATCTCCATGTAAGGCTCCCCTCTTCCCTTGTTCGCACATGAATTTACACCTTGATTGGTTTGGCATTCAGGCAAACCTGCACAAAGTATTTATAATGTGGGCAATGTAACGGAACCGACCAAATTATAAGAGTACAAGTACAAAAACAATCACCGAAGTGATCAAATTCTCGCACTTGAGCCCATATAACTCCGGTAGTCCAATGAAATCACGAGGGATTTCAAACCAACCAACATACAAGCCAAGATCGTAGTGATTCAACATAACAAGTCACATGTTACAACTATTTCACAAGTAATTCAATATACATCGGAGTTCAACAAAGTTATTACAACTTCAGTTCAAAAGTAGCGGAAGCAAAATAATTTGAAACTAACAACACCTTTATTTCAAATATATGCCAGTACTAAGGTCGACTTCCAACAAAAGCATTAGAGAGAAGATAACTTAGAAGGATCATGCCCGTGATCAAACTCCGCCTCTAAGGCAGGAGCCAACCAACTCTTGCAGTCGCCATGATACATCATAACCTGCAACAAGTGGGGATAAAACCCTGAGTACGACAATGTACTTAGCTAGACTTACCCGTCATAAACCAGAAATAAAGTGACACCAAGGATCATGCAAGGCTGATATAAAGTGGGCTAGCTTGACAACATTTTGCATAAAAGCTTAATATGGATAAGTAATTATTAATGCTTAAGCATCAAGTTAATTATCATTAACATGTCATCTATATTATAATCTATACTAGAGCACTCACTTTATTAGGAGCAAACAATATTAACCATAGCAGGTATAAATTGAGGCAACCTTTCCATCGTTATCCAATTAACCATCCGTTCAATTTAATGGAATCTACGTTGCCGCTGCTCAAGTCAAGTGCTCACTAACCGGGAGCGACGGCGATTCGAATCGAATTCCTATCCAGCTGGAGGGGTATTTCTAACACTCACCGTGCAGACCCCTGCCAGGGTCGCACATGCCACCTTTTCATATGATTCAGGAATCGCGGGTCCGAATGATGTCGCAACCCCAAGGGCGACACTCTGCCAGGTGATAGGGACTCTAACCCCCCCTTGGTCTCACGCCAATGTCCCCAAGCACATCCTTTCTCTCCTCCAAGAAGCAACCTACCATTCGATTCCCGGCCTGAACCATATTACTCGGCTTCGCGGTCGGAACGACTTATCCGGCCAACTAAGTGTTAGACTGCGTTCAACATGACTCAAGGACGTACAGCGAATCGGTCCTTAAACGACTCAGACGGGGATAGATCCACACCCAAGACCTCCATGCCTTGTTGCATTTTCTTAATTTATTTAGATAATTAGGTGGAATTATGAACACCTATCAAAAGTGCACAATAAATTCTACAAAAATTATAGTGGCCTAACTATGCTCTCAAAAGTCTACTGTCCAAATTTCAATCCATTTGGGCAATTATATCAACCTCTATGAAAAAGACAAATAGCTATTGCAATAATCATGTGAGAGCAAGTTAAACTTAACACTCAATATTTTCTATGAACACAAGGCCATATTATGAATCAATATGATAGAGAAATATCATACTAAGGTAATGGAACAACATTTTCTATTTTATCATTTATATATTATTTATAAGCTATTTATCAAGCTATAAACAATTTAAATCAATAACTTGAGCATACAGTAAGCAATGACCATGAAATTTATACCACAGTACACCCATTGCATGACAATCCTACCATAAAAATTTCACATCAATTGGATCATCACAACTCAAGATATAAAAATAACAAGGAAAATAAGCATTTATTTTCCATTTAACAAGATCTTGGTAAAACATCCGGAAACCCGAAAACAACCTATAAGTTTTATATTTTTCTTAGACAGTGCATATTACTAGAAGACCAACAAAATTGGAATCACTAATTTTGGACTTCTAAAACTCCAGATATTGATGAAAGCAAGTTAATCCATTTCCAAAACCACTTTTTACTAATGAATTTCTACAGCACAAACACATGCATGCATGGCACAACCGATTACCCTAACATGCAGAGCACTTCACAAGGATTCCAATAAAACAAATTGCACAATTTTCGGAGCTACCAAATATGAGATATAGATTTTACAAAATAAAAGAAAAATCTGTAAATTTGGGCACCAAATGAAGTTAGACGGGACCCACATGTCATACTCTCAGCTAGTCTTCTTCTTCCTCCAGTTCATACGAACTGAACAGACAAAAAGAGACTGAGAGCGCGCGGCTCTGGCTCGGCCGGCCTCCGGCGAGGGCGACCCTCCAGTGGCGCGTGGTGGCGGCGGAGCATGCTTGGGCTAGCGCAAACTCAAGGGCGGTGGTGGCTTGTATCGCGGTGACCCGAGGCGTTCTGGCAACGACGACCGGCGATGCTACCGTGGCGGCTCCGGCGCTGGAGCTTGCCGGCGGCCAACGGGGCCGAGGAAGGGGCGCTTCGAGGGCGGTGTGAGGGGAGGAAGATGGTGCTCCGCTCGGCTGAAGACAAGGAAGCTCGTGGCGGAGGAATGCCGGCGGCCATGGAGCTTGGCCATGGCGGCCATGGCGGACAGCGCTCTGCTCGCGTGCGCGGCGCTGGAAAGCGAGGAAGGGGAAAGGGAGGGCGAGGCGAGTGAGAGGAAAGCATCTGCCACCGCAGCGACGCGAGGGAGGAGGTAGAGGCACGTGGCATGGAGGTGGCGCTGCTGCTGCCCTGCATGGTGGCCACGCGCCCCCTTCATCAAACAGCTGGTGGGTGACAGAGTGCCCAACTTCGGGTCACAAAAATGGCATCTTCCAAGCATATTTGGTCTTAGGTGCCTTAAGAAAAGTTGTTGCCCACCTGATGATCTACAAAACTCATTAAGGTTGTTCAGCCATTCGGACAGTGGGTTAGCAGTTAATTAGCTGCTAACATGACAGTGTCAGCGACTAAACAAGGACTAAGCTTGGCTCGGTTGAGGCTCTAATTTGCTGGTCAAAACATGTCAGATCAAATCCAACTTTCTATGAACTCTTCTTCAAGATGTATACTTCAACTTTTATTTTTGGCTCAACTTAAGTTGCTTAGCAAAAACGCGAGAACGCGATGTGCCAACCGGTATTGGTGCTGGAATTCCCAGACTTGGAAAAAAAATTCTAAGTCTGAAACAAACTGCAGCAGATTCAAACTTTGAGCCATGGTTTGACTTATTTCCAAGATGAATTATGGTATGCTCCAAAAATAAAGTTTGTTGCTCTCAAACTAAACTACAACTCTTATTGAGGAATCATCACCTAGTTCGACCTGGTTAGGAAACTACGCAGCTCCAAAGTAGGGTAGGCGAAACTTGAAAACTGAATTCAGTTTCAAACCGACTGAAACTGCAATCTTCTCCCATCTCCATCTCCCAAACCGAGCAAGCAAAAGCTAAACCAAATCCACAGGGTTGTAGAGCTATATGAGGACTACAACTTTTCTTAAAGAATCTAGGTTTGGTTCGACTTGGTTTGAGATATATACTATCCCAAAGGAGGATACGTTAAAACTGAAATCAGCTCCAACACTTAGCCAAATTTTGCGAAGTCCAAAAACAGCAGCTGAATCAATCTTGTGAGCCCTATTTGGCTAAGTTATAGGCCAAACTAGCTCTTGACCATTAAACAAAGTTTGTTCTACACAAGATTAACTACAACTTTTGTTTAAGGTCAAACCTCATAACTAGTACAGAATTTAAACTTTTGGTCAAAGTTGCAACTCGATAAAGCCTAAACTAGGGTTTTAGGCCAATCGGAGCATTTTCTTGACATTTGCTCAACATGAACCCTTCATGACTTTTGTTGTAGAATTCATCTAGAGTCATTTGGGCAAGTTTGAATGGTTTGGTTGATGATCTATAGTTCTATTAACTTAATGGGGCAAATTCCAATAGGAATGGAACTTATCATTTCATGTGACTTTTTGATTCCAAACTTCATGAAACTTTTCCAGGGATCATTATAGATAGGTACTAAGGTGAGACACATGAATACATTACAATAGCACCATCCAAGCATATATCTTTGAAAATGGCCTATATGTAAAAGCAATAGTGCATCATCCAAGTTTAGGTTAGGCTCGTCTCTATAGGTTTGACTTTGGCATCGTCATCTCCACTAATCTATCATGTTTGAGCTTAAACCCACTACTTAATTGGTGATAAACACCTAGGGTGTTACAGCCCTCCCCCCTTAAAAGAATCGCGTCCCGAGATTCGGAATGGAAGACCTTTTAAGGAAGAGAGGCACGCTATCAAGTTCCCAATATCTGCTATAGCATTCAACTACAAAGCTTCAACATCGGTGAACAATTTGGTCAAAGGCACTTTCTGATACTTACTCTTTATGGTAAAATTTGTCTGAAGAATTTCCTTCATTGATTTTCATGAATCATTGTTACTTTTGGGAGGAATCCAAGATAGCACGTACTGCATTCTCAGTGTACGGAGATCATTTGGTCCGTGAGCTGACCACTCACAAGTATCTGATTCTTAAGTGAGCACAACATAGTCCATATGAACTTTACACTAAACCAAAATCTTCAAAAAGATACTCGTTAAAATGACTCTATGTTCACAAAGGTTGAAAAGCAGTTCTCTACCAAAATGGCTTGAGTACAACCTTCCAAAAGGGTGAGATCATAGACGACAAATATACTCGGAGGCTATAGGATATTGACTAACCAATAGACAGGTCTATGTTGGTCGTAAATGTTCAATCATTTAGATATCAACTGATGGAAAGCTACTTACTATTCCATGCATACAGTTCTCTTTATCTGATGACAACACTGTATTATCTGAGTCTGTCGAGGGGTCAGTGAATGTGATAGCTGACTCTGTCGGCTTTCTATTTCTGCCAATAGCTATCTAATACGATTCTTTTATCCAACGGCAACAGTTATCTAGGTTGAATCAGATGCAACCTTTTGGGTAAGAACACTTTAAGGTACCAAAGATCAGTGAGTATTAGCATTTATTGCTAAAGAAGGATATAGCAAGGTCGGGTAGACAACAAAATTGCAAGTATTTTCCAACTTCGGTAATTAACTCACTACCGAGCAAGTTGAGTACAATCCCCTTCGTGAGGTAGTTGCACAGTAAGTTGAGTTTGACTTGCAACATAGTGAAACTAGCTTTGTCAGGCTAACTTTTCACCGTGAGGCTTCCTCTTTAGGATCAAACAGCAACTCTAAGCTGGGAAATCTGTTGTTTGACTCTTTTCAATTTGTTTTTGAATTGCAAATTTACTCGGAGAACCCTTGATTGTCCCAATAATTGTTGATGAGAGGACATAAAATCAAGGCGAAAGGGTGTACAACAGGATCCTTAAGACCACTCACGAGATCGTCCAACAGAGTGATGAACAAACTATTTGTGGCACCTAAGGGCACAAGGATGTTGATCGAAACTAGGGCATGCATTTCTCTAATTCTTCACCGCAGCTGATTGAACACCTTGCACAATCTGTGTGATTGTCCAAGACGGAATTGACTTGATCACAATGGCTCTAGAAGATAGAATATCCCTCAAGTCGTTGGCTAGTTGATTAACTTCTTGTTGGTTATTGCTCTGTAAGACATAGCCTTCGTAGCTACCAAAGAGTCGTTACCTAGCTGGAGATTAACCTTCCTATTGGTAACTAATAAGTTGTCTCTCAATACTAAAAAGTTCCAAATATCCACTCTTGATCACAACAATTGTTGTTGATGTAGAGCAAATGATTGCCATTGAAGCCAGCAGATAAGGAGTCACACCAGAGATAGTGATTTCGATTGTATGGTCATTATGCACCCAAGATTGTGACTTGGATGGCTCCGGTCATATGCACAATGCGACAATCGATTCTCATCCCATAGACAACTTGTCTAATATTATGGGTTGTGTGTCCTTTTTATCCAATAGATATGAGATACTTGCTTACTAGATGACGTTCGTCAATACTGGGACAACTAAGTAGAGTCACTTGTCTACCACCTCTTGTAGTATGTTAATGTTTATGTCGGTGACCTGTTCTTCAAAGATTATCCTTTTAGCAACTTCAGTAGGAAGGTCTACTACTTTTGGTCTAAGATATAGATCTTACGATACAATATAGAGAGATAACCAAGAAAAGGAACACAAGGAAATAACACATCGTCTGTCGTTTGATAATGGATCATGACTAGAAACCGTGATACCAGCGCGTGCCAAGCAGCCAGCCATGTGTCTGCAGCCACAGGAGGCCCTTGGTTTCGTCGCGGCACCATCAGCGGCTACTCATAACACCATTACTAAACGCACAACGAAAGTGAAATTTCAAGTGGCACTAATGGGTTGTAAGAACAAGCGCTATACAAGGAGGGATAGCAAGCAAAGGTAGTTACAAGGTTTAGAATCAACGAGGAGGCGATCCAAAAATTCACACACACCACAAGGGAACATAGCTCAATTCCTAAAGACAACTGAACAATGGACTCTTGCTTAAATTCTATGCACGACTTGTGTCCACCGAGGTGAGTTCCAGATAAAAGATTAATAAGAGATTCATTCATGTTGAGCAACAACATGAGATCAAGACAGATAAACATCTCAAGACTGAGAAGGTTGGGGATGGATTAAACAATTTTCAAGGGCGAAAACCGATATGTAGTCATAGATTGAGTTGATAAGGTAGATGCATGAATTTGCAAGCACACGATTTAGAGATCAGACGACGAAAGATTATCATTGCACCAGATCACCTGTAGGAGCGGCAATCGGTAGGTCCAACATGGATTTGGGTCCGATCTCCACAACTGGCAACGTACGACCCATGGACAAAGGCTAGCATTGATAAAAGTTAACTTGGTTGGTCAGTCGATAAGGGTCTTCTCAAAAATAGTTGCAAAATACCCACGGCTTATGCAAACATATAGGAGAACAAAACTTTGGACTTTCGGTTAAGCAACGGCATGGATACAAACATTCAAGGGATAATCACCATGTCTACAGGCTCAGGCTCCTTAGAGAGAGAACCTAATTGAAGACAACAACCAAATAATTACGTAACGTGAATGTTGTTCTAGGATAAAGCTATGCGACACTCGTATGCTCACCGAGGACAAACGAGGTGACAACTAGGGCACTACCTAGATAACAAGCATACATACAACATCACAATCAAGCATTTGAGAGATTCTATCCAATTAGTTTAAGCAACCATTACTAAGCACCAGGCTCACCCATAACAAACATTTATCTAAAGCAAGAACTAACTACGAGTTTAGCCTAAGACAAATGCTAGTTAAGGTAGCTAACTTAGTATGTTCAAAGAATCTGGATGGCAGCACACTAGTTACTTGTTTCAACCATAACTGAGGTTATAGACATCCCACACAGGTGATCCTAGACTTTCTAGAAAGCTTAGGAATATGACTACACTTTAGTTATTCATACCAAAAACAAATTCATAGATTAACATGACTAAAAATGCTAATGTTTCAGATCTGTACCAATATGGACATAAAATTTGACAAGAACTTCGAAAACGCGTAACTGGAGTTCTAGGGACCCAACAAGGCTGACCCTTAACTTATATAAAGCTTATTAAGTTTTCTATAACTTTCTTAATATCATATTAAGATGATTCTATAGCTAACAAGGCCAAACAAGATAATGAAGACATCTCTGCCCAGATTTAGACAGATTCTGTCATTTCCCTTTACAAGCTCATAACTAGAGATTTAGACCACCAAAAGCAGTGATCTTTAGCATTTTTGAAAGTTTAGAAAAAGTACTACACTTCCTCTAATATTTCCAAGACATGATTCCATAAGCACATAGGTCAAATAAAGCAAACATTCAGATCTGTTCTGAACATGAGCAGATTCTGACAACAAACTTCTAAAATTTATAACTCTCAACCCATAAGACCTAGGGTCATAAAATTTTAGGACAAGCTAGATAAGTAAGTTAGCTATAACTTTGGTACTCTCCATAACTACAGAAAACACCATTATGACCATGAAAGCATCACTACAACAGAAATCGTTCTAGCAGCCAACATTCCACAAGGAAAACAAAGTTTGCCTTTGTTCTACTTAACAAGAGAGCACACAAACATATCATCCTAGTAGCTCTAAATTTTTGTTACCTTAGACCAACACGAATTTAATTCATTCATGAGAATCCATAATTACTTAAGTGAGGTCTAAAGCATTTGCAAACTCTCGGGTGAACAACATATCCACCCCTTACCTAAACTAGAGGACATTTATAGGTTCAAGCAGGTAACCATACCTATTTCTAGCAAGGCTAAGTACACATTTTTCTCAAACATTTCCTATTCAAGCAACATGGAACAAAGCATTCATGTCTAACTCCACACAAGGAAGAGACTACATAACATCAATCACAAGTCACTTAATATCGAACAAGGGTGAGAGGAGCATAGCTATGCATAAGGCAACAATCATGAAGATGCATGCTTCGTCCTATTCGTCCTCACAAGATTGCCAACCTAAGATGGCGATCACGTTCTATGTCGGTGGCATAACACGCACTCTCTCGATATATAGCTAGTCGTCAACTACATTCGACTTACGCATTCGTGGTTAGTGTACCTGCAGAAAAGTTTCATTGCAGCCCAACATTTCCCCAATATATGGCACACAATGAAAACAGGAAAGTAAAATTCTAAGTACTCCCATGTACATATACCCCCGTATATATACATGTAGCAACAAAACTACCCGAATCATTCGATCATCCACAATTAAGTACCTTCATATATACATGTGTATAACATGTAAATAATTCAGTCACCAAAACTAGCTCTCCCCTAGACCGCAGGTTGTACGGTCATGCTCTCACAACTCACACTTACCTGAGCGTAGGTGCGATGTTGCATAAAAGTAAACTAGCGACATATATGGCTATTTCATATATGAAGGCTACCTCTAATCTGACACACCGGGTAGCATAGTGTGGGAGAGTTATCACACATACATACCTTGGCCTGGGCGTAGATGCATAAATGAAAAACCCCCAGGTTAGTACTTATATAAGCCACCTAATAATCCTTATATGGGCATAAGGAAATTGACCACTGGCATACTTAGGTTTAAAAATTTAGATTTCACAAACCTATATATAACTATAAGATGATAAAACTGGTTTTAGAAAACAAAACCTTTGTTTTAAATACACATATGACATGTTTAATGTTGAATCTTGCTCCGATACCAGCTGTAACGGAACCGACCAAATTATAAGAGTACAAGTACAAAAACAATCACCGAAGTGATCAAATTCTCGCACTTGAGCCCATATAACTCCGGTAGTCCAATGAAATCACGAGGGATTTCAAACCAACCAACATACAAGCCAAGATCGTAGTGATTCAACATAACAAGTCACATGTTACAACCATTTCACAAGTAATTCAATATACATCGGAGTTCAACAAAGTTATTACAACTTCAGTTCAAAAGTAGCGGAAGCAAAATAATTTGAAACTAACAACACCTTTATTTCAAATATATGCCAGTACTAAGGTCGACTTCCAACAAAAGCATTAGAGAGAAGATAACTTAGAAGGATCATGCCCGTGATCAAACTCCGCCTCTAAGGCAGGAGCCAACCAACTCTTGCAGTCGCCATGATACATCATAACCTGCAACAAGTGGGGATAAAACCCTGAGTACGACAATGTACTTAGCTAGACTTACCCGTCATAAACCAGAAATAAAGTGACACCAAGGATCATGCAAGGCTGATATAAAGTGGGCTAGCTTGACAACATTTTGCATAAAAGCTTAATATGGATAAGTAATTATTAATGCTTAAGCATCAAGTTAATTATCATTAACATGTCATCTATATTATAACCTATACTAGAGCACTCACTTTATTAGGAGCAAACAATATTAACCATAGCAGGTATAAATTGAGGCAACCTTTCCATCGTTATCCAATTAACCATCCGTTCAATTTAATGGAATCTACGTTGCCGCTGCTCAAGTCAAGTGCTCACTAACCGGGAGCGACGGCGATTCGAATCGAATTCCTATCCAGCTGGAGGGGTATTTCTAACACTCACCGTGCAGACCCCTGCCAGGGTCGCACAGGCCACCTTTTCATATGATTCAGGAATCGCGGGTCCGAATGATGTCGCAACCCCAAGGGCGACACTCTGCCAGGTGATAGGGACTCTAACCCCCCCTTGGTCTCACGCCAATGTCCCCAAGCACATCCTTTCTCTCCTCCAAGAAGCAACCTACCATTCGATTCCCGGCCTGAACCATATTACTCGGCTTCACGGTCGGAACGACTTATCCGGCCAACTAAGTGTTAGACTGCGTTCAACATGACTCAAGGACGTACAGCGAATCAGTCCTTAAACGACTCAGACGGGGATAGATCCACACCCAAGACCTCCATGCCTTGTTGCTTCACTATCGTCATCCCGCCCGGTCTCATTTCATTTTATTAACACATGGTTCCATTTCACGATAGCAAATATAGCCAACCGTGCCATCTATGAATATCCCTACATCTCGCAGGTGACAGGAAATCACCTGACTTCTACCGCTTAAAGCAGGGCTAAGCATATACTCGATCCTAATCTAGGTAGGATTCAGGGATTCATATATCTGGACAAGGAATGATATAATGCAGCAAGATTTTCAACCAACTCCTACCACTTAATGCAACAATACTTATAACATATATATAATTAATTGCTTTTGAAGGTAGGAGGTTTATAATGCTCCGGGGCTTGCCTGGGATCCGACTCAAGTTAGAGTATGTCAGAAGAAACTTGCTTGGCGAGCATTCCCTCCGTCTAACACTTGTTTGGTCCTTCCATCTTCAGGATGGATCCACCAAACACCGTCTTCGGGTTTGGCTCCAACGTCACATCACGTCCTTCACGTTTTTCAGCTAGCGTACCTAAATGAAATGCAAGATGCAAGTGCATGAATACAAGGAAATGCAATAGATGATGCATCACACGTTAATCAAGGCAAGTATAAGGTTATAGTAAAGACACGTAAGCACATCACATTACTTAAGTAACCTTACACAAACAAACATGCTAAAAATAGCAAAGAAAGCAATACCAAGCATGACATAAGATTTACAAAGTCTCAGGTGTACTAGCTTAATCACCAAAGACATGAATCACACTTAGCAATACGCAAACAACGTAACCAAGCAATCATGTATTTTCAACAATTCGGGACATACATGCAGTAGCTGAGTAAATCAATCATATCTGAAGTTCTACAAATCCAAATTACTTGAAAGAAGACATCCTAGAAAGCTTATGAAATTTTCCACATTTCATTTATAAACATCACAGCATGATTCCAAAGTTTAATATGTCGAATTTACACAAACACAGAAACTGGTCTAACAAGGCAGAGAGCAGGCAATTCTATAACTTAACTTTAAACAGCTATAACTCCTAAACCACATGGCCAAATGCCACCAAATTTTAACAGCAGCTAGATACATAAATTATCTACAACTTTTGTATACATAGGTTTTACAACAAAGCACATTATCATGAAGAACTTTGCTAAGTTTCCGGATCTATCCAGAAACCTCATTTGCAAGAAATAATTATTAACTTATGTTGCAAACATATAATTGGACAAAACCAACTTTACCAACATGTCACACATGACTAATGAACACCATAAAACATAGTGTCCATTCCTAAATAATTTCTTTTAATGCATTTTCTTAATTTATTTAGATAATTAGGTGGAATTATGAACACCTATCAAAAGTGCACAATAAATTCTACAAAAATTACAGTGGCCTAACTATGCTCTCAAAAGTCTACTGTCCAAATTTCAATCCATTTGGGCAATTATATCAACCTCTATGAAAAAGACAAATAGCTATTGCAATAATCATGTGAGAGCAAGTTAAACTTAACACTCAATATTTTCTGTGAACACAAGGCCATATTATGAATCAATATGATAGAGAAATATCATACTAAGGTAATGGAACAACATTTTCTATTTTATCATTTATATATTATTTATAAGCTATTTATCAAGCTATAAACAAGTTAAATCAATAACTTGAGCATACAGTAAGCAATGACCATGAAATTTATACCACAGTACACCCATTGCATGACAATCCTACCATAAAAATTTCACATCAATTGGAGCATCACAACTCAAGATATAAAAATAACAAGGAAAATAAGCATTTATTTTCCATTTAACAAGATCTAGGTAAAACATCCGGAAACCCGAAAACAACCTATAAGTTTTATATTTTTCTTAGACAGTGCATATTACTAGAAGACCAACAAAATTGGAATCACTAATTTTGGACTTCTAAAACTCCAGATATTGATGAAAGCAAGTTAATCCATTTCCAAAACCACTTTTCACTAATGAATTTCTACAGCACAAACACATGCATGCATGGCACAACCGATTACCCTAACATGCAGAGCACTTCACAAGGATTCCAACAAAACAAATTGCACAATTTTCGGAGCTACCAAATTTGAGATATAGATTTTACAAAATAAAAGAAAAATCTGTAAATTTGGGCACCAAATGAAGTTGGACGGGACCCACATGTCATACTCTCAGCTAGTCTTCTTCTTCCTCCAGTTCATACGAACTGAACAGACAAAAAGAGACTGAGAGCGCGCGGCTCTGGCTCGGCCGGCCTCCGGCGAGGGCGACCCTCCAGTGGTGCGTGGTGGCGGCGGAGCATGCTTGGGCTAGCGCAAACTCAAGGGCGGTGGTGGCTTGTATCGCGGTGACCCGAGGCGTTCTAGCAACGACGACCGGCGATGCTACCATGGCGGCTCCGGCGCTGGAGCTTGCCGGCGGCCAACGGGGCCGAGGAAGGGGCGCTTCGAGGGCGGTATGAGGGGAGGAAGATGGTGCTCCGCTCGGCTGAAGACAAGGAAGCTCGTGGCGGAGGAATGCCGGCGGCCATGGAGCTTGGCCATGGCGGCCATGGCGGACATCGCTCTGCTCGCGTGCGCGGCGCTGGAAAGCGAGGAAGGGGAAAGGGAGGGCGAGGCGAGTGAGGGGAAAGCATCTGCCACCGCAGCGACGCGAGGGAGGAGGTAGAGGCACGCGGCATGGAGGTGGCGCTGCTGCTGCCCTGCATGGTGGCCACGCGCCCCCTTCATCAAACAGCTCGTGGGTGACAGAGTGCCCAACTTCGGGTCACAAAAATGGCATCTTCCAAGCATATTCGGTCTTAGGTGCCTTAAGAAAAGTTGTTGCCCACCTGATGATCTACAAAACTCATTAAGGTTGTTCAGCCATTCGGACAGTGGGTTAGCAGTTAATTAGCTGCTAACATGACAGTGTCAGCGACTAAACAAGGACTAAGCTTGGCTCGGTTGAGGCTCTAATTTGCTGGTCAAAACATGTCAGATCAAATCCAACTTTCTATGAACTCTTCTTCAAGATGTATACTTCAACTTTTATTTTTGGCTCAACTTAAGTTGCTTAGCAAAAACGCGAGAACGCGATGTGCCAACCGGTATTGGTGCTGGAATTCCCAGACTTGGAAAAAAAATTCTAAGTCTGAAACAAACTGCAGCAGATTCAAACTCTGAGCCATGGTTTGACTTATTTCCAAGATGAATTATGGTATGCTCCAAAAATAAAGTTTGTTGCTCTCAAACTAAACTACAACTCTTATTGAGGAATCATCACCTAGTTCGACCTGGTTAGGAAACTACGCAGCTCCAAAGTAGGGTAGGCGAAACTTGAAAACTGAATTCAGTTTCAAACCGACTGAAACTGCAATCTTCTCCCATCTCCATCTCCCAAACCGAGCAAGCAAAAGCTAAACCAAATCCACAGGGTTGTAGAGCTATATGAGGACTATAACTTTTCTTAAAGAATCTAGGTTTGGTTCGACTTGGTTTGAGATATATACTATCCCAAAGGAGGATACGTTAAAACTGAAATCAGCTCCAACACTTAGCTAAATTTTGCGAAGTCCAAAAACAGCAGCTGAATCAATCTTGTGAGCCCTATTTGGCTAAGTTATAGGCCAAACTAGCTCTTGACCATTAAACAAAGTTTGTTCTACACAAGATTAACTACAACTTTTGTTTAAGGTCAAACCTCATAACTAGTACAGAATTTAAACTTCCACTTTGGTCAAAGTTGCAACTCGATAAAGCCTAAACTAGGGTTTTAGGCCAATCGGAGCATTTTCTTGACATTTGCTCAACATGAACCCTTCATGACTTTTGTTGTAGAATTCATCTAGAGTCATTTGGGCAAGTTTGCATGGTTTGGTTGATGATCTATAGTTCTATTAACTTAATGGGGCAAATTCCAATAGGAATGGAACTTATCATTTCATGTGACTTTTTGATTCCAAACTTCATGAAACTTTTCCAGGGATCATTATAGATAGGTACTAAGGTGAGACACATGAATACATTACAATAGCACCATCCAAGCATATATCTTTGAAAATGGCCTATATGTAAAAGCAATAGTGCATCATCCATGTTTAGGTTAGGCTCGTCTCTATAGGTTTGACTTTGGCATCGTCATCTCCACTAATCTATCATGTTTGAGCTTAAACCCACTACTTAATTGGTGATAAACACCTAGGGTGTTACAGGCAAGAGGAGGGATCACAGATAGTGCTAGTAGGCTGCTCCGGTTGCAATATGCATCACATGGCTCCGACCTTTCCCTCCATAGAGCATATATTCGATGGCAAGTAGTCTTTTCAAGAAAATCCAAGCTTAGCCAAATCAGTGCGTTCTGAGTGGATAAGAATGCATGCAGGAGATTTGCAATATGTCCATGCACACTAGCCACATAATTGTTAATAATTTCTTTTCAGAAGAAACGTTTGGAATCTTCTAGATGATCTTTGGGATAGCCATACACAATACATATATTGTGTGATAATTGTGCTTATTATACAGCCTACCACTGTACTTACAAAAGATAGTTTGTTGGACTGTCTTAATTAGAGGCTAATGAGAAAAATTCTTCCAATTGGATGGAAAATTGGGCATCAAACCTAAAGCACTACCATGGATCCGTTTAATTGCTAGGCTTGTATTCACTAGTAGTTGCCAATGTTGTCTTAGACCCAAGTCATGAATAGCATGAACCAACTCCATAAATAAACCTTAGAATGCTATTCGTCCCTTAATTGCTAAAGGTAGAAGTTTATGGTTTGTTGTTTTCCAGATAATGGAAGGCAAATATGAGATGCCATTACTTATTCGAGTTCAATATTTAACTATATGTAATGATAAAATCGATAATTAAGGTGCTCTAATTTGCTTATTATTATCTGTAATATTGTTGTGTGATTCTTATTCTTTGCATGGGAAGTATATAGGAACCTAAAAGCATTGAAGTTGGAAAAAAATAGAGTACTTTGTGCAAAAGTGTTAGTTATTAATAACTTTATAGCAAGAGCAAAGATGTTCTCCAAAGTATTAAGCACTACCGTCTTGTTAATGAATATTTTCCACATCATAGTAAGAAAATACTATATGAACTTGCACCCTAATCGAAGGTACACAAACCTAATTTCTACTTTTGATAAAATAAAATATTCTGTTTTAACAAGTTGGTCCTATAAGATTTGCATATATACTCCATTTCCCTTTTTGATTGTATACTCTGCTTTCTTTTTCAATTGGGATAAATACTACAACTAACCTGTCCCGTAATTGTCAAAGCAAAGGGGCTATATAACTCCAGCAGATCTGTTTGACACATTAAGCAAGGTGGCCGACTTGGTATCCTCTTGCAAGTGGTTGATGTGAACTTTGAGATGCCAAATGAAAAGAGTCAAAGTATCCAAGATTCTATTCTGGATGATAATGCGCCAATCCAGAAGAATGCCAATAATATATAGGCAAACAAACTTGTCAATGCAAGAATCCAATATGAGCTTTCTGCCAAGTGGCAACTGTCGCTCTACATGCTTGGATGTGGCCAAGTTTATAGTGGACGAATAAGTTCCATTAAAAGGACCTGTATGAAATAACCTTCATAGGAAAACCTGCGGCAACTATTGCCTATAAGAAACAAGGAAAATAAAAAATAAAGCAAGGCTCCACCTGACAATGACGACACAGGAAGTAATGAAGTAATGAAGATTTATGAAACAAAATTGCAGAAATTCTACTGGCGTTGCATGGGCGTTTATGTAAATCAACCTAATGCATGTAAGATTTCTTATCTGAGAAATGTTGCACGCTTATCTGCGTAAGCATAAAATGAAAAATATTCATTATAACATATATATCCCTGTGCCCTTATACTTATATCACTAATTATTTATATCCTTGCTATGTCGCTGACAGGTTGATCGTTGTTTTTTTTCTTTCCCTTTGCTATTTTTCTTGCCTACTTTTTCTTTAAATGGATATAACTTTTTTCGTTTCCCCTCTTATTTTTTCCCCACGGTACAAGGTAAATTCCATTATAAGCGATTAGCTCCTACATTTTGCTATTTTTTTATTCCATGATCACTCATCCTCTCTTGCAGCATAGATATATAGTTCACACATACTAAAGCATTGACACATAAATGATATATTTTCACTGACTGAAAACTCACTTGGTCTTCCTAATTATGTTGCATTGACAATCAACAGACAGTTCAACCTACTGCTTGCAAAAATACAGTCCCAGCTCAACGTACTGCCTTAAGACAACCGCCTCTAAAAATAGGCTATTTACGGAGGCAGTCGCCTTAAGATGCCCGTCTCCGTAAATCTATTTTAGAAGGTGGGTACACAATAAGGCTCGCCTCCAAAAATACAAGCCCAGCTCGGAGCCCAGGCAAAAGCCCATATCTATCCTCCTATCAGGCTTATATATAAACCAGACTTAGGTTAACCTATCTCCACTCCCACTCGCGCCCCTCCCACTCCCAGCTGCCCCCATCCCCTCCCCATCCCGCAGACTCTCTCATCCCCGAGCCCGACGCCACCGCCCCTCTCCATCTCGACACAGGCTCCCTCTCCTCTTATTGGCGACTCCCTCTCCTCCCTCACTGGCGACTCCCTCTCCTTCCTCTCCGTCGGCTCCCTCTCCTACTTCTTCGGCGGTGGTGCGTGTGGTGGGGAGCAGCGGGGTGGAGGCAGTGGAGGGGCCGGATGCAGCGTGCTCCACGGTGGAGGCCGGATCCAGGTGTGCTCCACCCCCTTCCTCTCCCATGGTGCCGTATCTAGGCGATGGAGGCCCAACAACGGCGGTGGTGGGGAGGCAGAGGCAGAGGTCGGCCAGATCCAGGCGGAGGTCAGCCGGGGCGTGCTCCAACCCCTTCCTCTCCCACGGTGCCGGATCTAGGTGGTGGAGGCCCAGTGGCGGCGGCAGCAGGGAGGCAGAGGCGGAAGTCGGCTGGATCCAGTCATGCTCCACCCCCTTCCTCTCCCATGGTGCCAGATCCAGGCAGTGGTGGTAGAGGGCGGTGGCAGCGGTTGTGCGGGGCCGCACCTAAGATGCAGCGAGGAGGAAGACAAGCATTGCCCAGATCCTCCAACAGACATGGCGGCGGCAGGTGCGGACATGACAATGGTGGGTTCGATTGGGCCCGGTGGCGGGCTCGATTGGGCTTGCTAGGGGTTTTTTTATTTTTTTAAAATGATTAATGGAGGCTGGTAGCTTAATGCGACCGCCTCCATTAATCGATCAACCGAGGTAGGTGTAACACCCCAGGTGTTTGTCACTCATTAAGTAGTGGGTTTGAGCTCAAACATGATAGATTAAGTGGAGATGAAGATGTCAAGGTCAACCTATGGAAATGAGCCTAACCTAAACTTGGATGATGCACCATTGCTTTACATATAGGCCGTTTTCAAAGATATATGCTTGGATGGTGTTATTGCAATATCTTCATGTGTCTCACCTTAGTACCTATCTATATCGATCCCTGGAAAAGTTTCGTGATGTTTGGAATCAAAAAGTCACATGAAATGATAAGTTACATGCTTGTTTAGATTATAACTGAAACATGCTTCTGAAACAAGGAAACATGCCTTACATTCCATGTGAACTAGTATTTATGCAACATACAAATGCAACATGTGCAACACATCTAGGACATATGTGGAACAACCTAGTGAAACATGTGTAGCATGTACTTTGAAACAAACACATGAAACAATTGAAACATGGGGATGAAACAAATATAACATTTGACTTAATTCCTATGTTTCAATGCATGAGAGGCCTATGTTCTTGTGCAACCTATGCATGGTGTGTATGTTTAGCCGGCCTCTACAATACCTTAACTATGCTTAGGACACTTAATGGAGCAATGTTCATGTTGACCATGTTGACTAATTAAGTCTCTAAGTGATAGTTGACCTTGACTTGACCTTGTTTGACCTAGAGAGTATAGTTGCTTGACTGTTTTAAAAGGGTAGCTAAAAGTGTTTTCCTGTAGCTGCACCCTTAAACAAAGTTGTAGCAAATTTGTTATGGAACAAAAGTTGTTTAATGATCATCTCATGAAAATGACCAGAACAATCTCAAAGGTGGCCCACAAGCCAGGAATAGGGGCTGATTGGCACTTGCAAAATTTGGCTAAGTCCTTATGCTGTTTTAGTGCTAAGTGCCTTAGTTGGAGCTTTATATCTTGCAACACAAGCTGATTCAAACCTTGATCCTTAAATAATAATTGTAGTTTGGTTTGAGTACTACAAACTTTGTTTAATGAGCAAGAGCTGATTTTGTGCCTAGCTTCGTCAATTAGGGTTCGCAAAATCGAATCTTGTGCTGTTTTCAGGGACGAAAAATTTGGCTAAGTCTGGGATGACTGCATTTTCGGGTTTCAGTTTTCGTTTACCCTTCTTTGGTGATTTATCCATTGCAAACCAAACCGAATTAGACTATGATCCTTTGAGAAAAGTTTGAGTACTCATGTAGGTCTAGCTTATGGTGAAATTTATTGATCAAATCAGTGCACGGATAAGGAGATAGGGAAGGGGAAAGATGAGAGTTTCAGTCAACTTGCAAACTGAACTGCAGCGAACGGTTTTGAGGTACCCACATTTGAAGCTTTGTATCTTGCAAAGAATGCTGAATCAGACTTTGACCCTTTAAGAGAAGTTGGAGACCTCGCGTAGCTCTACAACTTTGGTTACTACAGCTCGTGCCAAAACTAAACGGTTTAGGAGTTACAAAGAGAGGAAAGTTGATGTTTCAGCTGTACGTTTGAGGTGGTATTGAAATTTTGAAATCGTTGCACAGCAGCAATGGCCGACACTGACTGAGGCCGAGCGTCGCGTAACTGAGGCCAAGCGCCGCGTGGCTCTTCGGTGCCCTCGCTGCTCGACACCTTGTGCCCACGCGTCCTCGCGTCGAGTGAATAGGCCGGCGCCCTCTACCCTCTCCATTCTCCTCCTCCCTCTCACTGTCTGTCCCGTGCTCGCCACAGCCATGGCCGAGCGAGCTCCATGGCCGCCACTGCTGTGAGCCTCCGCCGTCCCAACCGGCCTCGCCTTCGCGTTCCTCGAGCCACCCCATGCGTGTCACGCCCCTCCTCCACGGTTCCCCACCGCTGGTGTTAGCCCGCCGTGGGAGGACGTGGTCGCATCCATCCGTGCGCGTGGCCGGGAAGCCATGGGCCACCATCGACCGAGCTGTGACCACCGGCGTGTGTGCCAAGTCACCGCGGTGCTCGTGAACCCCTCAGATTCGTCAGAGCTGTCTCCTCCGCGCCGGAGCACCGACCAAGCTTGGCAGCCCTATGCGTGCGCACCGGTTCCCTAGTGCTTCCCCACCATTTCCCAGCTGCCCGGCAGGCCCTCAGCCGGCCGACATCGCCGTTCCCGGCGACCCTGCTCCGCCTCCTCTGTTTCAGTTCCCGTCGGGGACCTCGTGCGACAATTTGACCAAAGGGAGGGGTCTTTCTGCAGAAGCCAAGACTCATGTGAATAGTGCCACGAGGACTGTTTTGTGATGATTTTGCAGGAACTTTGAAATTACATAGTAAATCATAGGAAATTCGTAAAATAGAAAATGAGGACTTTTTGGAATCCTTGTGAAATTGTCTATGCAGTAGATCTATAATATAGCATATTTTAGTTTAATGTTTTTGCTGTAAAAATGAATTTTTCAGATTAGGTTTTTAATTCTAGTGGTATTTGTCTTTTTCATAACTATAGTTTTAGGGCTCCAAATGAAGTGAAATTTTTGTGGAATGCTACTCCTGTGATGTTTGATGTGTGGTAAAAATTTCATGAATTTTGGTGGTAGTATGAATGAGTTATTGATTCATCTTGCTCTCACATGAATTCTTGTAATAACAATTTGTCTTTTTCATAGAGGTTGATATACTTGTCCAAATGGCTTGAAATTTATACAGTAGACTATTAGGAGCATATGTAGGCCACTGTAAGTTTTGTAGAATTTATTGTGCACCTTGGATATGTGTTCATAATTCCACCTAATTATCTAAGATAAATTAAGAAATGTATTAAAATAATTTATCTAGCATTGGACACTATATTTTCTGGTGTTCATTAGTCATGGGTGACATGTTGGTAAAGTTGGTTTTGTCCAATTATATGTTTGCAACATAAGTTAATAATTATTTCTTGCAAATGAGGTTTCTGGACAGATCTAGGAACTTAGCAAAGTTCTTCATGATAATGTGCTTTGTTGTGAAACTTGTTTATACAAAAGTTGTAGATAATTTATGTATCTAGCTGCTGCTAAAATTTGATGGCATTTATCCATGTGGTTTAGGAGTTATAGCTATTTAAAGTTGGGTTACAGAATTGCTTGCTCTCTGTCTTGTTAGACCAGTTTCTGTGTTTGTGTAAATTCGACATGATTAACTTTGGAATCATGCTAGGATGATTATAAATGAAATGTAGATAATTTTATAAGCTTTCTATAATGTCTTCTTTCAAGTCATTTGGATTTATAAAACTCCAGATATGATTGATTTATGAAGCTACTGTTTGCAAGTCCAGAAATTGGCATATTCCAATTATCGTTGTTGCTTCATCTTGACTTGCTTTGCATGTTGCTAAGTGTGATTCATGTCCTTGGTGATGAAGTTAGTACACCTAAGACTTTGTAAATCTTGTCTCAGGTTTGGTATTGCTTTCCTTGCTATCTTAGCATGATAGGTCGTGTAGTGTTTAATTAAACAATGTGAAGTGCTTATGTGTATTTAGATAACCTTGTACTTGCCTTGTTTAGTGTGTGATGCATCATCCATTGTATTTCCATGTATTCATACACTTGCATCTTGCATCTCATCTAGGTACGCTAGATGCACCACGTGAAGGATGAGATGTTGGAGCCTAACCCGAAGATGGTGTTTGGTGGACCTATCTCGAAGACGGAAGGACTGGACAAGTGCTAGAATGGGAGGTGCTCGCCAAGCGAGTGTCATCTGACAACTATTGACTTGTGTCGGTTCCTAGGCAAGCCCCGGAGCATTATAAGCCTCCTATCTTCAAAGTAATTAATTCTATATATGTTATAAGTATTGTTGCATTAGGTGATAGGAGTTGGTTGAAAACTCTTGCTGCATTATATCATTCCTTGTCCAGATATATGAATCCTTGAATCCTACATAGACTAGGATCGAGTAGATGCTTAGCCCTGCTTTAAGCGGTAGAAGTCAGGTGATATCCTGTCACCTGCGAGATGTAGGGATATTCATATATGGCACGGTGGGCTATATTTGCTATCGTGGAATGGAACCATGTGTTAATAAAATGAAATGAGACCGGGCGGGATGACGATAGTGAAGCAACAAGGCATGGAGGTCTTGGGTGTGGATCTATCATCATCTGAGTCGTTTAAGGACTGATTCGCTGTACGTCCTTGAGTCATGTTGAACGCAGTCTAACACTTAGTTGGCCGGATAAGTTGTTCCGACCGCGAAGCCGAGTAATACAGTTCAGGCCGGGAATCGAATGGTAGGTTGCATCTTGGAGGAGAGAAAGGATGTGCTTGGGGACATTGGCGTGAGACCAAGGGGGGTTAGAGTCCCTATCACCTGGCAGAGTGTCGCCCTTGGGGACGCGACATCAGTCGGACCCGCGGCTCCTGAACTGTACCAAAGGTGACCTGAGCAGCCCTCGCCAGGCGTGACTCGGTGAGTGTTAGAAATACCCCTCCAGCTGAATAGGAATTCGATTCGAATCGCCGTCGCTCCCGGTTAGTGAGCACTTGACTTGAGCAGCGGCAACGTAGATTCTATTAAATTGAACGGATGGTTAATTGGATAACGATGGAAAGGTTACCTCAATTTATACCTGCTATGGTTAATATTGTTTGCTCCTAATAAAGTGAGTGCTCTAGTACAGGTTCTAATATAGAGGACAGGTTAATGATAATTAACTTGATGCTTAAGCATTAATGATTACTTATCCATATTAAGCTTTTATGCAAAATGTTGTCAAGCTAGCCCACTTTATATCAGCCTTGCATGATCCTTGGTGTCACTTTATTTCTGGTTTTTGACGGGTAAGTCTAGCTGAGTACCTTCTCGTACTCAGGGTTTTATCCCCACTTGTTGCAGGTTGTGATGTATCATGACGACTGCAAGAGTAGGTTGGCCCCTGCCGTAGAGGCAGAGTGTGATCACGGGCATGATCCTTCTGAGTTATCTTCTCTCTAATGCTTTTGTTGGAAGTCGACCTTGGTACTGGTATGTATTTGAAATAAGGGTGTTGTTAGTCTCAAATTACTTTGCTTCCGCTATTTTTCAAGTTAAGTTGTAATAACTACGTTGAACTCCGATGTATATTAAACTACTTGTGAAATGGATGTAACATGTGACTTGTTATGTTGAATCACTACGATCTTGGCTTGTATGTTGGTTGGTTTGAAATCCCTCGTGATTTCATTGGACTACCGGAGTTATATGGGCTCAAGTGCGAGAATTTGATCACTTCGGTGATTGTTTTTTACTTGTGCTCTTATAATTTGGACGGTTCCGTTACAGTAGGTAAAACAACCGCCAACAAAAAGGTTAGATTAACCGTGACCTTTGATTAAAGGCAGTTGCAATACCCGCCTCCATTAATCCAAAATGACCATCGCCGTTAAGTTTTCTGTACTAGTGACACATACAAGAAAACAGTAACATATTTAGCTCTCCAGAGTCCAGAGGACGGCCGCTCCATCTTTGTTTTAGCGGAGAGGATAGCAAGATTTGTGACTTGTGACAAGTTACAGTACTAGAAATAACACAAGCTGAGCAATGCAAGGAGCAACGCACTGAAGCAAAGGACCGAGAGTAAAAGGAACGGAGGAAGAGGAGGATCAAAACGGAGTACAGAGGGACTTCTATCTATCTATCTATCTATCTATCTATCTATCTATCTATCTATATCTATAGACTGAATGAAACCTGCTGCAACCCATTCGTTCGCCTCCTCGTCTCCTCGAGAATACGTGCTGCACAACTTGTCGGAGTGCTCCTTTAATTTCGTCGTGGAACACCCAGGAGGACGGGAATTTCTTTTCCTTCCAAAGTCTCCATGCAACCAGCATTACTGCAGTCTGCAGAGTCGAAGCCGCGCCGCAGTTCAGTATTATTTTCCTCTTACAAAAGCCGCAAACAGGTGCTCCGAGGTTTCTGGAAGCTGATCAACATACAGAGAGCGCAGTCATCAGATGGCAGCAGGTTGTGTGTTAGGGTGTGTTTGGTTTGAGGACAAGGGTGGATGGGATATGATTATCTATGGATTTCTGGATATGGATATCCATGTTGTCTGTTTGCCTGGACGGATAGGACGAGTCATTTTTCTATTTGGTTGGATAGATGAGATTGCATGGGATGCGAATACTTAACTTATTATATATATTATTTAGAAATAATAACAACTAATTATACTTTAATAAATATGCATCGACACTAATCTTATCATTATAATCACTAATTAAAAATAAAATAAGTTAATTAGCACTATACTCTCTAATTGTCACACAAAACATGTGCTAATCAAATGTCGATATCCTCATCCGCCAGACTTCTGAAGGCCAGGATATCCAGCATCTACCTAGAATATTTCCTGTTGTGGATATCCAAATTCAGCTTGTCCATCCAACCAAACACTCTGTATCCAGGGATATCCATGTCCCATCCATGGATACCAAACACACCCTTAGCCTTCCACGGAGTGCCAGCCAACCAAAAGAACATTTTTACCCATGGTGGTGATGCGGTTTTCCAAGTTGCTTGGACCCCGGAGACTAGGGTAGCGTTTGATTGGAAGTTAAGTTGGAGTGGGACGGTCCTGTTTGATTTCTGGGACGGGACAACTCTATTTTCTGTTTAGTTGACAAGTGACGGGATCAACCTATTTTATGTTTGGTTGAAGAGATAAATAAAAAGGATGGATGGATCCGCCCCTCGTCGCCCTAGAACCAAACATGAGGCAAACTAGGTTCGTCTCATCCCATCCCAGGTGATCCTCCCAACCAGTGGCGGAGCTACAGGGTGGGCCACGGACCACCTTATAGATTTGGCCCAAAGTGTAGTACCCCTCAGTATTCGGCCATGAACTCGGCTGGGCTGGCCTATGTGCTTCTGATGCCGAACTGAATCCCGATCGAGCTTGAAAACAAAGTTCAAGCAACGTTTGCATCTTCGTGACCTGCACCTTGGTCTTCTGAGTTCTGACTCCAACCGTCCAAACTCGTACTCGGCGTCTCGACGATTTGTATTTGCAGCAGTAGAGCAGCCGCCGGCCGCCCGGACGCCGCCTGACCAGACGTCGGAGTCAGAGGCAAGGCTAGTAACACACAACCTATATGTTGATCTTGATATCCTTTCTTCTTTACTCGAGTTCTATCACATTTCTCTCTCTGTATCAAGTGATTAAACCCTAAATTGCTAAAGTGCTAACAGTAGTGTTGGTGTAAGAAATGGCGGTCCTAGCACCAACGAGTAATGTGTGTCTGCGCGTCGGGGATCCTGATGGTGTGCAAGAAGAACACAAATGATTTATACTGGTTCGAGTCGAAGAATGCCCTACGTCCAGTGTGGGAGAGGAGTCTTGTATTATCTTGCACCAAAGTGCTTGTAGTAGGGGTTATAAGTGGGTGAGAGAGGGAGGTGCTCCCAGGTCTCGTGTTGAGAATGGAGTAAGTGTGTATGTTTCGGTGGTGTTTTTTTGCCTTCGGCGTTTCCGTGTCGTCTCTTTTCTCTTGCCTTCCTCCTCCCTGGAACGGTTCCTGCCTTCCCCTTTTATAGATGCAAGGGGAGCACAAGGTTACAAGTGATGTTTCTCAGGGAGAAAGGATCTGAAATCTCTAGTCCTGTAGTTGGTGGTGTACTGCTGTTGGAGAAGTGGCCTCCATCCTCGAATGCTGTAGCGACGTGCTATGACGGTCGTAGCTCTATGGCTACGAAGTGTAGGATTATGATCATCACTGTGGCGACGTGCCTGTCCTTGTGGTTTGACTGACGTAGAGAGCCGAGGCCTCGGTGGCCTGAATCATGGCGTGATTTCACCCCACTCGAGGGAACAGTGGTCTAGAGGGGCGCCGCACAGGCCTGGATCGTGTGTATAGTGTTAGTATGGGAGGTATAGTGATCAACAACTACTGTTATGGGCCGCGGCGTTGTGATTTGACCCCTGTCCATCCTGGCCTGTCCGGCCGGTCGGCGCAGGAACATGGGTGACATTACAGGGGGTCTCAAGTGCACCAATGGGGAAGCAGCGTCAGAGGCCGGGGTCGGGCGAGGTGGAGAGTTTCCCGTGTCCGAGACCTTGCATCGGGGCCTCGGGCGAGATGGGGACTTTATCTGTTGAGGGCTGCTTATCGAGCCGGTCTCGGACGAGGTGGAGACAGATAAAGTCATCCCTAGGGTTCGGACGAGACGGTGATGTTCCGAGACCCCTTGTGTGAGGCCTCCGATGAGATAGGAGAATAGGCTGGTATGCTTACGTGACTCGCTGGAGGCCCAACAAGGGGAGATTTAGCCCATGGGTCTCTTTTGGCCGATGTTTTCCTTGGATGGGGTAGATTAGTGTTTGATTTAGGGTGAATTTTCACCCTAATTTGGGTACCCCTAATTACGGTACCCAATAGTAGCCCCCGAGCCTGTGGAGGAGTTGGTATACTCCTTCAGAGGCTGCATGTTGGTTATGCTCCTTGCCGGGCTTTGGTCAAGTTGTTGCTGGGGCCTTGGCTTGTTTTTGGGTTGCTTTTTTTTGGGGGGTGCACGCAAGCGCACCCGCCGGGTGTAGCCCCCGAGGCCTTGGGAGGATAGGATATGCTTCCAAGGTCTTGATTTTATGCGGGGTGTGAATTTGAGGCCTTGGCCGTGGTGCAAGGGCAGCCCCTGAGCTTCTGCTCATGTCAAGAGGGCGGTCAAGGGCACCTTGTCCTATTTTTCGCGTCCCTCATGCTTCTCTTTCGCAAAGAAGAAGGGGTGGAATATGCCATGCACTTCTAGTGAGCTGTTTAATGGGTAAGTTCAGGTGAAGGCCCGAGCCCCGTTCGTTTGGGGTGGGCTAGTGGTCCTGAGGTGTGTTCTGAGTCACCTGAGGGTCGTCCAATGGGTCCCAGATCCGTTTGATGGGATCTAAGGGCTCGGTGCCTCCCTCTGATGGGATCCCACTGGTTAGAAACTACTAGATCCTGGGCATGGTTCAGGATGTCCTAAGCTTCATCACTCAGGTTTGGTCGCAGAGGGGGTTCACTCTTAGCCATCCCTAATTCCTTTGTCCTGCGGTGGCTGTCGAACACAAGGTGAGCCGACCTTCGAACTCCTGGACCATAGAGGGTTTTGCACCCGTAATTCCTGCTCGAAGGAGGAATCTAGTGAAAGGGTCTGTTGCCCATTGTGGGCGGAGGATGGGTGCGCCTTTTTAGGTGGTTCTCTCGGGGAGGTGGAACGATCGCTGCAACGGTCGTGGCTGGATGGGACGTTACGCTCGTGGGCAGGTGCAGTTAATGCGGCGCGTGTGCCCATGCGGTTATCGAGAAAAAGGAAGTAATCATGGTGATTTCCGCTGTTTTACCAGTAAATGCGCTAGATTCAACCGTCTCCTGAGATTTCGCCTGTTCGCTTTCCCGTTCTTGCTATATAAGCGCGCGCTAGGTGCAACGTCTCCTTACCCTGCCATTTGCTCTTGCCTTCCTTGTTTCTGTGCCGCGGCCATGAACGAGGAGAGCCAGAGTAGGGAGAGAGAAAGAGGAAAGGGGCCAACTTCATTGCCGTCGCCTATCATCGCCACCCATCTCATGGCTGCCCCTGCTTTGTCTGTAGAGCCTTGGAGTTGCTCGTCTGTGACCCAGGAGAAGCTAGAGGAACTCGTCGAGGAGAGTCTTCTTCGCCCCATCACCGACGCTGTTGCACCAAAATGGATTGTGCCGGAGGGGGCGTCGACGTGCCGAATCCGCCTGCGAGCTATGTCCTTAGCTTCGTGGTGTTCCATGAGCGGGGGCTGGGGATTCTGGCGAGTTGATTCCTGCGGGCGCTCCCCGTCTGATACGAGGTAGAGCTTCACAACTTTAACCCCAACTCCATCTCACAGGTGTTGACGGTCCTTAAGTACCAAATATAGTTATCAAATAAATAAAGAAAAGGATCCAAATGCAACCAACACCTAGACTTAGGGTTTTATCTGACAGAATTCCACGAGTTTTGGTGTTTGTCTGTTTCTGCAGGGGGTTATCAGAAAATACGGAGGAAAGGCCCACACGTCGGGTTTACATAGAGATAATAACGTGTTCACCGATTTTCTATCATCTAGAAGACTCCAGAAGCCACGAGATCGAACGGGAGGCCGAACGGGCCCGGAGGCAGGGCGCCCGCCCTGCTCCCTAGGGCGCCCGCCCTGGCTTGAGAGCCAATCAGGCTCCGTCTCGCGGATTATGCTCCACCGACCTAAGGGATCAAGGAAAACCGTGCGATTAATGTCGGTTTGATCCGACGGCCCACGTTCACTTGAGGGGGCTATATAAGCAGGACCCCTGGCCCCTGGAGGAGGCACTCCCTCATTCTCAATTCCTCAAACCCTAATCTCAGGAGGAGAGTCTCTGATCAAGCCCTAGAGCCACCACATCAACTAGATCTCTAGTATAGTATAGCTACATAGGATTAGAACTAGAAGGAGTCAATCTTCGATTGGTTTCCGGATCTGTCAAGAGGATTTTTGGTAATTCCTTTACTGTTCTTCATTGTTCATCTTTGTTCTTCAATATTATGAATACAACTTTGTTCTATTTCAATATATTGATTATGACTATGCTCTACTTGTTATTATTTGCGATTATATTGTTCTTAGTTTATCGTAGTTATACGCTTGGCTTAGTTAGATTGGAATTATATACATGTTTAGGATCGTATAGCGTTTATCCATCGGATCCATGGGTAAATGATAAATATTGTGTAGGCGTGGTGCTTAGACCATATTTATCTACGATTGCACCTTATATGCCGGATCGTGGGGTGGTCCGCGATGGTGACAGCTTCGTTGGTTCTTATATAGTCCCCCTCCCGTGTGTAAGGCAGGCAGAGCAACATTATTACGGGGGAGTGATTGCTATGTTTCTCATCTTCCTTGATAATATCACTATGCATGGGCGTAGTCCTTTCTCGCAATGATTGACAAGTGTACTTGCACTAACTATGATATGCTAGACTTTATAGTTAAGAATAACTTAGGAAATATCCTTGTAGTTCGTCCTAATACCATGCTAATGACTTGCTAGAATATCTGTTGAGGTGCTTATCGTTATTATATGTGGCTAGCTGATCAGATTAATTATCTTTGTCACCATTCATACTTTATCTATATTTTATGTGACACTTACCCCTGTATGCAAGAGATAGATGAATGCTCTCACTTATACATGCAATGATTGATACTCATTTCTATATTCCATTCCATAATCAACATTGATGTTAGTAATCCCTTCCCAGTGGTAAAAATATAAATAACGATACCTGGAATACTTCCCGGTTAAAATGCTACATCGGTATTAATCTGTGCGCTTGCAGATCTTATTTATTATTTATTTAGAAGAGTAGTTGCATATTTCAATACCGCGTCTCTCATGTCATGCTGGGGATGACAACTTGGCTTAAGTGGCATGAGGGATAGGTTCGGCATTTTTGGCGCCATTATCAGAATTAGAAAACTAAGTCTACTTTTGGTAATGACGTTAAGAATGCCCAACAAGCATTTTTGGCGCCGTTGCCGGGGAAGGTTGATTTACTAACAAGGAATGAATACGGAATTTGAGTCATCATTCGCATCATTAAGTGATTGAGATCATCAATTCTCCCATACAGATTTACCCCTGTATTTTTCCATTCTTATTGTTTTGCAGGGTGATGTATGAATAGAGGACATCTTCCAGAAAATTTTGTTGACAACCCCGAAGCATTAATCAGAAAGGCAAGAGCCAAGCTCAAGAAGTCAACACTTCGACGCAACACTTCATCCAATTCAGAAGACCGCCGAAGTTTCATCCGGAATTTGTCAACAGAGTTCGCAGCCATGGCGAACAAGACGATCTGCGAGTTCTCAGCTCCCACTACGGACAACATCCGCACTAGACCTGCCGCAGCCATCGACAAGAACTTTGAGCTCAAGCCAGGGCTCATCAACATGGTACAAGCCAACCAGTTTTGTGGGAAGCCGCACGAAGATGCAAGTGCTCATCTCCAACACTTCCTAGAGATTTGTAGCACATTCACTATATTAGATGTTCCCAGAGACGCCATACTACTTCGCCTTTTCCCATTCTCACTATTGGGGAGAGCGAAGCAGTGGTTCTACGCGACTTTTTGTCATGGGCTCATCACTAGTGCTCGTGAGACCATGGATGCTGCAGCTGGAGGCGCATTTCTATCACTCACCATACCACAAGCTACAACCCTTGTGGAGAAGATGGCGTCCAACCAAGGTTGAAACGAAGAGAGGACTCAAACACGCAAGAAGGGTGGAGGTATGCACCAGCTCAAGGAGGTAGACATGCTGTCTGCAAAGCTAGACCTACTCATAAAAAAGCTCGATGACAAAGCTGGAGACAAAAGAGAAGTCATGAACGTCTACGACTCTCACATGACTTGTGAGGAATGTGGAGACACTGGACACTCAGGCAATCACTGCCCTGAGATGCTTGAGGATGCAAGGTACATCAACAACAACAACAACTACAACCGTCCTCAACAAAATCAAGGTTGGAATCAACAGAGGCCTAACTACTCAGGTAATTACTCAGGTAATTATCAAGGTAATAACTCTTACAACAACAATAATAATTTTCCACCCCTGAGAGAGTTAGTGTCTAATCAAGGAAAGCTAATGGATAACTTGTCTAAGAAATTGGCATCCAATGATAAAATACTAGAAAACATAAATAATAGAATGGATAATTTCTCTACTGCCATCAAAAACCAAATTAGCTTTAATAAAATGATTGAATCTCAGTTAAATCAAATAGCTGCTGCTGTTCCTGCTACTAACCCCGGTATACCATCACAACCGGAAGGATTAGAATCTGCAAATCTTGTAGACATGTTTGATGCAGGTAACTATTGGAGTAATCCCGCTGTCGGAGTACATAATGACCTTCTGCCAGTCAAGAGAGGCGATCCAGGACGCCCCGTCATCCCGATCTCCATCGGCATGGTGGACTTCCCAGAAGCACTCTGCGACTTTGGCTCCAGCGTCAACATTATGCCCAGGGTACTCTATGAAAAATTCTTTACATATCCTTTATCAGAAACAACTATGTGTTTGCAGCTTGCAGATCGGACACTAAGCTTTCCTAAAGGAATATTAAAGAACATGTGTGTCCGAGTTGGTACCTCGTATGCTCCAGCTGACTTCGTGGTGATAGAGACCGGGTCCGATGAGAGGTCACCAGTTATTCTGGGAAGGCCATTCCTGAACACCTCGGGAGCTGTCATCTACGCCAGCGCTGCGAAGATCAACTTCAACATCAAGGGGAGGAATGAGACGTTTTCCTTCAAGAACAAGATTACACAAATCCCAGAGCAACCCCAACATGAACCAAGGAAGAGGACCAACAGGAGGAACAAGTAGAACAAGTACAACCAAGGATGGACCGAATCAGCTAAGATGGTCACTGCAGTTCAAGGAGGTCAAGATGGTCGACTCAAGTCGCCATTCCTAATCAAGAAGGACGACCCAGGTATGCCAAGCATTGAGTGCTCAATCAATGGATACTCCTTTCAGAAGGCGCTCTGCGACACTGGATCAAGCGTCAACATAATGGCCACAGTCACCTATCAGCTCTTGTACGGAACCATGCCCTTAAAACCAACATACACTCAGCTCCAGATGGCAAATCAGACATCCCGAAAGGTCGAAGGTATAGTAACCGATGTCCCTGTTAAAATTAACGATCATTTTGTCCATACAGACTTTCAGGTCATTGACATGGGAGACGACGAGTACGAGCCACCCATCATCCTAGGAAGACCGTTCCTAGGCACCGTCAAAGCAATCATCTACATTGGAACCGGAGAAGTCCATATGCATTTCCCCTCTGAGAAGTACGCCGCTACTTTAATGACCCTAACTATATAGTTGAAGATTCTAAGTAGGTCAGGACAAGAAGAAGGCGACGTAACCGTAACCAAAGGAGGCAAATCATCAATGACGTATGGGTAGACTATGAAGGAGAGGTCATAAGGCCCGAGGATACACAACAGGAGACCGAAGCACCAAGTCGGGTATGGAAAGCGAAGACAGTTACACAAGAAGAGGAGGCGCTGCCGGAACCACCGTCTACGCCACCCAAATCCCAGGACAACTAAGAAGAAAAGAAGTCCTGTTCGGAGGACTTAAAAACACCGAACGCCATGCCAAGAGGTAAACTTGGTAGTTATCATTTTCCCTTTAATTATTGCTCAGTTAATCATGTTCATTCTGTCTAAAAAAAATGTGTTGAAAACATTAAGCCCCATGTGAGTATGCGAGTGGCATAAAACCCATAAGTACATTCACTGTGGTGGCATAAAAAAATAATAATATATTTTTTCTGTTCTATAAAAATGAAAATAAAAATAGAGAGTGACATTTATCAAGGAAGCTCAAACATGATAAAGGCTAGATATTTATGCTAACGCTTAATCAAGTTCCACGAAGCTTTGTTGTCTATTTGAGCTCCACAGAATTCAGGAAGACTAGCAGATGGAGGACATCCTAATCGTTGTCAGGGTGCTGCCGACATTCAAATACACCTCTGCACCTGCTAGCTACATCAGAAGAAATTACGTCAAGATCCAGCTTGGGGGAGAGCACCCCCGTTTATCCCGATAAGTATTTTTATCTACATTTATACCTATGCTTTATTAAAATAAAAAGATGCATAATCATGAAAACCCAAATAAATATTTTGTGTTTATATATATTTGCTTAGTTTAATAAATAAATAAAGTAGCTATAAACTGAATCTTGAAAATAAAACTCTAGCATGGATATACTGAATAGTTGCTCTGCCTAATTTTCAAATTTGTTCTCTCTCTAGTTTAGACATAACTGTTATAATTTAAAACTGGCTCTAAACCTGAACTAGTGGGAAGAGAACTTGATCTGAAGTCTAAGTTGTTAGCAGATATGATATGGGAAGGTTGAGCTGCTGTTTATCTGTTCCTAGAGATGCTAGAATTCTGGAGAATTTTATCTTTGAAAATCTTTAAAATGTTGCATGATGAGTTCCTGTATGATGAGAGTTTAAATTCCTACCACAGCCATATATACATGCTTGTTAGATTAAGAGCCGCACTTTTACTACTTACTGCTTATGGGCATTGAGTGTGGTCAAGCTGTGTAGACCCTTAGGAACTTGTCATGTGGTTAAAATCAAGATTCACTTGCACGTTCACTCATACATGCTGCTTCTACTCCGGAAGTACGCATCCACATATATCCACTCATTTCCATCTCCAGATTCACCCAAAATTATTCTACTCCTGACCCGGGAGAGAATAGCCAAAAACATTATCACATTCCTGTTATTCCCTGTGAAGTTAATGCTCAAGTCATTTCTACTACCACTTGCTATATTTTCAAAAGGGGGAGATTGCTCTAAAAAAATATATATATAAATACGAGGAAATAAAAAGGAGCAAGTGCTCGGAACCTCGAAGAAAGAAAAAGTGAGACGAGAGGTAAAAATGGACAAGTGTCCGACAGTAGAATTAGGGGTACAAGATACCCACCTGAGAGAAAAAAGAGAAAAAAAAGAGCATCTCATTCCCCTCAAAAGTTTTAAAAAGCAAGAAAGGTATGTATTCCCTCAAAAAGAGCATTAGACTTTTGTTATCACCATCATCACCATACACCACTCATTCACCACACATGCACATCTTGATTTGACTTATTGACTTGTTTCTCTGGATCCATGGTTTGACTATGCAATAAATGTTCTATGAGTATGTATACTGTATCTCCCACCTATGAGCTCCAGATATCAAAGCCTTATTAGAGTAGGGTGAGAGAGAAGGCAATGTCACTACGCCTTATACCATAAATACCACATACTTTGAGAGAGAAGGCATATACCATTACTGCCTTGGTAAGGATCCAGAAATACCACAAAAGAGAGACCCGAGAAAGTCATACAAGGAATCTCTGAGTTTTATTTGAAAAATTTGCAAAAACTCTAGAGCTATAGCTGATCAAGAATAAGAGACATGGCGTTTGACTAGACCGTTCTATCTTTTAACCACTCAAGATGCAGGTGACGGTTGCAAGCCCCATGGTGAAAGGTAAAATGAGTAAGTTTTAAGTCTTGACAGTTTACTCTAACTCAGGGATGAGACCTTATTTGAAAGCATATGTACCGTCAACATTCAAAGGCGTTGCAGCAACTTCTGATCCATAATGAGTCTATCCTTGCTCAGGGACGAGCAAGAGGTAAGCTTGGGGGAGTTTGTTGACGGTCCTTAAGTACCAAATATAGTTATCAAATAAATAAAGAAAAGGATCCAAATGCAACCAACACCTAGACTTAGGGTTTTATCTGACAGAATTCCACGAGTTTTGGTGTTTGTCTGTTTCTACAGGGGGTTATCAGAAAATACGGAGGAAAGGCCCACACGTCGGGTTTACATAGAGATAATAACGTGTTCACCGATTTTCTATCATCTAGAAGACTCCAGAAGCCACGAGATCGAACGGGAGGCCGAACGGGCCCGGAGGCAGGGCGCCCGCCCTGCTCCCTAGGGCGCCCGCCCTGGCCTGAGAGCCAATCAGGCTTCGTCTCGCGGATTATGCTCCACCGACCTAAGGGATCAAGGAAAACCGTGTGATTAATGTCGGTTTGATCCGACGTCCCACGTTCACTTGAGGGGGCTATATAAGCAGGACCCCTGGCCCCTGGAGGAGGCACTCCCTCATTCTCAATTCCTCAAACCCTAATCTCAGGAGGAGAGTCTCTGATCAAGCCCTAGAGCCACCACATCAACTAGATCTCTAGTATAGCATAGCTACATAGGATTAGAATTAGAAGGAGTCAATCTTCGATTGGTTTCCGGATCTGTCAAGAGGATTTTTGGTAATTCCTTTACTGTTCTTCATTGTTCATCTTTGTTCTTCAATATTATGAATACAACTTTGTTCTATTTCAATATATTGATTATGACTATGGTCTACTTGTTATTATTTGCGATTATATTGTTCTTAGTTTATCGTAGTTATACGCTTGGCTTAGTTAGATTGGAATTATATACATGTTTAGGATCGTATAGCGTTTATCCATTGGATCCATGGGTAAATGATAAATATTATGTAGGCGTGGTGCTTAGACCATATTTATCTACGATTGCACCTTATATGCCGGATCATGGGGTGGTCCGCGATGGTGACAGCTTCGTTGGTTCTTATATAGTCCCCCTCCCGTGTGTAAGGCAGGCAGAGCAACATTATTACGGGGGAGTGATTGCTATGTTTCTCATCTTCCTTGATAATATCACTATGCATGGGCGTAGTCCTTTCTCGCAATGATTGCCAAGTGTACTTGCACTAACTATGATATGCTAGACTTTATAGTTAAGAATAACTTAGGAAATATCCTTGTAGTTTGTCCTAATACCATGCTAATGACTTGCTAGAATATCTGTTGAGGTGCTTATCATTATTATATGTGGCTAGCTGATCAGATTAATTATCTTTGTCACCATTCATACTTTATCTATATTTTATGTGACACTTACCCCTGTATGCAAGAGATAGATGAATGCTCTCACTTATACATGCAATGATTGATACTCATTCCTATATTCCATTCCATAATCAACATTGATGTTAGTAATCCCTTCCCAGTGGTAAAAATATAAATAACGATACCTGGAATACTTCCCGGTTAAAATGCTACATCGGTATTAATCTGTGCGCTTGCAGATCTTATTTATTATTTATTTAGAAGAGCAGTTGCATATTTCAATACCGCGTCTCTCATGTCATGCTGGGGATGACAACTTGGCTTAAGTGGCATGAGGGATAGGTTCGGCATTTTTGGCGCCGTTATCAGAATTAGAAAACTAAGTCTACTTTTGGTAATGACGTTAAGAATGCCCAACAACAGGCGGCCATCTTCGTCGTTGTCTGTGAGGGATATTTGGGTATCCCTCCCCACTGGAACCTCTAGCTCTACCTTTTCATGGTGGAGCACTTCACCAAGGTGGCCAATGGCGAAGGTCCCCAAAAGATGGTGAGGGCCCGGTGGTTGTACCCTACAGGTACGCCAAGAGCGGTCAAACCTGTACATCCCCACCCAGCTCACGTCATCCGATAGGGGATGGCAAGAGGGCTAGTTCTACCTCCGCAACGACGACGGTCGGCTGCCTCCTTATACGGGTCGCGTCGTGACGGAGAGGTCGACCAAGTAGAGATGGGGAGCCCCTGCTTCCGAGCAGCCCAAGCTACAGCCGCTGCTTGACGCCCTGAAGAGGCTGTGGGATGGTGGTCTTACTGTGGCTGGGGTCATCACTGCTTTTCACTGGCGACGGGTGCTACCGCTGATGGCGCGGCGGCTGCGCGTGGACCAGATGGAGGAGGGGGCACCGTTGGAGGGGTGTCAGATGTCTGATGCTTCTCTTATGACGACTGAGGTCACCAGGAGGGTGACTTACACGGTGGCCACGGGGTTCACCGTGGCAGATCTAAACCGGGTCCAGATGCGTCCCACCTAGGGGTACATCTCTCTGGTGAGTATGACTGTTCTTCCCATAATTTCTTTGTTCTCCATGGGTCTCCTCATGTACTACTGATGCCATTTTGTCGTTAGGGGCTGGTGATGGTGAGAGATTCCGAGCCCCCGGTTCTAGAAGACCGCGAGCGGCGGGAGTGGAATCAGCTTTTTGCTGAGGTGCAGAAGCAGAAGAAGGATGCCACGAAAAGGAACCGTGATGAGGACATTCACGCGAGGGAAGCCCTCGAGAAGCGCCGGCGATAGTAGGAGCGCGACGGGCTTCCCCAGGAGGAGTCGCCGTCAGAGCCGAAAACGAATGACGATGATTCTAACATTTCTTTGGATGAGAAGGAGGAGGTGTGGGCCCTCGGTGGCAAGGTGCCCCCACAAGGGGCTCTTGCCGAGGGGCCGAGGCCTCGGGGGAGCTCGGCGCTCCCGGAAGAGAGGGCAGGGGTCTGGCCCCTTGGCCCTGGTGAAATGATGGTGCTACGGGGGACCTCTTCCTTGGCACTGAGGCCTAAGAGGCCTGGGAGAGCCTAATGCTCCCAAAAGGAGGCGGAGATGCCTCGAAGCAGAGGGCTGCTCCTTCTGGGGCATCGACGGCTGCACCCGTGGCGGGTATGGCAGGCAAATCTCCTTCTGGGGAGGTACCTCTGCCCCCTCCACAGAAGATTGAGGAGGTGACCACATTTGCCGGAGGTCGGCCTCCAGCTCCAGATGCCCTAATGTCTCCTGACCTGGGGTCTTCAACAGCAGAGGCTTCCATCGCCCTGCCACCACCACCGCCGCTACCCCAGCGACAGGAACTAGGGGTAGGGACGACCACAGTGGTCGTCACAGCGACGAAAAAGAGGAAGATTGTCTTCCCCAAATCGAGGTATGTGTGACACGGTGGTTTTGTGTTCCCTCATGGTTTTTTCTTATTCTCCTGATCGACCTACCCTGTTTCTCCTTGCAGCGTGCGCCAGAGGGCCGGGGTGCCTTCCTTGGCACCCCATAAGGCGCTCAAGTCGGGGCCCTTCTCCCGGTGAGGCTGATCGAATGGCCCAGTGGGCGGCCGCCGCTGAGGCCGCCCTACAGCGCGGAGCCGCATCAGTTCACACCGCCGAGGCAGTGCGGGCCGCGTAGGAGAAGGCCAGCGTTGAGGCCGAAGCCGCTAAGCAGCAAGAGGCTGAGGGGGCCATGGTGGGAGAGGCCTCAACAACAAAGGTCGACGAGGCCACGACGGCGAAAGCCAACGAGGCTAAGGCGGTCAAGGCTGATGAGCGCGTGGTGCCCGTCGAAACAGGGAAGGCGGCGGCGGAGGTGGCCTTGACGTCGCCTGAGACGGAGGATCAGCTGGGGGGTCTCGGAGAGGAGAGGGAAGTTCACACCATCTCCTCGGACGAGCCCCCTAGGACACATGGGAAGGCGGTGATGGACGCTGAAGTGTCCAGCACCATGGAGATGGCCCCCTCGGGTGCACCGGAGGGGTAGGTGGTCGAGGGGAATTTGGCCCTTGTTCGCTTCGAGGCTGGTCCGTGGACCGTTCCGGCGCCTGTCTTCATGGGTAGCCCTGAGGAGGAGGAGGAGGAAGCACACTGGACGGTCCTTGAGGGGTTCAAGAACCTGGCTAGGTGGTCCTTGCAGACGCTGCTCTGCATCCTTACCAAAGACCTTCCCTACGCCATCGAGGTGAGTCTCTCTTTATTTTCATAAGGCCATTCCCCCTTCCTTTTCCATGAGGGGCCCTAAAACATGCTCTTTTTTGTTTTAGGAGCTAAAGGGGAGGTCTCGGGCCAAGGCCGAGCTCCTCCGCCAAGAAGAGGGTCTCCGGGCTCAGCTTGACCAGCAGAGGGAGTCCCTTGCCCGGATGAACGGGTTGCTAGCCGAGCGGAGCGCGAAGACGGCGGATCTCCGCGTGTGTTGCTCCATCCTAAAGGAGGAGCTGGCCATGGCCCAGGGGAAAGTCACCTCCCTAGCGGAGAAGATGCAAGGGTTGGAGCAGGGGCTCGCTCGGGTAAGCACCGAGCGAGATGCCCTGAAGGCTGAGGCGGATCGCGAGGCAGCTGCCGCCCAGAGCCTCCACACCAAGCTGGTGGAGGCGAGGACGGAGCTTTAGTCAAAAGAAGGTGCTGTGGCTCAGGCTGTCCAGGCGGCCGAGGTGGACCATGTAGAGATTCTGCAATGGAAGTAGAAAGTGAAAGGTAATGCTCCTTCGACTGCATCCCTAGGTTTTGGTTGCCGTTTAGCGCTTATTCCCTTATCCCCATTTGCTTGGAGCAGGCCTAGAGAAAGATCTGGTTGACGCCACCGTGACCTCTGCCGTGCTACAAACGGCTTTGGATGCCAAGACCAGGGAGCACACCACCCTGCAAAATGCTGTGGGGGTGATCTGTGACACTCTCGAGACTCCAGAGGGAAGGCAGTCAGCCAGCTCTTTGCGAAGTCGCCTTGCCGCCCTCTACGGTGGTGTGCATGAACAGGTGCGTGATGCCCTCCATACTGGTATGAAGTGGACTCTTGCGATGATGACCTTGCACTACGAAGGTCTCAACCTTCAGAGCGTCAGCGAGGGCTTCATTGACATGCCTGACGTCGATCTGGAGAAGCTTGTTGACGCAGCCGAGGTTCCTGGCGCAGTCTTGGCGGCCCCATTTTGAGGATGAAGTCGTCCCCCCTCCTCTTGACCTATGAAGAAGCCTAGGCCATCGTGCCCATGTAATAGGTTAGTTTTTGTTGGCGAAACAAGCGTGCGGCCCTTTGAGGCCTTCGTAATGAACAACGCTCGTGATTTACGCATGTTACTTTCTTTCAAGTTCCCATACTTTTTTGCGTGCCTCTTGACATACAGTCTAACCTCAGCGACTTAGTGTTTCTTAGGGGTGCCATGGCCTCGGTAGCATGGGCAGAGCCCGCACTATGTTCGTTCAATCCAAGGGGTTCCGACTTTGTCATATTCACGCCACTAGGTACCTCAGAAAGAAAGTTACGCGATCGCTTCTTGTTCTGTCTCCCGAACCCTTGTCTCTCGTTCCGTTCTTGGGCGAATCTTCGTGAAGTCTTTCTGGAGCGCGAGTCGTCCCTTAGGCGAAGAGTGGGGAGTGGAGGTGCCATAGCCCAAGGGCATAGGCAGTCTCATCACAGCTCGACCAATGTTGGCCTTGGTTCGTTCTCTTACTCCTTCGGGTTTCATGGTTTTTTCACCAAAGTACGGGAGGAAGATTTAGGACGGAGTTAAAAATGCGATCAAAAAAAGAAAAAACATCGGGACTTTGGGGGGGTTCCACCCCACCTAGCCCCCGAGGGAGGCTCAGCTCTACCAGTGGCTGGGCCGGGCCTCGCTCTGTTTACGTGGTAAAGGAAAAATGCTTCCGAGCCCGCCAGTGGGTTTAGATTGAATCTCGAAAGTGCGCCAAGTATAGAATGCTTCTTTATTGCTTTCGAGATAAAAACATATATAAAGATTGGGAGTTTAAGGGTAAAAGCGACGTAGCTGCTCGATGTTCCAAACATTGGTGAAGACCTCGCCCTTCTCATTGGCCAGCTTATAGGTTCCAGGCTTGAGCACCTCAACAGCGATGAACGGGCCTTCCCATGGTGGTGTAAGCTTGTGACGCCCTTTGTTGCATTGTCTTAGCCTTAGCACCAAATCTCCGATGCTGAAGGCTCGGCCTCGAACGCGTCGAGAATGATAGCGCCGTAGAGCTTGCTGGTATTTGGCTGAATGTAGCAGTGCAACGTCACGGGCCTTGTCTAACTGGTCCAGTGCCTCTTCGCAAGTGGTCTGGTTGCCCTGTTCGTTGTAGGCTTTGATCCTTGGGGCGCTATATTCAAGATTAGTGGGGAGGACATCCTTGGATCCATAGACCATGAAAAATGGTGTCAGTCCTGTGGAGCAGCTTAGGGTTGTTCTCAAACTCCAAATGACCGAGGGGAGCTCGGTGAGCCATCTTCTGCTGAACTTGTATAACCGGTTGAAGATTCTTGGCTTTAGGCCCTGAAGGATCATGCCATTCGCATGTTTGACTTGGCCATTTGTCTTTGGATGAGCCACTGCTGACCAGTCCACGCGGATGTGGTGGTGGTCGCAGAACTCCAAGAATTTTCTACCGGTGAATTGCGTGCCGTTGTCAGTGATGATGGAATTAGGAACTCCGAAGTGATGGATGATATCAGTGAAGAACAACACCACCTGCTCAGACTTGATTTTGGAGATAGAGCGAGCTTCGATCCACTTGGAGAACTTATCCATGGTGACAAGCAGGTGCGTGTAGCCCCCAAGTGCCTTTTGTAGAGGCCTGACTAGGTCAAGACCCCACACGGCAAAGGGCCATGTGATGGGAATCGTCTGGAGAGCTTGTGCCAGGAGATGCGTCTACAGTGCATAGAATTGGCACCCCTCACAAGAACATACGATCTCGGTGGCGTCGGCCACAACCGTTGGCCAGTAGAAGCCTTGCTTGAAGGCGTTCCCAGCCAGTGTTCGTGGTGCTGCATGGTGGCCACAAGCCCTCGAGTGTATTTCCTGAAGCAATTTCCTCCCCTCCTTGGTGGGAATGCAACGCTGTAGGATTCCCGAGACACTGTGTTTGTACAGTTCCTTGCCAAGTAGCACGAATGACTTGGCCCGTCGCGTGAGCCGCCGTGCTTGCGTCTGATCTGGGGGGAGCACCTCCTGGACAAGACATTCTAGGTATGGGATCCGCCAATCTGGTTCATCATCATGGTCGAGTCATTCTACGTCCATGACCTTGGGTTCGGGGATCGAGGGGGGGATCGGGTCCTTCAGGAGGATCCAACCCCCGTGTAGGCTCGAGTGGTTGGTCGTCCTCTTGTTCCGGCTTCCCGTAGTCAACGGAGGGCTTGTAGAGGTCGCTAATGAAGACGTCTAGGGAACCATGGTCTGACCCGACGCGATCTTTGCTAGCTCGTCCGTGGTCTCATTGTACTTATGCGCGATGTGATTGAGCTCGAGGTCGTCAAACTTGTCCTCCAGGTGCCGCACCATCTTGCAGTAAGCTTCCATCTTGGGGTTGTGGTAGCTTGACTCCTTCGTCACCTGATCGACGATGAGCTGTGAGTCTCCTCAGACATCGAGGCACCTGATCCCCAGCTCGGTGGCAATGTGGAGGCCATTGACAAGGGCCTCGTATTCTGCTATATTTTTAGAGGCCGCAAAGTGGAGCCGGATCACGTAACGCATGCGAACCCTGAGAGGGGAGATGAAGACGAGGCCGACACACGTGCCAGTCTTCATCAGAGACCCGTCGAAGTACATTGTCCAGCATTCGGCCTGGACCTGGGTGGATGGTAGTTGGGACTCAGTCCATTCAGCCAGTTACAAAGGAAGGTTACGAATGATGAGCAAATCATCATCCGTGCCACCCAGCTAACAAGCTAGGCGATAGTCAGCAAGCCATACGTCGGGGTTCGTTTTCCCGGAGTATTTGACAATGTTGGCTGGTTGACGGAATCGAGCTGGGAATCGAGCCCTCCAGATAGCCTCGCTGAAAACACGTGGACCCGGAGGCTCGAGCAAGAGGCTCCGGTCTTCCTCGCTATCGTAGTGTCCGCCTCAGCGCGGGTGATAGCCGCGTGCGGCGCCATCCTCCTTGTTGCATCGACGCGTATCAAGAACGGCATGCGCGTCAGCATCGCCACTGAGACAGTCGCGTACTGATGGGGCCTTGTTGCGTTCTGGCGCCTCTTGCTTCTCAGGATGAACCGAGGCCTCCCTTTCTTGTTGAGGGGGAGCTGCGGGCGGCTCGGCCTCGGGCTCGCGTCTCCGAGACGCGGAGCTCTTGGCCTGCTGCACCGCGGCGCACTCAAGGAGCTCGCAAAGTTCATTGCGGACTTGTCGCCCTTCCACAGTGGATGGCTCTAGCATCGTTCGGAGGAGTATTGCCGCTGTAGCGACATTCTAGCTAGCCCTTCTGAAGAATAGGGGCTGATTGCCCCCTTCATCATTGTTGATGTGGCGATTAACGTCACGAGCCCTGTGTCGGGCTGCTCTACCGTTACCCCGGATAGAGCGCTCTTGCTCGAGGGTGGCCCGGAGGTGCACCAGCTGCTGGCAGTCCTCGTCGATCTTGGCTTCGAGCTCGACCCGCTGAGACCCCACGAGGGCAGACACCGCGGCCCGCTCTCGTGGGGGCCCCGTGGGCAACGCTTGTTGAAGCGGAGTGTGAATGCCCTGCCTTACGGGGGTGGTGATGAGATACAGGCCCGATCTTCCGAGAGGTAACCGGTAAGTTCGACTTGTGGAGATCTCGACGTTGGCGATCTGGCTTCAAATCAGACACGATTCGAACCCTGCAACCGTTACACCACTGCTCCGTTGGTTATCAACCAAGCACAACTTGATTGACCTCGCCAAGAAGGCTTTTCCTGCAAGTGAATCGAAGAACACAAGCAAGAAGGTAAAACACGCAATCTGAAATTGCAAATATGAATGATGCGAATATTAATATAGGGTTCAAGAACTCGGTTCCAAAGGACTAATCGACACAGTGGAGGAGATCAAGAAGAGGGGCCCTGGATCACTGTAAAAGGATTTGTCACCACAGTTACAATGAATGATTCAGTTTCTCGATGGAAAACTAAACTCTAAACAAAACCCCCATTGTCTAGCAGCGGCGGCGGCTGTGTTTATAGTCTAAGACTCGACCTAGAGTTGAGGACGGCCAGGGGTTGGGCTCCCACAACTTGGGCTTAAGGCCCGACATGATACATGGCCAAGTTGGCCCAAATAGGTGATGTAGCACCTTGCTGTGGTCACACAGAATGATCCACGGACTTTCTGGAGCTGGGACCAGATCCAAAACGACGGCGGCGGCGTCCCCTTTCCAACGCATCTAAGAACGCCCCGTTTCGATGTCGTATGCGAGAGTTATGACCAAAACAGTGATGACGTGTCTGCTGAATCCGAGGGTGACGTGGCAGCTGAGTTGGGGACGAATTGTAACTTGGGGAAGACCATAGTGTCGGTGTGTCCAGCGTGGCGATGTCCTCATCATCCTCCCCTTCTTGAATTGGAGTCGTCCTCGACTCCATCTTGGCGATGTCCTCATCATCCCCTCCTCCTAGAATTGGAGTCGTCCTCGACTTCATCCCATCATCAGCGAACTCCTGCAAAAGGTTAGTGACAGCAGGCAATGCACCAGACATAATAGGTTGACAAAACATAGTATAACATGGTGCATCAGGATTATCACATAACTTAGCAGTAGCAGAAGTTGTAGCAAGAAAAGTACCTCCTTTTAACCTAATCCCATTATTCCCATTATTTTTAGCAATGTCAGTTGGAGGTGTATTTTTAATCTCTTTAGCATGTTTAATAATTTCCGTAGGAGACAAAGGCAGCAATGTAATTGTCTTGTCCTTATGTATGATAGTGTATGTATTAGTTCTACCATGGTGTAAAGCATCATTATCAAATTCCCATGGACGACCTAACAAAATGGAACAAGCTTGCATAGGGACAACATCAAAATCAGCAGTATCATGATAAGAACCTGCGAAAAAGCTAATGCGTGCTGATTTAGTTACCTTAGTCTTACCACTATTATTGAACCACTGAAGTTTATATGGATGCGAATGTTGTCGTGTGGTTAAGCCAAGCTTCTCAACCAAATCTGAACTCACCAAGTTATTGCAACTTCCTCTATCCATGATAGTGAGAACACGACAACCCTGCACAATGAAATACATGTGGAACAAATTGTTTCGTTGGATCTTCATCTCGTCTTCATGTCCCACACATGTACTTAACACACGCTGCACAAGAAGGCTAGGGTAATCCGCGGCAGCAGCCACAGAGTCAATGATGATAGCCTCCTTGTCTTGATCGCCCTCGGTGGAATCTGCATCAATGTTAGCAGCAAGGGCTAAATCATCTTCAACATCACTAGTACTTACATATCCATCCTCGGTAGCAATGAAAGCACGACGACTGGGGCAATCCTTCATGACATGTCCCATGCCTTTGCATCGGTGGCAAATGATTTTAGCGCTGGACGAGGAGGAGCTAGTAGAAGCACCTGGAGTGGCACCTTTCTTCTGCACATCAGACAATTTACTTACCCCATGTTGTGCAACAGAAAGCTTGGGGCGTCTCCGGCTCAAAACGCTGCTGAAAATTCCTCCCATTGTTAGACCTGAAAGGCTGGTGTTGTTTGCGGCCCTGTACTTCACGTTCTGGCTTAATAGCAAGATGATACAATTGGGAAAAATTGCGCCATTCTTTGTAATCAAGTATGTTCTGGATATCATGGTTTAGACCACCAAAAAATCTAGCACTAGCATCATTATCATCTTCATTTATACCACAACGGGCTAAACCAATAAGCAATTCTTGATAGTAAGCTTCTACTCCTTTATCACCTTGTTTTAAAGTTTGCAGTTTCAAACGTAAATCATGTTGGTAATAAGGAGGAACAAAACGAGATTTCATACGTTGCTTTAAAGCATTCCAAGTTTGAGGCACAACAGCAGCATTATTAGCATTGCAAAGATCACTCCACCAGAACAAAGCAAAATTAGTAAACATCAGCAGGAACATTATGAGAATTAAATTTTTGTTGAACAGCAAGCTCCTAATCTAAATAAGCCTCTGGATCAACATTACCAGCAAAAGGAGGAAGGCTAAATTTAATTTTAGCAAAAGGATCGTTATTACCATGATTATTACCTCCCATACCGTGACGGTTGAAGTTGAGGCGGCGACGGGCATAACCGTCAGCATCCACATCGTCATCACCAAAATCATCGGCATCGTCATCATCAGCACGATGAGGTGGAGGACGTTGCTCGAGTTGTTCAGTGCGGGTGACCAGATTGTTCACATTGCGTGTCAGCTCGGTCATAAGATTGCGTTGTTCAGTCATGAACGTTGTAAGGTCGCCCTTGGACACGCAATTATTGAAGTTCGTCGGAGATCCTGCCATGGTTAGTAGATAGAAAAAGACAACACCAAAGTATTATCCCTATCAACTAAAAGGAACTAAGTGGCGGAGGTGAAAGTGGAATGCAAAATCACAAGCGGCTTACCACCGTCTTGCCTGTATTCTTACCAACGCCAAACAAGAGCAAAACCAACGTGGCGAAGCAATATGTTGTTAAGCGTGGGTAACAGTTGCAAGATGAACCTGTGCTGACAGAAGAATATGTGGAGCTATGGGTAGGCACACAATATGACAGCAAGGATTAGCAATTAACGAAAGCAGATTAGCGATTGTTCAATCTAGATCCAAAGTACAAATCACAGCTGTTGGCTAAGACGTGTTGAGACGTAGCGCAACAAGGTGAAACAAAGGACGATGGAAAGAACGCACAGAACAAGCAAATAACCCGGATTTTTCCTTTTTCCTGAATTTTTCCCTGATTTTTTCAAAAGGTACTAGTAGGAATCAAACTTTTTTTTATTTTTTCACTATTTTTTTATATTTTTCTCTGAACAAGGATCACAAAAGATGCAACCACAAAAATTGGCACCTACAACTAAGGTGGGATGTGGTCTACAGAAAAATAGCACGTTCTCTGAAAAGCGTGCAAAAGCTTTGACAAATTTTTTTCTTTATTTTCCTGAATTTTTTTGGCAATTTTGATGAAACCAAACATGGCGAAGAAGCTGCTGTAAAAATTTCAGATTTTTCTGATAAACGAGCGAAAAGTTATGCCTGTTTTACCAAAGGTATCTCAAGTTATGTTTTGACCGGAGGCACGACACGACAGCGGCAGTTAGGACAAAGCGTCCCTAAACTCCAACACCGATCACAAGATCATCCCTGTGACTCCAACAGTGACAGTAGGTATTCGCCTGATGATGTAAGGAGGGCTGCGATGCAGGCAAAATAAGAGCGGCTGGCAACCTATATAGGGTTTGCGCGGCGGCGAGAAGTTACACAAGGCGGCTAGCGGGGGCAAGTCGAGTAATGTGGTGGCTTCGACTTGTTGTTTGGGAACGGTGGATGGGATAGCGGCGGAACTGCTAGGAACGGACGGCGATGCACCTCGGCGTCCGTACCGTGGCTCCTAGGAACAGACGGCGATGCACCTCGGCGTCCGTACCGCGGAACGCATGGTGAGCATCGGGAGGCATGCGGGGCGTCGAGGGCGCGGGCGTGGTGCGCGAGCAGCGGCGGCAGCGTCTAGGAGCCGAGTCGCATGGCTCCTAGGGTTCGGGTGTAGGCGTGCATAGCTGGCGGGCCCGCGGGGGCCGGCGTGGACGGGCCTGCGGGGGCTAGTGGGTCGCGGGCTTGCGGGGGCTAAGCGAGCAGGCTGACTGGTTGACGAACTAGGCCGCGACACTGTGGGCTTGCTCGGCTTGTTCGGCCATTGGTTGGAGAGGCGGTGGGCCGGCAGAAGAGGAGGCCAAGGCCTGGTGGCGACCGGCTCAGGCCAGAGCGAGGAGATAGAGGCCGGGCGGGCCAGGAGGGGGTGCTGGGCCACGGGGAAAAGAAGGAGAAAAGGGAGAGAAGGAAGTTGGGCTGGGTTTGGAATATAAAAGGAAAAGGAATTCTCCTTTTATGAATTTAGGAATTTAGGGATGGAAATTTTATGGCGAATTTGAGGGGAAACGAAAAGGGAATCTCAAGGGAAGTTTGGAAGAAATTCGATTGGATTTGAGATATAATTCAAAAAGAGGTGGGACAAGAATTCAAAGGAGATCTGAGATGAACTCAAGGGGAAGTATTGGAGAAGAGAAACGGAAAAAGGATTTCTCCTTTTGTGACTTGGTAATTTGAGATATATTCAAATGAAATTCAAAAGGGGTTTGAGATGAATTTTGAAGGAGATCTGAGATAGAAAATCCCAGAGAGGAATTTGGTGAAAGCCCAAATGGAATTTGAGAGGGGACCTGCTATGGACTTGTGTACCCCAAACTCTGGACAAACTCAAACAAAAAAACTACACAAGAGCACATGCACTTCCTACAAGCAATCTAAATGTATGCAACGACTCGTTAGTGAGTTAGACTCGGGTTAGGCCTAGGAACTACATGCTTCACACAATCACAGGAAATTTTTTTAAAAAGCTCGTATTTTTGGTTGCCCGAAAAACCAGGATGTTACAGCAATGCAAGTACTTAGAATTGCTAGTGCTTTACTTTTATGCAATAATATTACTGATAGGTTGCATGGTAGTTTACTCCTTTTTGAGCCACTTACCCTGTTGTAACCCTATACCTGCTCAACCTGCTGTTAGATTAGATGCTACTTTATCACTCGTTACTAACTGCTTTACTCTTACTCGCATTATATCTATGATGTGATGCTGGTGAGTGAGAGGCATTTGAGATAAGGCACGAGGTGCCGTTAACCTGATAATAACCTGATAATGAACCTAGGGAGATCTTGGCGTGAGTCTTGGGTGTGTGGTGAGGGTCGAGTCGACCGAGCAGGATCTACGACGAGTCGGGAGGACAAGTCTTGCCGGAGGATGCTACCTGGGCGTTCGCCATATGAGGTGCCTGTGGCGGGTACATGTGACAGGAAGAGGTCTCGAGATGGAGTGTCTTCGTGGGATGAAGCCTCAGGATGGGAGGTGCTGCGATGGCACGGGGTGCCGGGTGTTTCGTTGAGCGGGAAATGGTTTCCCCTTGTGAAGATGTCCTGCTTAGTCACCTTAAGGACTGACATGCCTGTGGACCGGGTCTTAGGAATCCTTGCACACCCACTCGCTTCTGTTTGGAGGAGACAGACGTTCGACTTGCTGGTGTGGTGCCACTACTATTGAGAGGTTAGCGGATAGTGTAGCAAGGTACGGGCACGAGGACCCACACCCTCCCAAGACAGCGTAGTACCCAGGGGCCAATTACTACGTCTCACAATCTCAACGTGTTGGTGGTACTCCGACATGGCCCCTGTTCTGAGTGATAGGGTGGTACCATTACTAGTCGGTAGGCGACCCAGAATCAGCTTAGACGACGCATCGTCGAGGATAGCTATCTTGTGGGATGTGTAAACCTCTGCAGAGTTTCTGTTTGATCGATCGATACATAAGCCGAACCTTTCGGCTATGGACCTTTCCTAAGTACAACTTCACTTGACTAGTTGAGAGGAGTCCTTCTACCTTCCCTAGGTTTCAGGGTCTGTTCCGGCCTTAGCTGTTGAGACATGGGCGAGAGGGAGTCACCCGTGCCGATGAGAGAGTGAGATGAGATGTGATGTGGTGATGAGATATGTGTTGGGATGGGATAACGTGTGTGAATGAGATGGGTTAAAATTTGACAAACTATTATTATTAAAATATTGATTACTCACATAGGAAACCACAACCAAAGATAGGTCTTTTCTTACCCCCTTTGCATCTAGTTCCACAAAGCTTTGCATCATAGGTGGGAGATGCGTGGCCAGTATTATGTACTGATAGATTTTTGGCAGGCTCAGAGCCCGAGTACGACGAGGAGGACGACTGGGAGGAGTAGGGTTCGCCCTGTGCTCAAGCTCGGTGCGAGGAGTCCTAGTTTCTGCTGCTGTCTACGAGAAGTTGTTCCAGATGCTGTGTGTGAGCGTGTTCCACCCTGCGTGGCGATGATAATAATTAATGTAAACCTTCTATTTGTACTCTGATATTCGTATATGACTCTGTCATTCGACTGAGATTTGGGTAATGGCATGAACTCGTTCATCTATTACACTTTGAATCTGTGGTATTCCCTTCGCGGAATGCAGGATCATTTCTGTTGGTATCAGAGCCATGCTTGACCCTAGGATGAACCCTTAGGATTGGCCGATAGAAACAGGCATGAATCTAGGCACCTTCGGTTATATTACCAACCATGCTGCATTTTCTTGCATGGCTTACCTCATTTCACACGTCTTACCACAAATACTGCTTGCTTTCTTGCCTATCTTCGCTCTCTATCGCCCGACTTCACTCCACTTTAGGCTACCTTTCTCTACTTCGCTCTACTTCACCCTGAGTTACTTGTCTCACATAGTTGGATTTCCTATGTGTTACCCCCGTCTTACCCTGAATTGCCGTACCATATCATGTTTTCGTCCCAGTTTCACTATGTTCTACTCTATTCCACCTAGTTACCCTATGAGGAATAACCTGCTAACTCCATTTTTACGGTTGTTTTGCAGATGGCTCCACTTGTTGAGCTTGTTGTTGACGCACGAGACCACCGCGGGTTCACCATGATCCTGTACGGGGTACTAGACTCGCTGGGCGTCCTCACTGAGAGGATCACGTGCATGTGCTGGGGCGAGGCTAGACCGAACGGACTTCTTTAGGGTCACGTCGTTGTTCACCTCTGGGTCCCTGCCAGCGCGTACGTGCCTGTGCTTCATGCCTTCGAGGAGGTGGCTGTGGAGACTTCCATTGCTGCTTGCGTGCAGTCTGTTTCACGCACAGCTCTCCGTAGCATGATGCGTGACGCGCACGACTACCTCCAAACTGGGCTCTACCGTCTGCTGCCCCGTGCCTTTGACCTCAACCAGGTCACGGCACCGCAGGCCCCTGCTGCTGACCATGCTGTGCGTGTCGAGGTCGACCCCTGTCTGAGTACCTCCGCGTGGTACATCCTCGCCCAAGACCGTTACATCATGGAGTTGGAGTTGCAGATCTGCAGCCTTTGGGACTTCCAGTTCTAGTGCGACGACGTCCTAGCCCAGGAGGAGTGGAAGCGCGAGATGGTGATTCATGATCTCGCGAAGGAGCGTGAAAACTCCTATGAGATGGAGGTCTTCCACGAGACCCGTGAGAAGGCACTCAAGGCAGAGATTGCTGAGCTCAAGGGCAAGGTGATGGAGCAAGAGCTCCATAATGACTACCTATCCTCCCAGCTGCTGGCGTACGAGGATCGCATTGAGCGCCAGAGGCCTGTCCTGCAGGAGCTCCAGGAGAAAGAGAAGAAGCATGCCTTCACCAGGTGTGGCCTGCAGGATCACTGCAATGCCCTGGAGGATGAGGCTGAGAGGGTTACCATTGATTCCACTTACAACGCGCACCACCTCACCCACTACATCAAGTGCACCGAGTTCCTCTAGGACAAGGTGAACCGTCTCCGTCAGGCCTGGGTCGACGCTGATGCTAGGCGCGTCCAGGAGATTGAGATGGTACCAGACACCCTTCCGCCTGAGGCGCGCAGGAAGCCGCGCAGGCAGACTTTCCACGTTGAGCCCACCAAGCTCAACCTGGCAGCATGTTCGTCCACGGACTATCCTCAAATTCCACGGACGGAGATGCTGGAGCACGCTCTTGCCCGCGTTGTGAGGATCCACCACACCGACGATTAGCTCCGAGCCATGGACCGCACTTCCGAGGTTTCCGCTTCCACCGATGGCCTGTCTACACCACCCGTCGCTCTCGGACAGCTGTAGTTACCTTTCGTGGTCATGTAATAATGTAGTTGTAACCTTGATGAGCCCTGCGTGGCCTTATGACATGACTCATCCCTTGGAGTAGAGTAGATTGTCCACTTTTTGAAGCTGCCTGCGCGTAGCATGATTCCCGCGAGTCTACCTAGTGTAGCTACTAGAGACGTCTCTTTGTAATAAAACCATGTACTGGATGTTTGGATCTTACTGCGTCTTATGGTTCTTATCGCCTTCTTGTATTGAGCATTGGATAGCAATCTTTTGAAATTATAATCAAAATTGTGTAACCACCTAATAATTCATCAATCTTGACCTAACCCTGCAGTGAGATGTCTTGCCGCCGTTCTGCTCGTCTGAACCACTGCTCGCCTTCCCCTGCGCCCATGGGCCATGGACGTGGCCATGGCCGTGGGGCTCCTTTCGCCGCTTTCGCTGCCATGGAGGAGCCTTTCCCCATGGAGCCCGCTGGAGAAGCAGGAGCCGCTCAGGCTGGAGGTGGGGCTGGAGCCGCCCAGCCTTGGGAAGTGAATGCCGTGCCTGGTGGGGTTGGAGACGCACCACCGCCACCACCACCACCATAGCTGGCGAAGGTGATGGACCGCCAGACCCGCCTTCTAGAGACATTGGCCAAGGGAATGCTTCTCCGCCATGGGGGTCAGCCGAATGACTTCCAGAGGAAGTTGGAGGGCTTCCTCAAGCTGAGGCCCCCTACCTTCGACTATGCCGACGATGACCCCATCACCACCGTGGACTAGCTGTGGGAGATCGAGAAGAAGCTGGACCTCACCACCTGCACTGACGAGGAGTGTGTGGGAGTCATCGCTCATCAGCTCACTAGCGCTGCGCGCGCTTGGTGGGATGGCTATTGTGGTGCCCATGATGACCCCAAGAGTATCTTGTGGGAAGAGTTCACTGAGGCCTTTCGTGAGCACCACGTACCCGAGGGTGTCATGGATGCCAAGGTAGAGGAGTTCCGCAACTTCACCCAGGGGACTCTGAAGGTGCAGGAGTACACCACCCGCTTCATTCGCATGATGCGGTACGCTCCTGAGGAGACCAGCTCCGACAAGAAGAAGATGTACCACTACAAGAAGGGGCTGAACTCGCGCCTCAATATCACTCTCTCGGGCCATGAGTGCCATTTCCTTCGGCAGATGATCAACAAGGTGCTGGAGATGGAGAGGGATCACCTAGAGGCTGACGCTCAGAGGGAGAGGATGGAGAAGAGGCATCGGGGCGATGGTTCCTCTCGCACCCTGGCCCAGAGGCAGCGTGGGTCTACTCCGTTGCAGTCCCGCTCTCGCTTCGCCTAGGGAGCTGTTCCGAGCCGTGGTGGTGGTTTCTACTCCGCCAACAGCCACCGCCCCGCTCAGGGCCGCCCTGCTCAGAGCCCGAGCCAGAGTACGTGGAAGGCATCTGCGTCCACCGCCATAGGCAGTGTGCCCTTCGTGTGCTTTACCTGTAGCCAGCTAGGTCACAAGTCGGCGGTCTGTCCACAGAGGGTCCCTCCCGTTCAAACCCCTGCGAGGTAGGCACTCGCCCAGGGAGCGCCTCGCAAGCCAACTGTGGGAGCCACCCTCGATCGTCTCATTCACTTGACTGCGGAGGATGCTCAAGACGCCCCCGACGCGGGGTACGGTATGTTTTTGGTACATGGAGTTTTGGCATCAGTTCTCTTCGACTCTGGTGCTACAAGTTCTTATATAATATCTAAGTTTGCACGAGAGCATAGCATACCTATCACACCACAGAGTATACCCATAGACACCATATCCCCCTTAGGTACCACCAGATCCACCAAAATCTGTAAGGGAGTGAGAATCACCATAAAAGGTAGCACCTTTCTAGCTGACCTCACCTTACTTCCGTCAGATGGTCTGGATGTTATCCTGGGTATGGACTGGTTAACTCTACACAAGGGAGTAATATCTTACTCGCCCAGATACGTGGAGATCACACATCCGAGTGGCCGTGTAATCAGATGTGAGCCTGACCACAAGAAGACAGACGCCTTGATGAGTGCCTTGAAGGCCAAATTAGTTGAGGAGGTGTCCGTCGTATGTGAGTATCCTGATATGTTCCCTGAGGAGTTACTGGGTATGCTACCTGATCGGGATGTGGAGTTTGTGATTGACCTACTGCCTGGTACTAGGCCCATTGCTAAGAGGCCCTACCGCATGTCAATCGATGAGCTAGAGGAGCTCAAGAAACAGCTCAAAGAGTTGTCTGACAAGGGGTACATCAGACCCAGTGCTTCACCCTAGGGCTCCCCCTGTCTTGTTTGTGAAAAAGAAGGATGGCTCTATGAGGATGTGCATCGACTATAGGAATCTAAATGCCGTGACAGTCAAGAACAAGTATCCTCTTCCTAGGATCGATGACCTCTTAGATCAGTTGAAGAATGCCAAGTTCTTTTCCAAGATCGATCTCAGATCTGGGTACCATTAGATGAAGATCAGGTTTGAGGATATTCCTAAGACCGCTTTTGTCACTAGGTACGGGCAGTATGAGTTCACCGTTGTGTCTTTTGGCCTCACCAATGCACCAGCCTATTTTATGAACATGATGAATAAGGTGTTCATGGACGAATTGGATACGTTTGTGGTGGTGTTTATTGATGACATTCTTGTTTATTCATCCACCGCTGAAGAGCATGAGCAGCACTTGAGAATAGTTCTGGAGAAGTTGAGGCAGAACCAGCTCTATGCCAAGTTTAGCAAGTGCGAGTTCTAGCTTGAAGAAGTCGCTTTTCTCGATCATGTTCTCACTGATGAGGGTGTTGCTGTTGATCCCGTTAAGATCGAGGTTGTGAAAGAGTGGGAGCAACCCCGCAGTCCGACAGACATCCACAGTTTCCTTGGGTTAGCTAGTTACTATCGCAGATTCACTGAGAACTTCTCTAAGATAGCCAATGGCCAACCTCCTGAAGAAGACCAATGAGTTTGAGTGGACGCCCGAGTGTGAACCTAGCTTCCAAACCCTAAAACAGAAGCTTACCACCACTCCTGTTCTTGCCTTGCCCGACATCCGGAAGGACTTCGTGGTCTATTGTGATGCATCTAGATAGGGACTTGGCTATGTTCTGATGCAGGCTCGGAGAGTCATTGCCTATGCGTCCTATCAGTTGAAGGACCATGAGCAGCGCTACCCTACTCACAATCTCGAGCTAGCAGCTGTTGTGCACGCTCTAAAGATCTGGAGGCACTACTTGATCAGGAACAAGTGTGATATCTATACCGATCATAAGAGCCTAAAGTACTTCTTCACCCAAGAGGATCTGGATATGAGACAACGTCGATGGCTGGAGTTGATTAAGGACTACGACCTGGAGATTCACTACCATCCGAGGAAAGCCAACATAGTTGCGGATGCCTTGAGCCGTAAGAGCTATTGCCACAGTCTGACCATGGAGGCCGTACCATCCGAGCTACGTTAGGAAATGGGTGGACTTCGCCTCGAGATCATACCCAAGGCCATGTTGAACGAGTTGCGAGTGCAATACGACATAATGGACCACATTCGTAAGGCTCAAAAGAAATGCCCTGAGATCTTGTAGCTTCGTGAGTGGATGGGAGCTGGTAAGTACCCTGAGTTCCAAGTAGATGAACGGGGAGTGTGTAGGTGCAACGACAGAATATGTGTACCGTCTGATAAGGCCATCCTAAGGAGATCCTGGCAGAAGCGCATGACTCTAAGTATTGCATCCATCCTGGCAGTACAAAGATGTATGCCGACATCAGGAAGATGTTCTGGTGGAAGGACATGAAGAAGGATATTGCAGGTCATGTAGCCAGATGTGATATATGCAACATGGTTAAGGCCAAACATCAGAGATTAGCTAGTTTGTTGAAGCCACTAGATGCACCCGTGTGGAAGTGGGAATGCATATCTATGGACTTCATCGTGGGATTGCCTCGATCCCTGAAAGGCCATGACTTCATTTGGGTTATAGTGGACAGATTGACCAAGGTAGCTCACTTTGTACCTGTCAATGTTGACTACCGTATAGAGAAGCTGGCAGATCTGTATATCGAGCACATTCTCTGACTTCACAGGGCACCTGTTAGCATCGTATCTGATAGAGGGACACAGTGGACATCTAGGTTCTGGCAGAGCTTGCACAAGTCGATTTGCACTCGTCTTGACTATAGCACCGCTTATCACCCTGAGACAGATGGGTAGACAGAGAGAGTGAATCAGATTCTTGAGGACATGCTACGAGCCTGCGTACTAAAGTATGGGACAAATTGGGAGAAGAGTTTACCACCTGCAGAGTTCTCGTACAACAACAGCTATCAGGTTAGTCTTCAGATGTCACCATTTGAGGCCTTATAGGGAGGAAGTGCAGAACCCTGTTGATGTGGTTCGAGGTAGGAGAGTGAATGTTCTTCGGCCCTACTAAGTTCAAGGAGGCCGAGGAGGGAGTCACTCAGGCAAGAGAGAATTCGAGGATTGCCCAAAGCCGACAAAAGAGCTATGCAGATAATCGTCGGAGAGACCTCGAGTTCTAGGTTGGAGACCATGTCTATCTCAAGGTCTCACCTCTCCGTGGCACTTTCCGGTTTCATGTGAAAGGGAAGTTAGCCCTGCGGTACGTAGGTCCCTACCGAATCTCAGAGAGGATTGGGAAATTGTCATACAGGCTTGAGTTGCCCGAGGAACTAGCAGGTGTACATCCCGTGGTCCATGTGTCACATCTCCGCAAGTGTCTGAAGTTGTCAGAGGAACAGGTTCACACAGATGCACTCGACATTCAGGACACTCTTGAGTACCGTGAGTATCCTGTTCAGATTCTTGACTAAGCAACCAAGGATACTCGCAGCACCATGATACCGATGTGCAAAGTCCTGTGGAGCAATCACACTGAGAGAGAGGCAACATGGGAGAAAGAGTCAGAGTTACGGATCTGTTACCCCTACTTGTTCGAGAGGTATGCCACACTTTAAATCTCGGGACGAGATTCCAATGAGGGGGAGGACTGTAACATCCCAGTTTTTCCGAAACCCAAAAATCGCAACTAAAAAAAAATCGCAAACAAACCCATGTTTGGTGAGTGGCATATATGAAAAACACCCATGAAGTTGCACAAGTAGCACCTACATAGCAGAGTAGAGCATCTGCTTTAATTAAATACTTGTGAGTTGGCTTTTATCACTTTTTTGTTTTGCTAATAAAATCAACACTTTCTTTTATATAAATAATCTTGCTAATTAATTAATTGAGAATGAATTAATTAACTTAACCTAGTACCTACCCCTAGAATGGCCACCCTACCCTAGACCCTAGTGGACCACCACTAAGGGTGCATGCTTGCTTGGTACACAAGCATGCACATATAGGAGCCATTGGTATAGTTAGAATTGGTATAAGATTAAATAGAAAAGCCATTTAGAAAACCAGAAAAACAAAAGGGCCCTTCGGTCAACGCGGCCCACTAGGCCCAGCCGCTACTGCCGCAACGCTCGAGCCTGGCCCGCCAGTGTGCGCACGAACAAGCCCGCCGAGCCGGCCAACTGCTGCCTCCTTTTTTCCCCACCACCGCTCCGGTCCAGCCCAGCAGGCCGATCCACCTCACCAACTGCTTCGCGTGCCGGTGCATCCGCACATCCGCTCCACGATGAACCGGGAGCCATCGTTTCCTAACTCTCGCTGGCGAGTGGCCCCCGGACGTCATCCCCCTCCTTTATTCCCTTCACTTCCTCTGCTTTTCTGGACGTAGAGCAGAGAGCAGAGCCCGGCGGGGGAATCCAAGGGCGGGTGTAACATCCCGGGTTTTGACCAACCAAAAATACGAACTTTTTAAAAATTTTCCTGTAATTGTGTGAAGCATGTAGCTTCTAGGATTAACCTGAGTCTAACCCGCTAACAATCGTTGCATACATGTAGATTTGTTTGTAGAAGCATGCTTGTGTTCTGAGTTGGAGTTTGTTGGGAATTTGGAGTGCACAAGTCCATAGCAAGTACTCTCGAGCCTCTGTTGGACCCTTCTCGATTCTCCTTGAGATTCATCTCAGTCTCTTTTAAACCCATCTGAATTTCTTGATCCATGAAGGGAAAACCTCTTATCATTTCTATAGCAAGGAATTGGAGAAAGATGCTTTCCCCTCATTCCCTTGAATTCCTCTCGAGCCTCTCGTAGGTCCATCCCAAATCCATAGTGATTCCTCTCCATTCAATCTCAATACCCACTGAATCATAAAAGGAAAACCATTCTTCTTCTTCTTGGGCCACCACTCCTCTTCTCCCTCTATCAGCCTAGCTCACGTTGTTGCTCTGGCCCATCTCGCGCTCGGCCCAGTCACCTCCCTTAGCCCATGCGCGCAGGAGCCAAAGGCCTGCTCAGCCCCCTGCTGACCCGCCACCCCAGCAAGGCCGGGAGGCCTAGCTCACCCGTCACCTCACTGACCAAGCCCGCTTCGCCGCTCCCTCTTCAGCACCGTAGGCCCAGCTTGCGTGCCGGCCCAACTCAGAGCCCAAGCCGCCTGGGAGACCTAGCGAGAGCAGGGAGCTCCCAGCGCCGCTGCCGCCCGCAAGCCGCGTGACGCGCATGCCAGCGCCCCTCACCCGCGCCTCACCTACTCCGCTCCTCGATTCACGCTGCATGTCCTGGGCACGCCTACCGAGGATCGCCACCGTCCACTATAGGTCACAGGAAGCCCCAACCCTAGCCTCCGCGGTATAAAATTCAAGCAGCCGCTCCTTTGCTCCATCTCCCCATCCGCCGCCGCACTCCTAGCTTCCTTCTCTTTCTTCCTCTTGCGCCGTCGAGCCCTAGCCGGCGATGGTCGCAGCTCTGCCGCGCCGCAGCCGGCTTCCAGGACACCTCCTTGCACCACCGCTCCACCACTCTCTTTTTTGTGGTCGCGTACACACCGCGCCACGACGTCAACCGCGCGCGGCGTGCCCTCCTTGAGCACGTCCGCAGTAACCATCGCAGGCCGGCTGCTCCAACCACGCGGACGAGCTTGCTGTGACCAAGCCATGACGCCCTGAGCTAGACTACTCAGTCTCTAGCGCCGTGCCCCGCCTCGTCCTCTGTGACGCCGTCCTCCGCGGCCATGTCGGGCTGGGATCCCGCCACCGAGACACCGCGCCCGAGGACCTCGCGCCGTCCACGGCGTCGCGCTCGCCTCGGCACGGTGACCATGAACTCCATCCACCGTGAGCCGCCGGCCTACGCCGCCCTCGCCGTGCTAAGACAATGAGCGTCTCCATCTCGACCTCGTCGCTTCTTCCGCGCCTTGCCTCGCCGTCCACTGTCGCCTTGCCCCGAGCCTTGCAACGCTGCCTCCGCCTACAACCGAGTCGGTCTGCACCGCCTCTGCAATGCCGTGGCCTCGCCGATCCTGTCTCCTGGCCACGTGTCTCCACCTCAACGCGCCTCTGTGTCCCAGCCGTCTGCTTGCCATGGCGCCATGACCAAGCACAGCACAGCACCGACCAAGCCGATCTACTTCATCCTCGCCATTGGCTCCTCGTCAGCAGTGTACCGCAGCGGTCTCTACCTCAGCGTCCTGCTTCGTCAAGCCGCACCACGCGTCTGCTTCCCTAGCGCGCCAAGCCACACTCCACCGCGACCGTGGCCATGACGTCGAGCCCGCGACCTCGCCACCCTCTGCTCCTCACCCTGCATGACGTGGCGGTGACCAACTGCGCCCGCGCAGGAGCCGTGATGTGCCTCCTTCTGCCCATGAAGTGTCGAGCTGCTGCAGCAGCCCTCCATCTTCCGCGCATCAAGGTTGAACCCTAGTCGACACCATCCTCGGCGCCGATGAAAACCCTTTCTTGTTCTTACACTTGTTACTTGATATCTCTAACTATCTATCCATGCCTGTGTCATGCCTTCGTGCTAGTCTATCTCTCTTGTGTTGCTATGGATACGTGCTACTCCACGTCGTGTCGTGTTTTGTTGGTGCGTTGTGGTTCGTTGCTCTTTGTGTGTGTTTGCTTGCCGTCGTCTGCGAACCGTGCCTTCGAGCCGGTCAAGGGGGTTGTACCTCGTTCGAGCGTTCCGGTCGTGGGTTCGTCCCGCCGTGGCCGTAATGCCGAGCATAACTCGACCCCTTGTTTTTAGTAGAATTTGTTGTACCGTGATCATTGCTCCTCCTACGTCTCTAGGGCATGGCCACCTTGGACTCAAAATCGGTGCGCTTCTTACCCGCACACGATGAGTCTGTCATGGCCTAGTCTATAGAAGACGAACTAAGGGATGATTATCGTGGAACTTATGAAAGCCAACTTGTTGGGTGAAGCTCATGGCCGCGAGTCACCTCGCCATGACCATCGGGCCTTACCTTTTTGCTCATGTGTTTATCCTAACCACCTGTATGCTCGTGCCACGTTGACCAATGTGTTCCTTTAGGTCAAGCAGTGACAACCGCATCGCTATTGGACTTAGGGATAGCCTTGTGCCAATTTAGATGCACGGTCGTGGTGCCCTACGGGTGGGTTTGGATCGTGGAATCGTATCTCCTTTCTTCCAATCCTCATCCGTCCCATGACGTGTTGGACGAAGGAGTGCGGGTTCCACTCTTTCTTCTTCCTCTCTTGTTCTCAATCCCCGTCGATCTAGTAAGATGTGGATTGAGCCCTTTGGCTTGTTTGGCGTTTGTTGCTCTTTTGATTCCACTTCCCTGATTCCCGTCGATGCCATGGCGGGTGGATCAGAGGAAGGTGAATCTTGAGTTCCCCTCTTTTTGGTACTATCGTGCTTAAGCTTTTGTATGCTTGTACCTTCTTTGATCGTAGCATTTCTGTGGTTCTTGCGGTGACAACCGCACTGCTAAGAACCCTGGGAATGTCTTAGTGCATTTAGTGCACCTAGGTCGTGGTACCCTACAAGTTGTTTGGGCACTCAGGTTCTTTTGTGTGTAATTCCTTTCCAATGCCTCGTCTGTTATTGTGACGTGTGTATTGGGAGAAGTAGACTGCCTCTGCTCTTATCTTCCTCGTTCCACCCTCTCTTGGTTCTCGTCCAGTTATAGTGGCGTTCGGATTGAGAGAGAACGGAACCTCTCGCTTGTAATCCTTCTGGTTCTCGTTAGTATTTATGACGATTGGATTGAGAGCCACAAGCCGTGGTGTTTGCTTAGGATGAGCTAAGGCCTATGCCATTTCTATTTAAGCCGTATAGGTTGACACGATCGACCCGAGAAGTATTGGCAAGGCTAAGGCTTAAGCTTGTGCTTAGCGAATCACCACTCTTGTTCTTTGGCCCAGGGATCGAACATCCACCGAGAGGGCTAAGTCGTCCTTCCTTTTTGCATTCTTTCAGTGTAGTTATTCTTTCTGTGCCTTGTTGTCTCTCTTTTCGTAGTCTTTCTAGGTCTAGTGGTCTGATTGCTCTTTTGCTTGTCGCGGTATCGAGGTAGTTGCGTCAAGGTTAGCGATGATCGGATCGGGACCGTTGGAGGAAAGACCATGGAGGAGTACGACTACAAGTGCACCGAGGATCTCGAATACGACATTTAACAGGTGTTCCACGTCCCACCCAACCTCGTAGAACCTAATAGACATGCTACATGTAGATGCTAGTGCTTTACTTTTATGCAAATGAACTGTGATAGGTTGCATGGTAGATTGCTTGTAAGCAATTACCTTGTCGCAACCTAATCCCCTACACACCCGCTGTTAGGCTAGACGCTCGCATTCTACTTACTGTTTTACTTTCACTACGCATTATACCTGTGATGTGATGCTTGGTGAAGGAATAACGTGAGTGGATAAGGCACGTGGTGCCGATAACTTGGTAAAACTAGATAATGAACTTGGAGAGATCTTGGCGTGTGTCTTGGGTGTGTGGTGAGGGTTGAGTCGATCGGACAGGATCCTACGACAAGTCTTTGGGGCAAGTCTTGCCGGAGGGGTGCGACCTGGGCATCCCTCGTGAGAGGTACCTGTGGCGGGTGCACGTGAGAACAGACGGGGTGTTGGTTATCCCCGGTGGAGGTGCCGTCGAGGCACGGGGTGTTGGTGATCCCCTTGAGAAGATATCCTGTCCGGTCCCCTGGTATGTCTTGAGAACCGAAATCATAGGACCCTTCGTGCACACCACTCGCTCCTGATGGGCGGGAGATGATTACCCGACTGACTAGGGCGGTACCACTACTACTAGGTTGGAAGGTGATAGTGTAGGGAGGTACAGGCATGGGGGCCCACACCCTCCTAAGATAGCGTAGTGACTTTGGGGGCCCGGTACTACGTCTCACAGTCTCAGCGTTTCAGAGGACTCCGGGGTGGCCCAGGGCTGAGTGGTAGGGTGGTACCGTTCCGGTTGGGAGGCAGTCGGCATCAGCCTAGGCGGGGCACTGCCGATGATGGTGATCTTGTGGATTTCTAGGTGTACACGCTCTGTAGAGTTGATCAATCTATACGTATAGCCGCGTCCATGGATATGGACATTCCTATGACCTACGCTTCACTTGATTAGAGAGAGAGGAGTCCTTTCTACCTTCCCCCTGGTTTTGGTGTTGGATCCGGCTTTGGCCATTGAGGCAAGGTACGAGCGGGAGTCGTCCTTGTCGCCTAGAGAGTGTGAGAGCGTGGTGAGATGTGTGTGATGGGATGGGAGAACATGTGATTGAGATGGATTAAAACTTGATGAACTATTATTATAAAATCTTGTTGAACTTGCATAGGAAACCTACAGCCATATATAGGCCTTTTCTTCTACCTTTGCATTCCACCTATCACAAAGCATACGCAAAAGCATAGGGTGGGAGACAGTGGTCAGTACAAATCGTACTGATAGATTTTGGACAGGTTTGGACGAAATCTTCGACAACCACGAGGACTTGGATCAGGTGGTCTCGTTCCTACGCTCGAGTTTGATTTGGAAGATGAAGTCCACGACGCTGACATTCTACGCCAACTCTGATGATTGCCCGTGAAGGAGGAGCCTTCACCTGCTGATGCGCTACAACGACTCTGATGAAGACGCGTGTGTTTCCGCTAGAATACAATGTTATAGATGTGTTAACCAGTGTTGTAAAGCCTTGTAACTTGTAATTCTACGCTGTATGACTATGATATCAGCTGATAATTGATAATGTGATGGATTGCTCTCGTGATCTACTACATTATAAATCGTATCTATGGATTTTTCCTTCGAGGAAAATCGAGGTTGTTTCAGCGGGACCGTGCCCTCGGCCATCCATCGCCAAGGCCGCCAAGCAGGGAGGCATGATCGCGCGCCACGTCCACGATATGAGCCGCAGTTGCTCTGCCCCCGTTTCAAGTTCACCTCGCCGCGATGACGCCCCCGCCAAGGCCCATGGCTGTGATGCCATGGGAGCCGGAGAGCCCCTCTTTTTCTTTTTGACTGGCCAGGCTCACGCGAATAGCACCGCCGCACCATGCCAAGCGATGGAGGAAGCCCTAGCCCTGCCTATCCGATCGGCAACACGTGTCCCCGCACGAGCGATCACCATCCGCCCAGCGCCATGGACGACCGCGACTATAAAGGCCCGAAGGCCACACCCTAGCCCTAGCCTTCCCCTTCACCGCCGCCACCTTGTGGCTCCACCTTGCCAAGCTTGTTCGTGAGAAGGAGGAAAGGGTTGGGGAGCGGGAAGGAACCGGAGGAGCGGAACCCGCCGGAGCCGGTCGAGCAGCGGAGATCACCGGAGTTAGGGGAGATACGGTCGTCTTCTCCCTCGTCGTTGTTCTGCCGGCCTGCCTTGCCTCGTCACAGCCCCAAATCGCCCCTGCTTCGCTATCCTTCCACACCAAGCCCCCGGTGAACCTGCCATACGCCCTTCCCGTGCCTTTTTTTCTGTTGCTCACTGTTCGGAGTCACGTCGCCATCGCCACGCCTCGGTGACATTCCCATACCGGGATGCTCAAAGCGAGGCCTTGAGCACCGGGACACCATGACTGGCGCGTAGAGCCCGGGACACCATGAATGCCAGTTGCCGCAGTGACACATGCACGCTAGGCGCGCTCGCCATGGCTAGAGCACGGCCATGGCGGAGCGAAGCACTGCACCTGAGAGTCGAAGAGGAAGGGCAAGAGATGCTCAGAGCGCTTCACCGCGATGAGGGACGCGCGAAGCCCTAGCCAGAAGAAGGAGGCATCTTGGCTTCTTTTGGCGTCAAGACGCGCTTGCCGCCGCTCGACGGCACGGCCAAGTCGCCGCCACCGTAGGGACCCCCCAGGAGGCGCCGATCCGCCATCGTAGACTCACCTTGAGCCCCTAGTGACAGCGCGTAGCGGTAGGACCCTTAGGCCGCCCTTTCGAGCCGCCGGAGCGCCGGGAATGGGAGCTCGCCGCCGGCGACCACTGTGCGGTGAAAATAAAAGAGGGGGAAGGCTGGACCTGCGCCATGTACCGGTTGCATGTAGACTGGAGAGAGTGGGAGGAAAGGTGAACCCAGTCTATGTAGACCGAGCCTGTGGCTCACCGCGTGGAACGACCTGTCCACCATGAGCCGTCCCCGGTAGACCAAGGCCCGTTTTGAACCCGAGCCCGCGACGTGGCACCACCTAGGAGCGCCACGTTTCTGGTCCGGGCAGCCCTGCCCCGGCCCATGTGCCAAGCCCTGCCCGGCCCGCCAAGCCCGGTCACGGCCCAGTCAAAGTTGACCGGGCCCACTTGTCAGCCACTGCTCACCGAGACCCCACCTGCCATCCGCACTGTTCACTCGACCAATCACGGCCTGCCACGTGTCAGCCTGTTATTTAACTCTTTTTCTTTTTCTAAAAATGATTTAAACTTCAAAAATTCATAACTAATTCATACTAGCTCAGAAAAATACCAAACTAGAGTCCAAATTTTTCTAAAATCAAGCTCTACGTCATAGGCTTATGTTTGAGTGCATTTGGATCTTTCAATTTTCAGTTGCTTCTTTGTGCACCTCTATAGGAGCCGCTAACGCGACTATATGATACGTTTAACAGTCCCGGAGGAGCCACCGATTGAGGAGTTCGACCTGGACTACACCGAGGACTTGGGTGACGACCTGCCAGGTGCCACGCCCCACCCATTCGTAGATCCTATTACGCAATGCAAATACTTAGAATTGCCAGTGCTTTACTTTTATGCAAAAATATTACTGATAGGTTGCATGGTAGTTTACTGCTTTTTGAGCCACTTACCTTGTTGCAACCGTACACCTGCTCACCCTGCTATTAGACTAGATGCTGCTTTATCACTCGTTACTTACTGATTTACTCTTACTCGCATTATATTTGTGATGTGATGCTGGTGAGTAAGAGACGTTTGAGATAAGGCACGAGGTGCAGTTAACCTGATAATAACCTGATAATGAACCAGGGGAGATCTTGGCGTGAGTCTTGGGTGTGTGGTGAGGGTCGAGTCGACCGAGCAGGATCTACGACAAGTCGGGAGTACAAGTATTGCCGGAGGATGCTACTTGGGCGTTTGCCATGTGAGGTGCTTGTGGCAGATACATGTGACAGGGAGAGGTCCCGGGGTGGAGTGTCTTCGTGGGATGAAGCCTCGGGATGAGAGGTGCTGTGATGGCACGTGGTGCCGGGTGTTCCGTTGAGCGGGAAACAATTTCCCCTTGTGAAGATGTCCTGCTTAGTCACCCTAAGGACTGACACGTCTATGGACTGGGTCTTAGGAATCCTTGCACACCCACTCGCTTCTGTGGGAAGGAGACGGACGTTCGACTTGCTGGTGCGGTGCCACTACTATTGAGAGGTTAGCGGATAGTGTAGGGAGATGCGGGCACGAGGACCCACATCCTTCCAAGACAGCGTAGTACCCAGGGCCAAGTACTACGTCTCACAATCTCAACGTGTTGGTGGTACTCCGACACGGCCCCAGTTCTGATTGATAGGGTGGTACTGTTTCTAGTCGGTAGGCAGCCTAGAATCAGCTTAGACGAGACATCGTCGAGGATAGCTATCTTGTGGGATGTGTAAACCTCTGCAGAGTTTTTGGTTGATCGATCGATACATAAGTCGAACCTTTCGGCTATGGACCTTTCCTAAGTACAGCTTCAATTGACTAGTTGAGAGGAGTCATTCTACCTTCCCTGGGTTTCAGGGTGTGTTCCGGCCTTAGCCGTTGAGACATGGGCGAGAGGGAGTCGCCTGTGCCGATGAGAGAGTGAGATGAGATGTGATGTGGTGATGAGATATGTGTTGGGATGGGATAACGTCTGTGAATGAGATGGGTTAAAATTTGACAAACTTTTATTATTAAAATATTGATTACTCGCATAGGAAACCACAACCAAAGATAGATCTTTTCTTACCCCTTTGCATCTAGTTTCACAAAGCTTTGCATCATAGGGTGGGAGATGCGTGGCAAGTATTGTGTACTGATAGATTTTTGGCAGGCTTGAGCCCGAGTACGACGAGGAGGACGACTGGGAGGAGTAGGGTTCGCTCTGCGCTCAAGCTCGGTGCGAGGAGTCCTAGTTTTCGCTGCTGTCTACGAGATGCTGTTCCAGATGCTGTGTGTGAGCGTGTTTCACCCTGCGTGGCGATGATAATAATTAATGTAAACCTTCTATTTGTACTCTGATATTCATGTATGACTCTGTCATTCGACTGAGATTTGGGTAATGGCATGAACTCGTTTATCTATTACACTTCGAATCTGTGGTATTCCCTTGGGGCCGGTTTAGATGCAAATTTTTTTGTAAAATGACACTATAGCAAATTTCGTTGTTATTTGGCAATTAGTGTCCAATCATGATCTAATTAAGCTTAAAAGATTCGTCTCGTCCATTTCGTCTAAACTGTATAATTAGTTTTATTTTTTATCTATATTTAATATTTCATGCATGCGTTTAAAGATTTGATGTGACGAGAAATATTGAAAATTTTTATAAAATTTCTTGCAACTAAACAGGACCTTGGTAGAACGAAGGATCGTTTCAGCCTGCAAGCCGTACGTCCCGCAGAGTGCTCGCCTGCTGCGACAGCTTCTAGATTACTCGAGGTGGTGCCGTGGTGACGTGGTGTACTTGCATAGCCACGGAATGAGGAGACGACGGAAGCGTGAGCGCTACTGCGAGGTTCGTGCAAGCCATGGCCGTTTGCAGAATGAGTCTAACTCGTTGGATCTTATTTCGACTGTACGCTCTGTCGGAGTTAGGGACAGAAAAAGCTTCTTAGATGAACTGTAACCTTAGACTTGTGTCAGAAAGGTCATGTGCGAAAAAAAGATAAGATCAGGGTGGCTAGGACATGGCCTATACAAACTGGCTTAATACGTGCTGAATAGAACACAGTCCAACAAAAAATAAAAGGGCCAACGCTGGTTTAGGTTAGTTTGGCCTAGGAAAAAAAGAGAGGAGACTGTTTGGCTCATGCAGCGCTAGATTAGGACGCCTCGCTATGGGATAACAGAACAAGAAGGTGCAAAGGCATATTTTTCAGATAAATTTCATAGAAATCCTTATAAGTACATAGCATTTTCATAGTTCTTCACTATATCCTGTGTTTTAGGAGAGTTAGAGCAACGTATCTACATATAGTATGGAGTATGCTCCCAAGAAGAATGTAGATACGAATTAGCGTTGTTATACGTCCGGTTTCCGTTGCAACGCACATGCATTTCTTTCTAGTAAATATTTAATTGTTAAATGTATCAATTAATCAATCATTATTTATATAATATTTATCATAGATTTATAAATTATATAAAATAATTTACATCAGTAAATAAATAAATAAAGTTTTAAAATAATTTACAACATTAAATATATTAGGTTTAAACTAAATTAGAAAACTATTAAAATTAATATTTAAGTATCATTACTAATACTAAAAGTTATTTGTAGATGTACTATTAAATAATTTCAATGTATCATTGGTAATATTAAAAATAAATAATTAGTCACATGAAGTCATGGAAAGAAAAAATTTAAATAGTTTCAATTCAGCCGTAGTTGGACACGCATATATGTGGCGACGCCACAGCCCTTGGCGTGAAAATCGGTGCCACATTTGTGACCAAAATCTACATTGTAAAAGTTGTAGCTACCAAAGCTGAACAACGAACCAAACAACAGTGGTGATAAATGTGGCCTTGGGTGTGGCGGTGGTATAAATGGCCAAACGGGCCAAGCCCGCTGGGCCGGCACTAGATGACACTAAAAAGCACGGCCTAGGCACGGCCTGGCCCGAGGCCTATAGTGCCAGTGCCTTACACGGCCCGATGGTAGTGCCGTGCCTAGGCTACAGTTTCAGCCTGCAGTGCCGGCATGGGCACAACACGAAATTTGGGCCGGCACGATGTGACCAGATAGTTTCTAGCCATTGGATGACTTCAGAGATTTCCAGCCGTTGGATGGGAGTATATAAGCACCACGGCCTCCTCCCGACTCGTCGTTTCCTCTCTTCCTCCCTGCAGCCTCCTCCCCATGTCCACAGCTCTCCATGTCTGACTCCTCCTGTACATCCTGCGCCTAGATCTTCCACCTCCACTCCCCACGGCGCGTCCTCCTCCCGTTCCAAGCCGTTGCGACGACCTCGGCATGGGGGAGCTCGAGAGCGGCGCGGCGACCTCAACGCGGCGGCAGCGCTCGGCCTCCACGAGTAGCGCGACTGCACCAGCCTCGACGAGCAGCGCAGTAATGACGGTGCGGTGGCACGACCTCGATGCGGTGGCAGTGCTTGGCCTCCACGAGCGGCGCAACTCCACCAGCTTCCACGAGCGGCGCAGTGATGACGGTGCGGTGGCACGGCCTTGGGCCGGCACGGGCACGATGGGCTGCCGTGCCTACAGGCACCAGACGACATGGCTAATTGGCTGTAGTGCTGTGCCTAGGTCAAGATGCCAGCATAGTGGCACTATCAGGCACGGCATGGCTAAGCAACCATGCCCGATAGTGCCATGCCTAGCCGTGCCGCGGTTGGCTAACTATAGTCGGTGTCAAGTGGTGACGTGCAACCAAGCACCCTACAGGTCCGCAGAACTCAATTCTTCCTGCTGGCAGCCGGCCAATTGTCCTACCAAATTAAAAGCGGCCGATACACCATCACCAACACGTTCGGAGAAGGTGAGAACATGCATGACCTGGACCTGCTTTCTCACGCGTTACGTTGATGGAAGGCTCACCCAAGCCTTGTTACGATCTGTGTGATCTGTGCGCTTAAGCCAGGACGGCCGCTACCTACCAGTACTATATGTGTGGGACTGATCTGGAGTTGAAATCTTGGCAAGACATTACAGGGCCCTCCCACCCACTACAGACCGCACAGCCTTTATATGAAAAGTGCGTGCTACAGCAACCGCTCAACTGACAAATCGAGTGACAAGCACTAGCAATTATGGGTACCGGTGGTATGCTACGCTACTATAGCCTTTCTAAGTCCCGCTCTCTTAATAATTATTTAGAGAGTTATTTACATGAAAATCACTTTTTATATCTTTTCATTCTCCAACAGTTCTTCTATCTCACGCGTACTCTAGAGAGCCAATCTCATCTTTAATTTTTGGTTAGTGAAAAATCCGGAATAGAAGATGGCTATATTTGGATAACCATTTAGAGAAGCTGTTGGAGGGTTGTTTTTCATTAATATCTCTATTTCTAATATTTAGAAATGATATGAAGAGTCTTTTATAGATGCTCTTACTTGTCACGAGAAATAGCGTCTACTGCAGTACTACCGACCAGCCACATGCCCACATCCACGATACAGTACCAACTCTGTAAGAAGACGTCGAATGAGCAGAGTAGATTAGGGACCGATCGAGCAGGGGCACAGACAGCCGGAGCGCGGGGAGTGATACTGATACCAAACAGCGAGCAAGGAAGCAATGGCAGCAATGCCGCCCGACTACGTGTTGAAAATGAACGGAATTTTTTCTGGTCCGAATCGTCTGTTTTTTTACATTTGACCCGTCCGTTTTTGTATTTTTGGGAAAATTCGGAATCGGTTCGGAATTCGGGGTGGTGGTTGTCGGAATGTGGATGGAAGTAGAAATAGAGTTCTTCCGTCCGTATTTGCAAAATTCCGTATTTGATCGGAATATTTCCGTATTTGTACCGCATTTTACGCTCACTGATCTGGCCATTAGAAGTAGGTATCTAGCTAGAGCATGAACAAATGAAGATTTGGAAGAGATTTGAAATTGGAGAGAAAAGAGGAAGCGTTGGAGAAGAAGCACGCGGGTGAGAGCCTCCTTTGAGCGCCCGTCCGCTGGCCGCCGCCACCATGGTTGCAGATGTCAAGGAGCTGCGGTGGCAGCATCCGAGTTGGCCAGAGGGGAGCTGAGGCTAGTTGGTCGGGCGAGTCGCCCTCGAGTCACCTCGGGCAAGGGAGACGGTGCAAGGGGTGTCCCCTGTTGTGGCCTGGTCTCACGTGGCCATGGAGACATCTGGCAGAAGGCACTAGAGTGTTAGACGAGGTAGTGGTGGAGGATGTCCTCGAGCTAGGCTGGCCGCTCGTCGACGGTGAACTGACCATGTTTGTGTCATTCCTGACAGACTTCGGCTTCAGCAATGCCATGCTTGCCCTGTACATGTGCGACTACGGGAGGCTTTGCTCACGCCCAGCTCCTGGACTCTTGGGGGCAATAAGGTTGTGAATGTTTGTGTCATTCTTGACAGACTTCGCCGCCGCTAGGTTTTGCCCGTCGCTAGGTGTTGACGTCGGATGTGGTCCGAATCACACACCGATCATGCACTGATGCTCTGTCTCTGATCGGCTCATTGATAGATAAACCTTGATTGCCAGGTTGAAACCTCCTTTCTGGCCGATTGACCCCATAATAATCATTGCACTCAGGGCAATTTTCAAAAGTTTGCAATTTAATACCTTCTTCCCAGCAATGGATGAAAAACGGGCACCTCCAATGATCTTTATGCCGATACCATTCTTCTCGACGTCTCTCTTCTTGCTGTTGTCGATATCAGTCCCTACGCTGACGCCAACCCTCCTGCTGCCTTCGATGGGTAATCACAATGCCAGGTCGAGGAGGTTTTTTGGAACTACTGCTTTCTCCCAGCAGACCCTTACTTTTTGCATCATCGGTAGTTATCCGATGTTGGGATCCACTGATGCGTTTTTCTCAGCAGCTTCTGATGTCAAGACCTTGGTCTTACCCTTGGCATCCAACATATTTGCTGGAAAAGGGTGTTGATCAATTTTCATTGGCTTCTAGGTCTTGGAGTTACCAAACTTAATTCTCCCAGACTCAATAGCCAATTGTAACTGTTGTTTGAACACCTTGCACTCATTTGTACTGTGTGAAGTTGCATTGTGCCATTTGTAGTACAAGATCTTCTTCAACTCTTCTGCTGATGGGATCACATAATTAGGTGACAGCTTAATTTGGCCCTCTTAAAGTAAAAGATCAAATATCTTGTCGGCTTTGGTGATATCAAAGGTAAATTTCTCTGGCTCTTTCTAACCAAAGGAACAAGATATCGGCTTTTTATTCTTAACCCACTCAGCTAAGCTGATAACTGGTTCTTCGTCAGAATCAGAATCTTCTACCTCCTCAACAAATGATACTTTTTTGCTCCAATTCTTTTTAGGTTTAAAAACCCTAGTGTCTTGATCAGAGATCCTTTGTACAAGATGACTCAGGCTTTCAAACTCATGAGAGGCATATATGTCCCTAAGATGTGGCAATAACCCTTGGAAAGCCGGATCGGTAAGCTGCCGATCATCCAGCACCAGGCTGTAGCACTTATTTTTTACATCTCGTAGCCTTTGCACAAAGCTTTCTACCGATTCATCATTACGTTGTCTCAATTTTACTAAATCGGTAAGCTTCTTTTCATGGATTCCAGTAAAGAAATATTTATGAAATTATTTTTCTAGATCAGCCCAAGTAATAACAGAATTTAGTGGTAATGAAATGAACCATGTAAATGCCGATCCAGATAAAGATGATGAAAATAATCGAACTCTTAATTCATCTCTGCTAGCTGCCTCTCCACGTTGAATAATGAAGCGATTGACGTGTTCCATCGTTGATGTGTCATCTTGTCCAGAGAATTTAGTGAAATCTGGTACTTTGTACCGATTTGGGAGAGAAATTAAATCATATGCTAGAGGGTATGGAGTTCGATAAGAATAAGTATTGACTTTGGGTTTTATCCCAAACTGATCCCTGATAATTTCTGCTATCTTATCGGCCCAAAAAGCATCAGCCTCCTGCTGATGAACTGGCTGAATTTCTACAGGAGGTGCTTGCTGATATCCCTCCACGTATCTTTGTGGCACACGATCTCCAGCAATCGGCATATTCGCCGTTACTTATGGTCCACTAACCTGCTGGAAAGGATTCATCGGCTGAGCTGCCGATGCTTGATTCTAAAAACCGCTTGTATATGACCTTGCTGAATCTCTACAACTTGCTGATTTTGCTGAACTGTATGCTGAACAGGTAACTGTCCTAACCAACCATTATTAGAACTCATCGGTACAAAACTTGCCGATGGCTGGTAATTTGCTGACATTGTTGGATAATTAGTATAACCAGCTTGAGGCATGAACTGCACCATAGGTTGACTCATAGCAGGGGCCTTCTGCTGCATCGGCAGTAAGCTTGCCGATGGACTTGTATTGGTTGCTTGAAACAAAGGCATCTGAAAACCTTCTGGAGTTGATTGCACAGTAGTTGATGTGGCATATTGAGGCACTTGAGCCATCGGTGAAACAGCCGATGATATAGGAGTTTTTTCTACTGTGTCAAACACTTGAGGTAACCCAAGATTAAAGACAGATGACTCCGGAGGCATACCATATCCCCACCAATTAGCAGGAATCTGGCTATTCTGAGACATAGAGCTTGACATAGCTGATGCCGATAGATCTGTATTAAGCTGAACTCGTCCTCCTGAAAGTACCGGATCTGATTGTATCGGTGTAGATTGAATATTAGGTAAGCCTACCGATACTTGAGGAGAAGTAACTTCTATACCCACAACGGCTGAGGGAACCGATGGAGTATTGACCGATGCCGGTTCTGGTTGGTGATAAGTTGACCCAACGTAATGTGGTGACACTTGTCCTTCTTTAAAAGTTTGAACCACAACATTATGAACAGTATTGGACAATGTTGACGGTCCTTAAGTATCAATTATAACTATCAAATAAATAGAGAAAAGGATCCAAATGAAACCAACACCTAGACTTAGGGTTTTATCTGACAGAATTCCACGAGTTTTGCTGTTTATCTATTTCTGCAGGGGGTTATCAGGAAATACGGAAGAAAGGCCCACATGTCGGATTAATGACGGGATATTAACCGAACACGTAATTATCTTACATCTAGAAGAGTCCAGAAGCCACGAGAACGAACGGGAGGCGTAACGGAGCCGGACACAGGGCGCCCGCCCTGGTCCTTAGGGCGCCCGCCCTGGCCCCGGAGCCAATCAGGCTCCGCCTCGAGGATTATGCTCCACCGACCTAGAGGATCAAGGAAAACCGCACGATCAATGTCGGTTTGATCCAACGGCCCAGATTCATCCGAAAGGGCTATATAAGCAAGGCCCCTGACCCTGGAGGAGAGGCCCTCGTCTCATATTTCAAACCCTAATTCAGGAGGAGAGCCTCTGATCAAACCTAGAGCCACCACATCAACTAGATCTCTAGTTAGCATAGCTACATATGATTAGAACTAGAAGGAGTCAATCTTCGATTGGTTCCCGGATCTGTCAAGAGGATTCTTAGTAATTCCTCTATTGTTCTTCAATTGTTCATCATTGTTCTTCAATATTATGAATATGACTTTGTTCTATTTCAATACATTGGTTATGACTTTGCTCTACTTGATTATATTTGCAATTATATTGTTCTTAGTTTATCATAGTTATATGCTTGGCTTAGTTAGATTGGAATTATATATATGCCTAGGATCGTATAGCGTTTATCCATGTGTACAGTGGGTGAATGATAATTATTGTTGTCACACCCCAAAATTTTGATTTTGGGATGTGAATAGAAAACACTTAACAAAATAAATGATTTGGTATTTTTCTAAAATTTTCCAAGCTTTAATCAGTTTGTTGTCAATCAAGTGGGTGAAAGAAAAACAAATTTATAAAATTTTACAGTTTAATATAACTTGTTTGTTGCATTTCATGCCTTTGCATAAATTTTTTTGGCTGAAAAATGAATTTAGAAAACTCGATAAAGTCTCGAATAGGATTTGCTCTATTTATTAAATATATATATATAAAGTTCAAAATTATGTTTGTGTTTCAAAAGTGTTTGGAAATAAAATTTATATGTATTTCAAATTATATTTAAACGAGTCTAAAAGAATAGCTTAAAAACATATTTCGAAAATGAGCTTAAATATTAACTGCAAATCATATTTGAAAAACATTATCAAATTTATTTATTTTTGCTTTCAAAACTGACTTCAAAATAAATTCTAAAAAGGTTTCTGAAATGTAGTTTAAAATGGTTTGTAAAATGAGGTTTTTAAGAGATAGCTTCGAAAACATATTTGTTGTCAAATCTTTGTTCATCCATCATCCTTCCCATATTCTCATCACATCATCACTTTTCATCCTTTGAAGAAATCATGTCCCTTAATCGTAAACTCAATTTCCTTTCTCTCCGTATCTCATATATATTTTCTTTGTCTATATATTTAATTATTTGCACGTCATTTGTTCTCAAGTATGCAATACTCAGCAGGTCATTCACTCTCTTCACGTCGCTTGCATGATTACATTGTTCATATATCTCCTTCCATCTCACAACAACAAGATAGCTCGTCTCTTCGCCTTGCCACCATAATGACCGATCGTTTCTAGATCATGCAGGCAAAATGAACTCATCTCCACCCACGTGCCACTATCAAGCATAATTCTCAACCTTCCAAGTCCCATTTTCCACTATTGATCCCCACTCAATTTTGTTCCTCTGTACTTCATGGCTAGCACGTGAATAGCCCAATAAACAATTCATTCATGCCATTATGTACATGCATGCCACAAATATCTCTCTCCTTAACCTACATGGGCTGCTCGCATTGATGCACCAGCGCATGCAACTGCATGCTTGCTAGCGACTATTTCATCTACCTTGTGCTGACGTTGTGGATGTCTTCCGGTGACTTCTAGAGTTCTAGCAAGTGCTCATTCAACTCATAGCAGAACTGTCAATCTCATCAAGGAATACAACTATAGGTGCCCACTGCATCACTCATCAGTTTCCACCACCTGGGAGCATCGCAGCAAAAACGTCAATCATAGTGGTCATCAACTCGAGCGCCACTACCAATGGCCTCTCATATTGCGGACTGTTGCTATGCCGGCCCAGTCCTATAAAACCCAGCACACCGGCCCCCAAAGATTCATCCCCTTCTGTGCCGGTGCCACCCCTCGATCGAGTTTCTCATCATCTACGCCGCCTCCGCAAGGAAGTTCTATAGCTGCTTGGCAAGATTTTTCTCCATTTTGCCGGAGCAGAGCCTGCCTTTGAGATCATCATCGCAGTTTCATCTTTTGCCAACTAGATCTTCACTGATGGCGGCCATCCACCCGTTGGTAAGAAGCGTTGCTCTTTTTCTGTTCTATCTATTGCCGATTGTCTACATACCCTATCCTTTTTTGTATCCCGGCCAATACAGGCACTAGTAAACTCAACCTTCATTGACGTCTTCTTTTGGTGTCGCATTTTGCTGGTATGCACCGGCAACAAGGCAAGCGCCGACGAGCTTCACTGCCGCGCGCATGGTCCCCTCCTCACTGAGGCATCTCTGCTGTTTCCATCAACTACTCGGCGCCAGCCAGGAGGGCTCGTCACTGTCGTCTCGCCGTGGTCCATGGCCAATCGGCCGTCCACCATCACGTATATGTAAGAAACCTTTCCTGTGTTGCTCCTTCCAACTTATAACTCAGTACGGAACGTGAGCATGCATATCTAGAGTCCATATTCTGTTAAACATCATCCATCGGCTACATCGATTGTTTATTCCTTTGAAAAGATAGTACTTTTGTTCCCCTACAGTGGTTCCAAATTTCAGAAATCTGAACCTCAGTACAGAACCCTCAAAGCCAACAGTTTGCTTCTATTCTAGCTTAATCTATCTATGATTTACATGCATATGCTTGATGACGTGCATGAGTGCACAAGCCCACAGGTCAAATTAAATTCATATTATACACCTTGTCAATGTCAGCCTTACATCACGTTGATATCATACACAAGTCGTTTTCTTCCAATAAAATAATTCTACTATATTCCTATAAATATCCCTTTAGCAATCTAACTCACATTCCTTTTATTGTTCTACACCTCGTTGTCATCCTGGTTGCTAGCCCTTGATATCTCACCATAATTCCTTTTTTTTGGCTTAAATTTATTGTTTCAAAAATAGTTAGTTTATTTAAAACGTCAATTTTATGATTTAACCCCTAAAACTTTAAAAGCTCGCCATAACCCGTTTTAGGTGTTTTTGCACTCACGAGACCGTAGAATCACGTCTTCGTGTGAGAATCATTTTTGTAATGATTGGTGTATTGCTTTTAGGGTCATTTTCAGGTGCTTGAGCCAATTGTTGCTATCGATAGAAGAAGATATGCAGTGATGGTTTGGGAGGAAAAGTTGGAAAGTTGGAGCGAATAATTGGAGGCAAGTGTAACATGAGTTCCCTTGTTACCTAATAACCTTATAATCACTTTCATATACATGTGTCTAATATGATGCTAAGGATCTTACCTAGTACTTTTGATACCCTATACTCCTTGTTTACCATGGGCTCATGCATGTGGGTAGCTTTGCTTAGCTTGCAATTACCAAATATTGTAATGTTAATATTGGTTAATGACTTATGGAATCAATGGTTAAAATGATGCTTCTGGCAACATGGACACAAGGGGGCTAGAGCATTGGGCCTTGTTGGGTGCTCTAGTCTGCCCTCCGTAAGGACTGAATCTTAAAGTGGCAATCCAGGACTTCCGTACAGCCTTGAGAATCAAAATGGGCACGATCTTAGTCGTATAGCTAGTTTTCTCTAGCTTGTTAGTAGTTACCGAAAGTTTTCGGCGCAAGAGGGGGGACTAGGTTGTGTAACACCCCAGGTGTTTATCACCAATTAGGCAGTGGGTTTGAGCTCAAATATGATAGATTAAGTCGAGATGACAATGTCAAGGTCAACCTACGAAGAAGAGCCTAATTTAAACTTGGATGTTACTCCTTTGCTTTACATATAGACCATGTTCAAAGATATATGTTCGGATGGTGTTGTTGCCATATCTTCATGTGTCTCACCTTGGTACCTATCTATATTGATCTCTGGAAAAGTTTCATGAAGTTTGGAATCAAAAAGTCACATGAAATGATAAGTTATATGCTTGTTTGGATTATGACTAAAACCTGCCTTACATCCCATGGGCGCTAGTGTTGTGCAACATACAAATGCAATATGTGCAACACATCTTGGACACAGGTGGAACACCCTAGTGGAACATGTGTAACATGTATCTTGAAACAACCACATGAAATGACCATAGCATTTCACTTGATTTCTATGTTTCAAGGCATGTGAGGCCTGCACTTTTGTGCAACCTATGCATGGTGGGTATGTTTGGCCTCTACAACACCTTAACTACACTTAGGACACTCCATGGAACAATGTTCATGTTGATCATTTTGCCTAAATGTGCTTCTAAGTGATGGTTGACCATGTATGGACCCTGGAACACTTTTGTTTGACCGTTTCAAAAGTGTGACCTAGGAGCTTTGCATGACTGTGCACCCTTTAGCAAAGTTGTAGAAAATTTTATAAGGAACAAAAGTTGTAAAGGTGACAAATCTTGAAAAGGTGCACAACATGTCCAAAAATGTCTAACAACCCAGAAATTCCCTGCTGTTAGCCATCCTGAAAATTTCTAAGTGTTGGGGTCGAATTTCAGTTTCATGTACCTTACTTTGGAGCTTTATATCTTGCAACACAAGCTGATCCAGACCTTGATCCTTAAATGAAAGTTGTAGTCTATATCATGTAGAACAAACTTTGTTTTTGAACCCAGAGCTAGATCAACTTGGAACTAAGTCAAACAGAGGTTCGAAGTTGGAACCTGCTGCTGATTTCAGGACTTAGAAATATTCTAAGTCTAGAATTCGTCGACATCGGCATTGGCATTCCGCGTTCTCCGAAATTCATTAAGCAACTTGAGTTGGTCCAAAAACAAAAGTTGAAGGTTATATTGTGGAGAAGAGCATACAAAAAGTTGCATGGAGTTTGACCAAGTTTTGACCTCCGAAGGCGAGCTCCCGTGACTGTTATCAAAACACTGACACTGTCACTTTGGAGCCTAATTAACTGCTAATCCATTGCTCAAATGACCTTGGTCTCTTAATGAAAAATGTAGAGCTGGACGAGTACAGAAAACTTCGTTTTGGGCCCATGGACCAAATCGGCCCGTAACTGGTCCAAACCTGCGCTCCACCATAACCACACCGGTGCCCGCCACCTGTTCGACCGCTTGCCGACGTGGTCGCCGCGCATGGACGCCGCGCGCCTCCGCTGTTGCCGCGTGCCCTGCTCTCTGCCGCGTGCCCTGCGCCGCACTCCAAGTAGTGGAACTCCAGGAAGACTCGCCTCCCCACTCCCAGCTCTTCTCCTCGCCTCTCTCCGCGTGCCCTCTCGCGGCCACCATGGCCGAGCTCCAGAGCTCGCGGCCACGCTGTCGTTCTTGCTGTTGTATTCGGTCGCAGGCCAAGCTAAGCACACCACCGCGTCCGCCTCACCTTGTTCCTCCTCCTGTGCGCACTCTCCGAGCCCATGGGGGCCGGAGCTGCACCAGCGTCGGGCCACAGCCGCCATCGTCGTGCGTTCATGTGGGTGAGCCCCTTGGGGTAGCTTCCGGTGGAGATGTCCCCTCCCTAGAGTGCTCCCAGCGGTGGGGATGCTTCAACGCAACTCCGCGGCCTGCCTCGGGGCCGTGCGGGTCCCACCCTGGGAGCCGGCCATGGCTTCGCCACCGTCATGCCCTTGCCTGACGAAGCCGTCCGTCCCCTGTTTCTGTGCTCGTAAGGTTGAAGAAGGAGGGCGAAAACGAATTAGAAACTCTTCTCTGGGTCCAGATGCGAAGCCAAGACTCATATGAATAGTGTCATAAGGACTGATTGGTAATTATTTTGCAGGAAAATTGCTGAACTTTGGAAATTCATAGTAATTCATAGGAAATTCGTAAAATAGCAAATGTGGACTTTTTGGAATCCTTGTGAATTTTTCTATGCAGTAGATCTATAATATTTCATGTTTTAGTTTAATGTTTTTGCTGTAAAAATAGATTTTTCAGATTAGGTTTTCAATGCTAGTTGTATTTGTCATTTTCATAACTGTAAATGTAGGGCTCCAAATGAAGTGAAATTTTTGTGGCATGCTACTCATGTGATGTTTGATGTGTGGTAAAAATTTCATGAATTTTAGTTGTAGTATGAGTGAGTTATTGATTCATCTTGCTCTCACATGAATTCTTGCAATAGCCATTTGTCTTTTTCATAGAGGTTGATATATATGTCCAAATGGTTTGAAATTTGTACAGTAAACTATTGGGAGCATATATAGGTCACTGTAATTTTAGTAGAATTTATGGTGCACTTTTGATAGGTGTTCATAATTCCACCTAATTATCTAAATAAATTAAGAAAATGCATTAAAAGAATTTATTTAGGAATGGACACTATGTTTTCTGGTGTTCATTAGTCATTTATGAAATGTTGGTAAAGTTAGTTTTGCCCAATTATATGTTTGCAACATAAGTTAGTATTTATTTCTTGCAAACGTGGTTTCTGGACAGATCTGGGAACTTAGCAAAGTTCTTCATGATAATGTGCTTTGTTGTAAAACTTGTTTATACAAAAGTTGTAGATAATTTATGTATCTAGCTGCTGTTAAAATTTGATATCATTTGGTCAAGTAGTTTTTGAGTTATAGCTGTTTAAAGTTAGGGTACAGAATTGCTTGCTCTCTGTTTGTTAGGAATAGATTCTGGAACTTTGTAATTTTGACTTATTTAACTTTGGAATCATGCTGTGATGATTATAAATGAAATGTAGAGAATTTCATAAGCTTTCCATAATGTCTTCTTGCAAGTCATTTGGAGTTGTATATCTCCAGTTATGATTAAATTACTCAGCTGTTGGTCTAATGTCCAGAAGGTAGCAATTTCTAGTTCTAGTACTTTGATTAACTTTGTCATGCTTGGGTATTGAAGTGTGACTCATATCTTTGATGATACTTGGGTGGTACCCTGTGATCTTGTGAGACTTGTTTCTTGATTGATGTGCTTGCCCTCTTCTATGTTATGTCTTAATGAGGATTAAGTTAATTAGCTCTAGGGTTTATGTAAACTTTGGTATGCTTGCATGATTACTTTATTATTGCACTTCTATGCATTCATGCATATGCATTATTGCACCTCATTTAGGTACGCTAGCTGAAGCACGTGAAGGACCTGATGTGGAGCCAAACCCGAAGATGGAGTTGGTGGATCTATCCCGAAGATAGAAGGACCGGACAAGTGATAGATTGGGAGATGCTCGTCAAGTGAATTCATCTGACATACTCTAACTTGAGTCGGATCCCAGGCAAGCCCCGGAGCATTATAAGCCTCCTACCTTCAAAAGCAATTAATTATATATATGTTATAAGTATTGTTGCATTAAGTGGTAGGAGTTGGTTGAAAACCTTGCTGCATTATATCATTCCTTGTCCAGATATATGAATCCCTGAATCCTACATAGACTAGGATCGAGTAGATGCTTAGCCCTGCTTTAAGCGGTAGAAGTCAGGTGATTTCCTGTCACCTGCGAGATGTAGGGCTATTCTTATATGGCACGGTTGGCTATATTGCTATCGTGGAATGGAACCATGTGTTAATAAAATGAAATGAGACCGGGCGGGATGACGATAGTGAAGCAACAAGGCATGGAGGTCTTGGGTGTCGATCTATCCCCGTCTGAGTCATTTAAGGACCGATTCGCTGTACGTCCTTGAGTCATGTTGAACGCAGTCTAACACTTAGTTGGCCGGATAAGTCGTTCCGACCGCGAAGTCGAGTAGTATGGTTCAGGCCGGGAATCGAATGGTAGGTTGCTTCTTGGAGGAGAGAAAGGATGTGCTTGGGGACATTGGCATGAGACCAAGGGGGGGTTAGAGTCCCTATCACCTGGCAGAGTGTCGCCCTTGGGGTCGCGACATCATTCGGACCCGCGATTCCTGAACTGTACGAAAGATGACCTGAGCAGCCCTCGCCAGGCGCGTCTCGGTGAGTGTTAGAAATACCCCTCCAGCTGGATAGGAATTCGATTCGAATCGCCGTCGCTCCCGGTTAGTGAGCACTTGACTTGAGCAGCGGCAACGTAGATCCCATTAAATTGAACGGATGGTTAATTGGATAACGATGGAAAGGTTGCTTCAATTTATACCTGCTATGGTTAATATTGTTTGCTCCTAATAAAGTGAGTGCTCTAGTACAGGTTCTAATATAGATGACAGGTTAATGATAATTAACTTGATGCTTAAGCATTAATGATTACTTATTCATAATAAGCTTTTATGCAAAATGTTGTCAAGCTAGCCCACTTTATATCAGCCTTGCATGATCCTTGGTGTCACCTTATTTCTGGTTTATGACGGGTAAGTCTAGCTGAGTACCTTCTCGTACTCAGGGTTCTATCCCCACTTGTTGCAGGTTGTGATGTATTACGGCGACTGCAAGAGTTGGTTGGCTCCTGCCTTAGAGGCGGAGTGTGATCACGGGCATGATCCTTCTGAGTTATCTTCTCTCTAATGCTTTTGTTGGAAGTCGACCTTGGTACTGGCATATATTTGAAATAAGGGTGTTGTTAGTTTCAAATTACTTTGCTTCCGCTACTTTTGAACTTAAGTTGTAATAACTATGTTGAACTCCGATGTATATTGAATTACTTGTGAAATGATTGTAACATGTGACTTGTTATGTTGAATCACTACGATCTTGGCTTGTATGTTGGATGGTTTGAAATCCCTCGTGATTTCATTGGACTACCGGAGTTATATGGGCTCAAGTGCGAGAATTTGATCACTTCGGTGATTGTTTTTGTACTTGTGCTCTTATAATTTGGACGGTTCCGTTACAGCTGGTATCGGAGCAAGATTCAATATTAAACTTGTTGTATGTGTATTTAAAACAAAGGTTTTGTTTTCTAAAACCAGTTTTATCATCTTATAGTTATATATAGGTTTGTGAAATCTAAATTTTTAAACCTAAGTATGCCAGTGGTCAATTTCCTTATGCTCATATAAGGATTATTAGGTGGCTTATATAAGTACTAACTTGGGGGTTTTTCATTTATGCATCTACGCCCAGGCCAAGGTATGTATGTGTGATGACTCTTCCACACTATGCTACCCGGTGTGTTAGATTGGTGGTAGCCTTCATATATGAAATAGTCATATATGTCGCTAGTTTACTTTTATGCAACATCGCACCTACGCTCAGGTAAGTGTGAGTTGTGAGAGCATGACCGTACAACCTGCGGTCTAGGGGAGAGCTAGTTTTGGTTACTGGATTATTTACATGTTACACACATGTATATATGAAGGTACTTAATTGTGGGAGATTGATGATTCGGGTAGTTTTGGTGCTACATGTATATATACGGGGGTATATGTACATGGGAGTACTTAGAATTTTACTTCTCTGATTCCATTGTGTGCTATATTGGGAAATGTTGGGCTGCAATGAAACTTTTCTGCAGGTACGCTAACCACGAATGCGTAAGTCGAATGTAGCTGACGACTAGCTATATATCGAAAGAGCGCGTGTTATGCCACCGACATAGAACGTGATCGCCACCTTAGGTTGGCAATCTTGTGAGGACGAATAGGACGAAGCATGCATTATCATGATTGTTGCTTTATGCATAGCTATGCTCCTCTCACCCTTGTTCGATAATAAGTAACTTGTGATCAATGTGTTGCACTATCTCCCTTGTGTGGAGTTAAACGATAATGCCTTGTTCCATGTTGCTTGAATAGGAAGTGCTTAGAAAAGTGTGTGCTTAGCCTTGCTAGAAATAAGTGGGTATATGCTTGAAACTATAGTTGTCCTTTAGCTTAGCCAAGTGGCGGATATGTTGTCATACAAGCGTTTGCAAATGCTTTAGACCTCACCTAAGTAATTGTGATCCTTATTAATGAATTAAATTGGTTGGTCTAAGGTAATAATATTTAGAGCTACTAGAATAACATGTTTGTGTGCTCTCTTGTTAAGTAGAACAAAGGCAAGCTTTGTTTTGCTTGTCGAATGTTGGCTGCTAGAACGTTTTCTGTTGTAGTGATACTTTTATAGTCATAATGGTGTTTCCTGTAGTTATGGAGAATACCAAAGTTGTAGCCAACTTACTTTTCTAGCTTGTACTAAAATTTCATGACCCTAGGTCTTATGGTTTGGGAGTTATGAATTTTAGAAGTTTACTGTCAGGTTTTGCTTATGTTCAGAACAGATCTGAATGTTTGCTTTATTTGACCTATGTACGTATGGAATCATGTCTTGGAAATATTAGAGGAAGTGTAGTACTTTTTCCAAGCTTTCCAAAATGCTAAAGATCACTACTTTTGATGGTATAAATCTCTAGTTGTGAGCTTACAAAGTGGAATGACAGAATCTGTCCAAATCTGGGCAGAGATGTCTTCTTTGTCTTGTTTGGCCTTGTTAGCTGTAGAATCATCTTAATATGATAATAAGAAAGTTATAGATAACTTAATAAGCTTTACATAAAGTTAAGGTCCAGCCTTGTTGTGTCTCTAGAACTTCAGTTACGCATTTTTGAAGTTCTTGTCAGTTTTCTGTACATATTGGTATAGATCTGAAACATTAACAATTTTGGTCATGTTAAGCTATGAATTAGTTTTTGGTATGAATAACTAAAGTGTAGTCATCTTCCTAAGCTTTCTAGAAAGTCTAGGATCACCTTTGTGGGATGTCTATAACCTCAGTTTTGGTTGAAACAAGTAAGTACTGCATTGCTGTCCAGATTCTGGGCACATGCTAAGTTGGCTTCCTTAGCTGGCGTTGTTTTGAGCTAAACTGGTAGTTAGTTCATGCTTGAGATAAATGCTTGTTTTGGGTGAGTCTTGTGCCTTGTATTGGTTGCTTAAGCCATTCGTTTGAATTTTCTCAAATGACTGCTTGATTGTGATGTTGTATGTGTGTTTGTTACTTTGGGTAAAGCCATAGTTATCACCTCGTTTGTCCTCGGTGAGCATACGAGGGTCGCATAGCTTTATCCTAGAACAACGTTCACGTTACATAATTGTATGATTGTTGTCTTCCATTAGGTTCTCTCTTAGGAGTCTAAGCCTGTAGACTTAGTGGTTAGTCCTTGAATGTTTGTATCCATGCCTTTGCTTGACCGAAAGCCCAAAGTTTAGTTCTCCGATATGTTTGCATAAGCTGTGGATGTTTTGCAACCCTTTTTGTGAAGACCCTTATCGACTGACCAACCAAGTTAACTTCCATCAACGCTAGCCTTTGACCATGGTTCGTACATTGCCAGTCGTGGAGAACGTACCCAAATCCATGTTGGACCTTCCGGTTACCTATTCCCAAAGGTTAGCTAGTGTGACGTAACGTCTCTCTGCTATGGCATGTAAATCGTTTGCTTGTAAATTCATGCATCTACCTTATCAACTCAATCTTTGGTTGACATATCGGTTTCTGCTTTAAAGTTGGTTAATCCGTCCCCAACCTTCTCAGTCTCGAGATGTTTATCAGTCTTGATCTCATGTTGTTGCCTAACATGAATGAATCTCCTGTCAATCTTTTATCTGGTACTCCCCTCGGTGGACGCAAGTCGTACGTAGAATTTAAGCAAGAGTCTCTTGCTCAGTTATCCTTGGCAATTGTGCGATGTTCTCTTGTGCTATATTTTGATCTTTGGATCATTTTTGTGTTGATTTTAAACCTTGTGACTACCTTTGCTTGCTATCCCTCCTTGTATGGCGCTTGCTCTTACAGCCCATTGGTGCCACTTGAAATTTCACTTTCGTTGTGCGTTTAGTAATGGTGTTATGAGTAGCCACTGATGGTGCCGCGACGAGACCAAGGGCCTCCTGTGGCTGCAGACACATGGCTGGCTGCTTGGCACGCGCTGGTATCACGGTTTCTAGTCATGATCCACTATGAAACGACAGTCGGGGTGTTATTTTCTCGTGTTCCTTTTCTTGATTATCTCTCCATATCATATCGTAAGATCCACATCTTAGACCGAAAGTAGTAGAGCTTACTCCTGAAGTTGCTAAGAGGATAACCTTTGAAGAACAGGTCACCGACATAAACATTAACAGACCGCAATAGGTGGTAGACAAGTGGCTCTCCTTAGTTGTTCCAGTATTGACAACTCAATCTAGTGAGCAACTTATCTCATCTCTGTTGGATAAAAAGGACACCCAACACTTGATGTTGGACAAGTCATCTGTTGGATAAGACTCGATCGTCACATTATGCAAATGTTAACCTTTGTATACATAATGACCATACAATCGAAATCACTATCTTTGGTGTGACTCCTTATCTGCTGGCTTCGATGGCAATCATTTGCTCTACATCAACAACAATTGTTGTGATCAAGAGTGGATTTTTGGAACTTTTTAGTGCTGAGAGACAACTGATTAGTTACCAATAGGAATGGTTAATCTCCAGCTAGGTAACGACTCTTTGGTAGCTACGAAGGCTGTCTTACAGAGCAATAACCAACAAGAAGTTAGTCAACTAGCCAACAACTTGAATGATATTCTATCTTCTAGAGCCGTTGTGACCAAGTCAATTCCATCTTGGACAATCATACAGATAGGGCAAGATGTTCAATCAGCTGTGATGAAGAATTAGAGAAATGCATGCCCTAGTTTCGATCAACATCCTTGTGCCCTTAGGTGCCACAAATAGTTTGTTCATCACTCTGTTGGACGATCTCTTGAGTGGTCTTAAGGATCCTGTTGTACACCCTTTCGCCTGGATTTTATGTCCTCTCATCAACAATTATTGGGACAATCAAGGGTTCTCCGAGTAAATTGGTAAATCAAAAGCAAATTGAAAAGAGTCAAACAACAGATTTCCCAGCTTAGAGTTGATGTTGATCCTAAAGAGGAAGCCTCACGGTGAAAAGTTAGCCTGACAAAGCTAGTTTCACTATGTTGCAAGTCAAACTCAACTTACTGTGCAACTGCCTCACGAAGGGGATTGTACTCAACTTGCTCGGTAGTGAGTTAATTACCGAAGTCGGTAAATACTTGCAATTTTTGCTGTCTACCAGACCTTGCTATATCTTTCTTTAGCAATAATTGCTAATACTCACTGATCTTTGGTACCTTAAGGTGTTCTTACCCAAGAGGTTGCATCTGATTCAACCCAGATAACTGTTGCCTATGGATAAAAGAATCTTATTAGGAAGCTGTTGGCAGGAATACGAAGCCGACAAAGTCAGCTATCACATTCACTGACCCCTCGACAGACTCAGATAATACAATGTTGTCGTCAGAGAAAGAGAACTGCACGCGTGGAACCACAAGTAGTTTTTCCTTTAGTTGGTGTCTAAATGAATGAACATTTACGACCAACATAGACCCTGTCTATTGGTTAGTCAGTATCCTATAGCCTCAGAGTATATTGGTCGCCTATGATCTCACCCTTTTGGAAGGTTGTGCTCAAGCCATTTTGGTAGAGGACTGCTTTTCAAACTTTGTGAACATAGAGTCATTTTAACGAGTATACTTCTGAAGATTTTGGTCTAGTGTAAAGTTCATACGGACTATGCTGTGCTCACTTAAGAATCAGATACTTGTGAGTGGTTCACTCATGGACCAAATGATCTCCGTACACTGAGAATGCAGTACGTGCTATCTTGGATTCCTCCTAAAGTAACAATGCTTAATGGAAGTCAATGAAGGAAATTCTTCAGACGAATTTTACCCTGAAGAGTAAGTATCAGAAAGTGCCTTTGGTCAAATTGTTCACCGATGTTGAAGCTTTGTAGCTGAATGCTATAGCAGATGTTGGGAACTAGATAACATGTCTCTCTTCCTTAAAAGGTCTTCCATTCCGAATCTCGGGACGCGATTCTTTTAAGGGGGGAGGGCTGTAACACCCCAGGTGTTTATCACCAATTAGGCAGTGGGTTTGAGCTCAAATATGATAGATTAAGTCGAGATGACAATGTCAAGGTCAACCTACGAAGAAGAGCCTAATTTAAACTTGGATGTTACTCCTTTGCTTTACATATAGACCATGTTCAAAGATATATGTTCGGATGGTGTTGTTGCCATATCTTCATGTGTCTCACCTTGGTACCTATCTATATTGATCCCTGGAAAAGTTTCATGAAGTTTGGAATCAAAAAGTCACATGAAATGATAAGTTATATGCTTGTTTGGATTATGACTAAAACCTGCCTTACATCCCATGGGCGCTAGTGTTGTGCAACATACAAATGCAATATGTGCAACACATCTTGGACACAGGTGGAACACCCTAGTGGAACATGTGTAACATGTATCTTGAAACAACCACATGAAATGACCATAGCATTTCACTTGATTTCTATGTTTCAAGGCATGTGAGGCCTGCACTTTTGTGCAACCTATGCATGGTGGGTATGTTTGGCCTCTACAACACCTTAACTACACTTAGGACACTCCATGGAACAATGTTCATGTTGATCATTTTGCCTAAATGTGCTTCTAAGTGATGGTTGACCATGTATGGACCCTGGAACACTTTTGTTTGACCGTTTCAAAAGTGTGACCTAGGAGCTTTGCATGACTGTGCACCCTTTAGCAAAGTTGTAGAAAATTTTATAAGGAACAAAAGTTGTAAAGGTGACAAATCTTGAAAAGGTGCACAACATGTCCAAAAATGTCTAACAACCCAGAAATTCCCTGCTGTTAGCCATCCTGAAAATTTCTAAGTGTTGGGGTCGAATTTCAGTTTCATGTACCTTACTTTGGAGCTTTATATCTTGCAACACAAGCTGATCCAGACCTTGATCCTTAAATGAAAGTTGTAGTCTATATCATGTAGAACAAACTTTGTTTTTGAACCCAGAGCTAGATCAACTTGGAACTAAGTCAAACAGAGGTTCGAAGTTGGAACCTGCTGCTGATTTCAGGACTTAGAAATATTCTAAGTCTAGAATTCGTCGACATCGGCATTGGCATTCCGCGTTCTCCGAAATTCATTAAGCAACTTGAGTTGGTCCAAAAACAAAAGTTGAAGGTTATATTGTGGAGAAGAGCATACAAAAAGTTGCATGGAGTTTGACCAAGTTTTGACCTCCGAAGGCGAGCTCCCGTGACTGTTATCAAAACACTGACACTGTCACTTTGGAGCCTAATTAACTGCTAATCCATTGCTCAAATGACCTTGGTCTCTTAATGAAAAATGTAGAGCTGGACGAGTACAGAAAACTTCGTTTTGGGCCCATGGACCAAATCGGCCCGTAACTGGTCCAAACCTGCGCTCCACCATAACCACACCGGTGCCCGCCACCTGTTCGACCGCTTGCCGACGTGGTCGCCGCGCATGGACGCCGCGCGCCTCCGCTGTTGCCGCGTGCCCTGCTCTCTGCCGCGTGCCCTGCGCCGCACTCCAAGTAGTGGAACTCCAGGAAGACTCGCCTCCCCACTCCCAGCTCTTCTCCTCGCCTCTCTCCGCGTGCCCTCTCGCGGCCACCATGGCCGAGCTCCAGAGCTCGCGGCCACGCTGTCGTTCTTGCTGTTGTATTCGGTCGCAGGCCAAGCTAAGCACACCACCGCGTCCGCCTCACCTTGTTCCTCCTCCTGTGCGCACTCTCCGAGCCCATGGGGGCCGGAGCTGCACCAGCGTCGGGCCACAGCCGCCATCGTCGTGCGTTCATGTGGGTGAGCCCCTTGGGGTAGCTTCCGGTGGAGATGTCCCCTCCCTAGAGTGCTCCCAGCGGTGGGGATGCTTCAACGCAACTCCGCGGCCTGCCTCGGGGCCGTGCGGGTCCCACCCTGGGAGCCGGCCATGGCTTCGCCACCGTCATGCCCTTGCCTGACGAAGCCGTCCGTCCCCTGTTTCTGTGCTCGTAAGGTTGAAGAAGGAGGGCGAAAACGAATTAGAAACTCTTCTCTGGGTCCAGATGCGAAGCCAAGACTCATATGAATAGTGTCATAAGGACTGATTGGTAATTATTTTGCAGGAAAATTGCTGAACTTTGGAAATTCATAGTAATTCATAGGAAATTCGTAAAATAGCAAATGTGGACTTTTTGGAATCCTTGTGAATTTTTCTATGCAGTAGATCTATAATATTTCATGTTTTAGTTTAATGTTTTTGCTGTAAAAATAGATTTTTCAGATTAGGTTTTCAATGCTAGTTGTATTTGTCATTTTCATAACTGTAAATGTAGGGCTCCAAATGAAGTGAAATTTTTGTGGCATGCTACTCATGTGATGTTTGATGTGTGGTAAAAATTTCATGAATTTTAGTTGTAGTATGAGTGAGTTATTGATTCATCTTGCTCTCACATGAATTCTTGCAATAGCCATTTGTCTTTTTCATAGAGGTTGATATATATGTCCAAATGGTTTGAAATTTGTACAGTAAACTATTGGGAGCATATATAGGTCACTGTAATTTTAGTAGAATTTATGGTGCACTTTTGATAGGTGTTCATAATTCCACCTAATTATCTAAATAAATTAAGAAAATGCATTAAAAGAATTTATTTAGGAATGGACACTATGTTTTCTGGTGTTCATTAGTCATTTATGAAATGTTGGTAAAGTTAGTTTTGCCCAATTATATGTTTGCAACATAAGTTAGTATTTATTTCTTGCAAACGTGGTTTCTGGACAGATCTGGGAACTTAGCAAAGTTCTTCATGATAATGTGCTTTGTTGTAAAACTTGTTTATACAAAAGTTGTAGATAATTTATGTATCTAGCTGCTGTTAAAATTTGATATCATTTGGTCAAGTAGTTTTTGAGTTATAGCTGTTTAAAGTTAGGGTACAGAATTGCTTGCTCTCTGTTTGTTAGGAATAGATTCTGGAACTTTGTAATTTTGACTTATTTAACTTTGGAATCATGCTGTGATGATTATAAATGAAATGTAGAGAATTTCATAAGCTTTCCATAATGTCTTCTTGCAAGTCATTTGGAGTTGTATATCTCCAGTTATGATTAAATTACTCAGCTGTTGGTCTAATGTCCAGAAGGTAGCAATTTCTAGTTCTAGTACTTTGATTAACTTTGTCATGCTTGGGTATTGAAGTGTGACTCATATCTTTGATGATACTTGGGTGGTACCCTGTGATCTTGTGAGACTTGTTTCTTGATTGATGTGCTTGCCCTCTTCTATGTTATGTCTTAATGAGGATTAAGTTAATTAGCTCTAGGGTTTATGTAAACTTTGGTATGCTTGCATGATTACTTTATTATTGCACTTCTATGCATTCATGCATATGCATTATTGCACCTCATTTAGGTACGCTAGCTGAAGCACGTGAAGGACCTGATGTGGAGCCAAACCCGAAGATGGAGTTGGTGGATCTATCCCGAAGATAGAAGGACCGGACAAGTGATAGATTGGGAGATGCTCGTCAAGTGAATTCATCTGACATACTCTAACTTGAGTCGGATCCCAGGCAAGCCCCGGAGCATTATAAGCCTCCTACCTTCAAAAGCAATTAATTATATATATGTTATAAGTATTGTTGCATTAAGTGGTAGGAGTTGGTTGAAAACCTTGCTGCATTATATCATTCCTTGTCCAGATATATGAATCCCTGAATCCTACATAGACTAGGATCGAGTAGATGCTTAGCCCTGCTTTAAGCGGTAGAAGTCAGGTGATTTCCTGTCACCTGCGAGATGTAGGGCTATTCTTATATGGCACGGTTGGCTATATTGCTATCGTGGAATGGAACCATGTGTTAATAAAATGAAATGAGACCGGGCGGGATGACGATAGTGAAGCAACAAGGCATGGAGGTCTTGGGTGTCGATCTATCCCCGTCTGAGTCATTTAAGGACCGATTCGCTGTACGTCCTTGAGTCATGTTGAACGCAGTCTAACACTTAGTTGGCCGGATAAGTCGTTCCGACCGCGAAGTCGAGTAGTATGGTTCAGGCCGGGAATCGAATGGTAGGTTGCTTCTTGGAGGAGAGAAAGGATGTGCTTGGGGACATTGGCATGAGACCAAGGGGGGGTTAGAGTCCCTATCACCTGGCAGAGTGTCGCCCTTGGGGTCGCGACATCATTCGGACCCGCGATTCCTGAACTGTACGAAAGATGACCTGAGCAGCCCTCGCCAGGCGCGTCTCGGTGAGTGTTAGAAATACCCCTCCAGCTGGATAGGAATTCGATTCGAATCGCCGTCGCTCCCGGTTAGTGAGCACTTGACTTGAGCAGCGGCAACGTAGATCCCATTAAATTGAACGGATGGTTAATTGGATAACGATGGAAAGGTTGCTTCAATTTATACCTGCTATGGTTAATATTGTTTGCTCCTAATAAAGTGAGTGCTCTAGTACAGGTTCTAATATAGATGACAGGTTAATGATAATTAACTTGATGCTTAAGCATTAATGATTACTTATTCATAATAAGCTTTTATGCAAAATGTTGTCAAGCTAGCCCACTTTATATCAGCCTTGCATGATCCTTGGTGTCACCTTATTTCTGGTTTATGACGGGTAAGTCTAGCTGAGTACCTTCTCGTACTCAGGGTTCTATCCCCACTTGTTGCAGGTTGTGATGTATTACGGCGACTGCAAGAGTTGGTTGGCTCCTGCCTTAGAGGCGGAGTGTGATCACGGGCATGATCCTTCTGAGTTATCTTCTCTCTAATGCTTTTGTTGGAAGTCGACCTTGGTACTGGCATATATTTGAAATAAGGGTGTTGTTAGTTTCAAATTACTTTGCTTCCGCTACTTTTGAACTTAAGTTGTAATAACTATGTTGAACTCCGATGTATATTGAATTACTTGTGAAATGATTGTAACATGTGACTTGTTATGTTGAATCACTACGATCTTGGCTTGTATGTTGGATGGTTTGAAATCCCTCGTGATTTCATTGGACTACCGGAGTTATATGGGCTCAAGTGCGAGAATTTGATCACTTCGGTGATTGTTTTTGTACTTGTGCTCTTATAATTTGGACGGTTCCGTTACAGGTTGCAGAATGGCTTCTTGCCTGTCAAGGTGAGTACTGGGCTGCGGTCATGGTGTGCCACTCTTGAAGGGGGGCTCCATTCGCCTAGACGCTGAAACCTCGCGGCTACTAACTTGTTAGGGTAATTAGTGAAAGGCTTCGTAGTGAACCCTGCCGACTTACCTTGGAAGTGAGTCAAGAGGTTGGCCACCTTGGGCACAGGGGTATTCACGACTCAAGGTGAAAGTGTACACACTCTGCAGAGTTTGATCAAACTGATATATCAGCCGTGCTCACGGACACGAGCGGCCTGGATCCTTTTCGAGATAGATGGTTCTATGGATGGTTTGGGATATGATTAATGTTGATGGTGATAACTAATTATATTCACATGGGAGCCATAAGCATAACTTAGAAACATAGGCATAATAAATAAAATATGACCAACTAAAAATGCTTACCGCAGTACAACTGAGTCAAGCCTTCTTGAGCCTTGCATAACCTCATGGTATACTTGCTGAGCATGGTGAGCTGACGCTTGTCGTTGTCACCAATAAAAATCCCGGATGGGTACCAGATGGTGATTCCAGTGAAGAGTTTCCTGAAGGTTTCCATGAGTACTAGGCGAGTGCTCCCCCAGTCAACCGTCCCTGTGGAGTATGGAATCCCGAAGAGAAGATATAGAATAGTTTCCGCTACGCTTTGTAATAGTTGTAAGTTTTGATGTAACTATGTTCGATATATAATAAAGCATTGTTCTTGATATTCTCCATATTTGTCGCTATATGTGTCGTGTGGACATCCTGGGCACACATATAGTTAGCGCTTGGTATTCTTCGGAAAACCGGGTGCGACAAAGTATGGTGAGCTGACGCTTGTCGTTGTCACCAATAAAAATCCCGGATGGGTACCAGATGGTGATTCTAGTGAAGAGTTTTCTGAAGGTTTCCATGAGTACTAGGCGAGTGCTCCCCCAGTCAACCGTCCCTGTGGAGTATGGAATCCCGAAGAGAAGATATAGAATAGTTTCCGCTACGCTTTGTAATAGTTGTAAGTTTTGATGTAACTATGTTCGATATATAATAAAGCATTGTTCTTGATATTCTCCATATTTGTCGCTATATGTGTCGTGTGGACATCCTGGGCACACATATAGTTAGCGCTTGGTATTCTTCGGAAAACCGTGTGCGACAAAGTGGTATCAGAGCAATGTTGACTGTAGGACGCTCGGCCTAGTTAGAAATGGTCGTTTTATAAACTTATTTTAATAAAACTAATCTTAGCTTCCTCCCCCTTATGCTTTGTGAAATATAAAAATGCTCTTTACCGGAAATCTTTTGTTTCTCTAAGATCTATGAGGATGCATGTGAAGTTGAAGATTCTACATCAACAAGAAGAATCGCCACACCAAAGAAGACTGAAGATTTCAAGATCATTTTGTCCTATGCCTAATATAAGTAGGTTTTAATCCGAGTGCTTTTACGTTAGTAACGATGCTAAGGTAAGTGCTAGTATGTTCCCGATCAAGGACAACATCATGTTAGTGTGCTCTTACACGGTTGAATGTTTTGTTATGATGTCCATGTATGATTTGGCTCTTTGTAATGAGTGTCTCTTCAGTGAATCTCGGGACGAGATTCCTGTAAGGGGGTAGTTTGTCACACCCCAAAATTTTGATTTTGGGATGTGAATAGAAAACACTTAACAAAATAAATGATTTGGTATTTTTCTAAAATTTTCCAAGCTTTAATCAGTTTGTTGTCAATCAAGTGGGTGAAAGAAAAACAAATTTATAAAATTTTACAGTTTAATATAACTTGTTTGTTGCATTTCATGCCTTTGCATAATTTTTTTTGGCTGAAAAATGAATTTAGAAAACTCGATAAAGTCTCGAATAGGATTTGCTCTATTTATTAAATATATATATATAAAGTTCAAAATTATGTTTGTGTTTCAAAAGTGTTTGGAAATAAAATTTATATGTATTTCAAATTATATTTAAACGAGTCTAAAAGAATAGCTTAAAAACATATTTCGAAATGAGCTTAAATATTAACTGCAAATCATATTTGAAAAACATTATCAAATTTATTTATTTTTGCTTTCAAAACTGACTTCAAAATAAATTCTAAAAAGGTTTCTGAAATGTAGTTTAAAATGGTTTGTAAAATGAGGTTTTTAAGAGATAGCTTCGAAAACATATTTGTTGTCAAATCTTTGTTCATCCATCATCCTTCCCATATTCTCATCACATCATCACTTTTCATCCTTTGAAGAAATCATGTCCCTTAATCGTAAACTCAATTTCCTTTCTCTCCGTATCTCATATATATTTTCTTTGTCTATATATTTAATTATTTGCACGTCATTTGTTCTCAAGTATGCAATACTCAGCAGGTCATTCACTCTCTTCACGTCGCTTGCATGATTACATTGTTCATATATCTCCTTCCATCTCACAACAACAAGATAGCTCGTCTCTTCGCCTTGCCACCATAATGACCGATCGTTTCTAGATCATGCAGGCAAAATGAACTCATCTCCACCCACGTGCCACTATCAAGCATAATTCTCAACCTTCCAAGTCCCATTTTCCACTATTGATCCCCACTCAATTTTGTTCCTCTGTACTTCATGGCTAGCACGTGAATAGCCCAATAAACAATTCATTCATGCCATTATGTACATGCATGCCACAAATATCTCTCTCCTTAACCTACATGGGCTGCTCGCATTGATGCACCAGCGCATGCAACTGCATGCTTGCTAGCGACTATTTCATCTACCTTGTGCTGACGTTGTGGATGTCTTCCGGTGACTTCTAGAGTTCTAGCAAGTGCTCATTCAACTCATAGCAGAACTGTCAATCTCATCAAGGAATACAACTATAGGTGCCCACTGCATCACTCATCAGTTTCCACCACCTGGGAGCATCGCAGCAAAAACGTCAATCATAGTGGTCATCAACTCGAGCGCCACTACCAATGGCCTCTCATATTGCGGACTGTTGCTATGCCGGCCCAGTCCTATAAAACCCAGCACACCGGCCCCCAAAGATTCATCCCCTTCTGTGCCGGTGCCACCCCTCGATCGAGTTTCTCATCATCTACGCCGCCTCCGCAAGGAAGTTCTATAGCTGCTTGGCAAGATTTTTCTCCATTTTGCCGGAGCAGAGCCTGCCTTTGAGATCATCATCGCAGTTTCATCTTTTGCCAACTAGATCTTCACTGATGGCGGCCATCCACCCGTTGGTAAGAAGCGTTGCTCTTTTTCTGTTCTATCTATTGCCGATTGTCTACATACCCTATCCTTTTTTGTATCCCGGCCAATACAGGCACTAGTAAACTCAACCTTCATTGACGTCTTCTTTTGGTGTCGCATTTTGCTGGTATGCACCGGCAACAAGGCAAGCGCCGACGAGCTTCACTGCCGCGCGCATGGTCCCCTCCTCACTGAGGCATCTCTGCTGTTTCCATCAACTACTCGGCGCCAGCCAGGAGGGCTCGTCACTGTCGTCTCGCCGTGGTCCATGGCCAATCGGCCGTCCACCATCACGTATATGTAAGAAACCTTTCCTGTGTTGCTCCTTCCAACTTATAACTCAGTACGGAACGTGAGCATGCATATCTAGAGTCCATATTCTGTTAAACATCATCCATCGGCTACATCGATTGTTTATTCCTTTGAAAAGATAGTACTTTTGTTCCCCTACAGTGGTTCCAAATTTCAGAAATCTGAACCTCAGTACAGAACCCTCAAAGCCAACAGTTTGCTTCTATTCTAGCTTAATCTATCTATGATTTACATGCATATGCTTGATGACGTGCATGAGTGCACAAGCCCACAGGTCAAATTAAATTCATATTATACACCTTGTCAATGTCAGCCTTACATCACGTTGATATCATACACAAGTCGTTTTCTTCCAATAAAATAATTCTACTATATTCCTATAAATATCCCTTTAGCAATCTAACTCACATTCCTTTTATTGTTCTACACCTCGTTGTCATCCTGGTTGCTAGCCCTTGATATCTCACCATAATTCCTTTTTTTTGGCTTAAATTTATTGTTTCAAAAATAGTTAGTTTATTTAAAACGTCAATTTTATGATTTAACCCCTAAAACTTTAAAAGCTCGCCATAACCCGTTTTAGGTGTTTTTGCACTCACGAGACCGTAGAATCACGTCTTCGTGTGAGAATCATTTTTGTAATGATTGGTGTATTGCTTTTAGGGTCATTTTCAGGTGCTTGAGCCAATTGTTGCTATCGATAGAAGAAGATATGCAGTGATGGTTTGGGAGGAAAAGTTGGAAAGTTGGAGCGAATAATTGGAGGCAAGTGTAACATGAGTTCCCTTGTTACCTAATAACCTTATAATCACTTTCATATACATGTGTCTAATATGATGCTAAGGATCTTACCTAGTACTTTTGATACCCTATACTCCTTGTTTACCATGGGCTCATGCATGTGGGTAGCTTTGCTTAGCTTGCAATTACCAAATATTGTAATGTTAATATTGGTTAATGACTTATGGAATCAATGGTTAAAATGATGCTTCTGGCAACATGGACACAAGGGGGCTAGAGCATTGGGCCTTGTTGGGTGCTCTAGTCTGCCCTCCGTAAGGACTGAATCTTAAAGTGGCAATCCAGGACTTCCGTACAGCCTTGAGAATCAAAATGGGCACGATCTTAGTCGTATAGCTAGTTTTCTCTAGCTTGTTAGTAGTTACCGAAAGTTTTCGGCGCAAGAGGGGGGACTAGGTTGCAGAATGGCTTCTTGCCTGTCAAGGTGAGTACTGGGCTGCGGTCATGGTGTGCCACTCTTGAAGGGGGGCTCCATTCGCCTAGACGCTGAAACCTCGCGGCTACTAACTTGTTAGGGTAATTAGTGAAAGGCTTCGTAGTGAACCCTGCCGACTTACCTTGGAAGTGAGTCAAGAGGTTGGCCACCTTGGGCACAGGGGTATTCACGACTCAAGGTGAAAGTGTACACACTCTGCAGAGTTTGATCAAACTGATATATCAGCCGTGCTCACGGACACGAGCGGCCTGGATCCTTTTCGAGATAGATGGTTCTATAGATGGTTTGGGATATGATTAATGTTGATGGTGATAACTAATTATATTCACATGGGAGCCATAAGCATAACTTAGAAACATAGACATAATAAATAAAATATGACCAACTAAAAATGCTTACCGTAGTACAACTGAGTCAAGCCTTCTTGAGCCTTGCATAACCTCATGGTATACTTGCTGAGCATGGTGAGCTGACGCTTGTCGTTGTCACCAATAAAAATCCCGGATGGGTACCAGATGGTGATTCCAGTGAAGAGTTTCCTGAAGGTTTCCATGAGTACTAGGCGAGTGCTCCCCCAGTCAACCGTCCCTGTGGAGTATGGAATCCCGAAGAGAAGATATAGAATAGTTTCCGCTACGCTTTGTAATAGTTGTAAGTTTTGATGTAACTATGTTCGATATATAATAAAGCATTGTTCTTGATATTCTCCATATTTGTCGCTATATGTGTCGTGTGGACATCCTGGGCACACATATAGTTAGCGCTTGGTATTCTTCGGAAAACCGGGTGCGACAATTGTGTAGACGTGGTGTCTATACCGTATTTATCTGCGATTGCACCCTATATGCCGGATTGTGGGGTAGTTCGCGATAGTGACAGCTTCGTTGATTCTTATATAGTCCCCCTCTCGTGTATAGGGCAGGCAGAGCAACACTATTACAGGGGAGTGATTGCTATGTTCTTCATCTTCCTTGCTAATATTCACTATGCATGGATATAGTCTTTTCTCACCATGATTGCCAAGTATAATTGCACTAATTATGATATGCTAGACTTTATAGTTAATAATAACTTAGGGAATATCTTTGTAGTTCATCCTAATTCCATGCTAATGACTTGCTAGAATATCTGTTGAGGTGCTTATCATTATTATATGTGGCTAGCTGATCAGATTAATTATCTTTGTCACCATTATCACTTTACCTTTACTTAATGTGACATTTATACCTGTATAAAGAGATTGATAAATACTCTCGGTTATACATGCAATGATGTGTACTCAGTTCCATATTCTCATTCCATTATCAACCATGATACTTAGAAATCCCTTCCCAGTGGTAAAAATATAAATAACGATACCTGGAATACTTCCCGGTTAAAATGCTACATCGGTATTAATCTGTGCGCTTGCATATCCCTTTTATTATTTATCTTGATGAGCAAATGCATATTTCAATACCGCGTCTCTCATGTCATGCTGGGGATGACAACTTGGCTTAAGTGGCATGAGGGATAGGTTTGGCATTTTTGGCGCCGTTATCAGAATTAGAAAACTAAGTCTACTTTTGGTAGTGACGTTAAGAATGCCCAACAAGCATTTTTGGCGCCGTTGCCGGGGAAGGTTGATTACTAAGTAGGAATGAATATGGAACTTTGAGTCATCATTTGCATCACTAATCTGATCGAGCTTATCAATTCTCTTATACAGTTTTACCCCTGTATTTTCCATTTTGATTATTTATTGCAGGGTGATGCATGAATAGAAGACATCTTCCAGACAACTTTGTTGACGATCCCGAAGCCTTATTCAAAAGAACAAGAGCCAAGCTCAAGAAGACATCGTCAACACTTCAGCACAAAGCTTCATCCAAATCCGAAGACCGCCGAAGTTTCATCCGGAATTTGTCGACTGAATTCGAAGCCATGGCGAACAAGTCGATCCGCGAGTTCTCAGCTCCCACTACGGACAACATCCGCACTGGACCTGCTGGGAAGATCGACCGCAACTTCGAGCTCAAGCCTGGGCTCATCAACATGGTGCAAGCTAACCAGTTCTGTGGGAAGCCACATGAAGACGCTAGTGCTCATCTTCAACACTTCCTGGAGATCTGCAACACTTTCACCATGGCTGAAGTCCCCAGAGACGCCATACTACTTCGCCTTTTCCTATTCTCACTGTTGGGGAGAGCGAAGTAGTGGTTCTACGCTACAAAGGAGAAGAACACTACGTGGGCACTCTGCTCCACGAACTTTCTGGCCAAATTCTTTCCCATGGGCAAGACCAATGCTCTCCGTGGGAAGATTACAAGTTTTCAGCAACAACATGATGAATCCGTTCCAGAAGCATGGGAGCGTTTCCAAGACTACATCCTAGAATGTCCCCATCATGGAATGGAAAGCTGGCTACTGATGCACACATTTTATCATGGGCTCATTAACAGTGCCCGTGAAACCATGGATACTACAGCTGGAGGAGCATTCCTATCACTCACCATACCTCAAGCCACAGCTCTTGTGGAGAAGATGGCATCCAACCAAGGTTGGAATGAAGAAAGAACTCAGACACGCAAGAGAGGTGGAGGTATGCACCAGCTCAAGGAGGTAGACATGCTGTCTGCCAAGCTAGACCTACTCATGAAGAAGCTCGATGATCGAGCTGGAGAAAAGAAAGAAGTCATGCACGTCTACGACTCCCACATGACTTGTGAGGAGTGTGGAGGTACTGGACACTCGGGCAATCACTGTCCTGAGTTGCTGGAGGACGTGAACTACATCAATAATAACAACAACAACTACTACAACCGTCCTCAGCAGAATCAAGGTTGGAATCAACAGAGGCCTAACTACTCAGGTAATTACCAAGGTAACAATTCTTTCAATAATAATAATAATTATCCACCTTTGAGAGAGTTAGTGTCCAACCAAGGAAAGCTAATGGATAACCTGTCTAAGAAATTGGCATCTAATGATAAAATACTAGAAAATATAAATAATAGAATGGATAATTTCTCTACTGCCATCAAGAACCAGATTAGCTTTAATAAAATGATTGAATCTCAGTTGAATCAAATAGCTGCTGCTGTTCCTGCTACTAACCCCGGTATACCATCACAACCGGAAGGACTAGAATCTGCAGATCTTGTAGACATGTTTGATGCAGGAGATTACTGGAGTAACCCTATCGTGGAAGTAAGTACTGACCGTCTGCCGGTCAAGAGAGGCGATCCAGGACGCCCCGTCATCCCGATCTCCATCGGCATGCGAGACTTCCCAGAAGCACTCTGTGACTTTGGCTCCAGTGTCAACATCATGCCCAGGGTACTCTATGAAAAACTCTTTTCACAACCATTATTAGAAACAACCATGTGTTTGCAGCTTGCAGATAGGACACTGAGTTTCCCGAGAGGAATATTGAAGAACATCTGTGTCCGAGTGGGTTCCTCGTACGCTCCAGCAGACTTCGTAGTGATAGAGACCGGTTCTGATGAGAGGGCTCCCGTCATCCTAGGGAGACCATTCCTGAACACCACGGGAGCTGTCATCTATGCTAGTGCTGCCAAGATCAGTTTCTACATCAAGGGGAGGAAGGAAACGTTTTCCTTCAAGAACAAGACCGCACAAATCCCAGAGCAACCCCAATATGAACCAAGGAAGAGGACCAACAGGAGGAACAAGAGCAAGAAGCAAGTATGGACCGAGACAGCTAAGATGGTCACTGCCGTGCACAAAGGTCAAGATCGCCAACTCAAGTCACCGTTCTTGCCTAAGAAGGACGACCCAGGTATGCCAAGCATTTATTGCTCCATTAATGGGTCCCACTTCTACAAGACACTTTGCGACACTGGGTCGAGCGTCAACATAATGGCCAAGGTCACCTATGAACTTCTGTTCGGAACCATGCCCTTAAACCCAACATATATTCAGCTCCAGATGGCAGATCAGACATTCCGACAGGTCGAAGGTACAGTAACTGATGTCCCTGTCAAGATAGACGATCACTTTGTCCATACAGACTTTCAGGTTATTGACATGGGAGAAGATGAATACGATCCACCCATCATCCTTGGAAGACCATTCCTTAGTACTGTCAAAGCAATCATTTACATTGGAACTGGAGAAGTCTACATGCACTTCCCCTCTGAGAAGGTACGTCTTTACTTTACTGACCCTAACTATGTATTTGAAGAATCCAAGCAGGTCAGGACAAGAAGAAGGCGGCGTAACCACAATCAGAAGCAACAGGTCATCAAGGACGGATGGGCAGATTATGAAGGAGAAGTGGTAAGATCTGAAGACATACCACTCAACCAACACTGTCCTGAGGAGACCAAAGCACCGAGACAGGTATGGAAAGAAAAGACAGTTGTACATGAAGAAGAGGCGCCGCCGGAACCACCGACTACGCCATCCACCAAGTCCCAGGACGACTGAACGAATAAGAGTTCCGTTCGGAGGACTTAAAAACACCGAACGCCTTGCCAAGAGGTAACTTGGTAGTTATCCTTTCCTTTTAATTATTTACTTTATCTTAAATAGTTTGCTTAGTTAATCATATTCATACTATCTTAAAAAGAAAATAAAAATGTTAAAAACCCTAAAGCCCCATGTGAGTATGCGAGTGGCATAAAACCCATAAGTACATTCACTGTGGTGGCATAAAAAATATATATATATATAATAAATACATAAATATTTTCTTCTGCTTTATAAAAGAAAAAAAACAACATAAAAAAATCAAGGAGGCTCAGCATGATAAAGGCTAGATATTTATGCTAACACTTAATCAGTTCCACAAAGCTTTGTTGTCTATTTGAGCTTCACAGAATTCAAGGAGACTAGCAGACAGAGGACATTCTAATCGCTGTCAGGGTGCTGCCGACTTTCAAATACACCTCCGCCATCTGCTAGCTACATCAGAAGAGATTATGTCAAGATCCAGCTTGGGGGAGAGCACCCCCATTATCTTGCTAAGTATTTCTATCTTTATCTTTATATTTATATATACTTCTACCCTATAAAAATAAAAATATACATAACTATGAAAAAAAAAACCAAATAAAGATTTTGTGCTTATATATATATACCTATATCTTTTGCTTAGTGTGTTTTAATAAATAAATAAAGTGGCTATGCTAAACTGAATCTAGATAATAATAAAACTCTAGCATGGATATGATGAATAGTTGCTTTGCCTAACTTTCAAATTTGAAGTCCTTTCTCTAAGTTTAGACATAACTGTTATCATTTAAAGCTTGCTCTAAACCTGAACTTGTGGGAAGAGAACTTGATCTAAAGTCTAAGTTGTTAACGGATATGATATGGGAAGGTTGAGCTGCTGTTTATCTATTCCTAGAGATGCTAGAATTCTGGAGAATTTTATCTTTGAAAATCTTAAAATGCTACATGATGAGTTCCTGTATGATGAGAGTTTAAGTTCCTACCACAGCCATACATACATGCTTGCTAGACTTTAAGCCATACCTTTACTTTTTACTGCTTATGAGCATTGAGTGTAGTCAAGCTGTGTAGACCCTTAGGAGCTTGTCATGCGGTTAAAATCAAGATTCACTTGCACGATCACTCATACATGCTGCTTCTACTCCGGAAGTACGCATCCACATATATCCACTCATTCTCATCTCCAGATCCACATAAAATTATTCTACTCCTAATCCGGGAGAGAATAGCCAAAAATATTTTCCCATTCTTGTTATCCCCTGTGAAATAAATGCTCAAGCTATTTTGGTTACTACCACTTGCTATATTGTTCTAAGGAGATGAGTGCTCTATACGAGGAAATAAAAAGGGGCAAGTGCCCGGAACCTCGAAAAGAAAAAGATACGAGGAAATAAAAAGGAGCAAGTGCTCGGAACCTCGATGAAAAAAAAAGAAAAAGTGTGAGAAGAGAGGTAAAAATGGACAAGTGTCCGACAGTAGAAAATATAGAGCACCTCATTCTCCTCAAGAGCTTTAAAAGCAAGAAAGGTACGTATCCCCTCAAAAAGAGCAAAAGTAGAATTAGACTTTCATCATTGTTATCATCACTACCACCATACACCATTTATTCGCCACACATGCACATCTTGATTTGACTTATTGGCTTGTTTCTCTGGATCCATGGTTTGACTATGCAATAAATGTCTTGTAAGTATGTATACTTTATCTCCCACCGATGAGCTCCAGATATCAAAAGCCTTATTAGAATAGGATGAGAGAGAAGGCAATGTCACTCTGCCTTATACCACAAATACTACATACTTTGCTTTGAGAGAAGGCAGACATCATTACTGCCTTGGTGAGGATCCAGAAATACCACAAAAGAGAGACCTGAGAGAGTCATACAAGGAATCTCTGAGTTTTATTTGAAAATCTGCAAAAAAAACTCCAAGAGCTATAGCTAATCAAGAATAAGAGACATGGCGCTTGACTAGACTGTTCTATCTTTTAACCGCTCAAGACAAAGGTGACGGTTGCAAGCCCCATGGTGAAAGGTATAATGAGTAAGTTTTAAGTCTTGACAGTTTACTTTAACTCAGAGATGAGACTCTATTTGAAAGCATGTGTACCGTCAAAATTCAAAGGCATTTCAGCAACTACTGAGTCTCTCCTTGCTCAGGGACGAGCAAGAGGTAAGCTTGGGGGAGTTTGTTGACGGTCCTTAAGTATCAATTATAACTATCAAATAAATAGAGAAAAGGATCCAAATGAAACCAACACCTAGACTTAGGGTTTTATCTAACAGAATTCCACGAGTTTTGCTGTTTATCTATTTCTACAGGGGATTATCAGGAAATACGGAAGAAAGGCCCACATGTCGGATTAATGACGGGATATTAACCGAACACGTAATTATCTTACATCTAGAAGAGTCCAGAAGCCACGAGAACGAACGGGAGGCGTAACGGAGCCGGACACAGGGCGCCCGCCCTGGTCCTTAGGGCGCCCGCCCTGGCCCCGGAGCCAATCAGGCTCCGCCTCGAGGATTATGCTCCACCGACCTAGAGGATCAAGGAAAACCGCACGATCAATGTCGGTTTGATCCAACGGCCCAGATTCATCCGAAAGGGCTATATAAGCAAGGCCCCTGACCCTGGAGGAGAGGCCCTCGTCTCATACTTCAAACCCTAATTCAGGAGGAGAGCCTCTGATCAAGCCCTAGAGCCACCACATCAACTAGATCTCTAGTTAGCATAGCTACATAGGATTAGAACTAGAAGGAGTCAATCTTCGATTGGTTCCCGGATCTGTCAAGAGGATTCTTGGTAATTCCTCTATTGTTCTTCAATTGTTCATCATTGTTCTTCAATATTATGAATATGACTTTGTTCTATTTCAATATATTGGTTATGACTTTGCTCTACTTGATTATATTTGCAATTATATTGTTCTTAGTTTATCATAGTTATATGCTTGGCTTAGTTAGATTGGAATTATATACATGCCTAGGATCGTATAGCGTTTATCCATGTGTACAGTGGGTGAATGATAATTATTGTGTAGACGTGGTGTCTATACCGTATTTATCTGCGATTGCACCCTATATACCGGATTGTGGGGTAGTTCGCGATAGTGACAGCTTCGTTGATTCTTATATAGTCCCCCTCTCGTGTATAGGGCAGGCAGAGCAACACTATTACAGGGGAGTGATTGCTATGTTCTTCATCTTCCTTGCTAATATTCACTATGCATGGATATAGTCTTTTCTCACCATGATTGCCAAGTATAATTGCACTAACTATGATATGCTAGACTTTATAGTTAATAATAACTTAGGGAATATCTTTGTAGTTCATCCTAATTCCATGCTAATGACTTGCTAGAATATCTGTTGAGGTGCTTATCATTATTATATGTGGCTAGCTGATCAGATTAATTATCTTTGTCACCATTATCACTTTACCTTTACTTAATGTGACATTTATACCTGTATAAAGAGATTGATAAATACTCTCGGTTATACATGCAATGATGTGTACTCAGTTCCATATTCTCATTCCATTATCAACCATGATACTTAGAAATCCCTTCCCAGTGGTAAAAATATAAATAACGATACCTGGAATACTTCCCGGTTAAAATGCTACATCGGTATTAATCTGTGCGCTTGCATATCCCTTTTATTATTTATCTTGATGAGCAAATGGATATTTCAATACCGCGTCTCTCATGTCATGCTGGGGATGACAACTTGGCTTAAGTGGCATGAGGGATAGGTTTGACATTTTTGGCGCCGTTATCAGAATTAGAAAACTAAGTCTACTTTTGGTAGTGACGTTAAGAATGCCCAACAGACAACACATTGGAGTGGTTAATCAAAGCATGATTTACTGCAGAATTAACCATCTCTTGAAGTTTACCAAGATTAAAGTCAAAGGTAACCTGCCGAGGCAACGGCAAATCTTGCTTCTGGATGACTTGTCCGCTCTTGTTTATGCTGAATGATTTCAGGCAAAGCTGCCTGTATTCTTCTATAGCCTTTTCCATAGCCTGCTTCTGATTTTCCTTAAGATCTTCTTCTGATACGGCGATGATGTTCCCCAAATCGATCTCAGGATTGAACATATTGATCGTATTGATTAGTCCCACCGAGCGTGCCAAGAGATGTGTTGATGCAAAAGTGGATCTGCAAACATAAAGGGCTAATACCCAAATCGATATCCAAAGTGTGCCAGTCGATTTGACCTGTTAATTGACAAGGATAAAAATACGAGTACTTTGGTCCTGACAACAGCGATACGCTCAGAAGCCACGGCCAAGAGGTACTCACGAGGAACTCGAGGATCATCGAAGGTCGCACTGAAGCGATGCAGCTCGTCGAATCGATGAGAACTCGTAAAAAGAAAAAATACGCAAATTGACGAAGTCACCGAAAAGTAAATAGATGCAAATAGGAGTAAAATTGGTTTGATATTGATTGATATATCTATTACATTGCCCCTCAATCTATATTTATACCCTGATCTAAGGAAACATAACCAAACACGACTAGGACACCGAGTCCATACCTAAGGAAACATGTGACTCTTACATGAATCATACTCTAACAAATATAGAAAAGGAAATCAACACCTATCTGTTTCTCTGTCCGCCTCAATTACGATGAAATTCTCATCGACCTCCTCTTCATCGGCATGCTAGCTGTTATCACAGGCTCCATCGGCAGTAGTCTTCAAATCTTCCTTCATCGGAATGCTTCCTGTTATCACAGGCTCCATCGGCAGTGACATCTCCAATCTTATCAGCAACGCCTTTGAATCTAAGTCTACCTTTCCATCGGTCACCACCATTCATCGGCAACAACCCTTACAATTTGATTTTCATCGGCACCCTTCTGTCACCGTATATAGTAACTTTCCTCCTGCCGATGAGCCCACTCTGATCATTTTGACACGTGCCAAAAATGGTGTCAACAAAACAGTTGTTGCATTTATTACTATCCTTGCCGACCAGGTTACCTTTTTACGCTGTTAGGTCAGGATCGAATAACTGCTTAGCCTTGCTTAGACCGGTAGCGATCGGTGATTTCCGGTCACCTACATTTATAGGTGGTTACTGAAAGAATTTAGCTATGAAAAGAATGATATCCTGGAATTAACCATGCGTTGATGGATTATTGGAGACCGGACGGAAAAGTTGGAGGCAACCAGACAGGGTTCTGGGGTGCTATTAGTTTTCCGTCTGTGTCGATTAAGGACCGATCGTTGCTCGTCCTTCTTGTCATGTTGAACGCATGCCTCACATTTAGCTGGTCGAATAAAGTACCTTTCGACCATAAAGCTAGTGACACTATTCGAGCCGGGATAAACTTGGATTGGCAGACTGGTGCTGAAGGGGGTATGATGGGGATGCGAAGAGTGAGCCCAAGGTGCGTCCTGGCTATCGGGCATTCCCTGGGTAGTGCGGTCCATGACTGTTATCCCGTGGCTACTTGAAAAGTGTCATTGGTGATCTAAGTGACCCTGAAAGGGGAAGCATGGTTTGTGTGTGGAATAAATCACCAGCTGGTTAGGAATCGATTCGAATCGCCATCACTCCTGGATAGTGAGCACTTGACTCGAGCTACAACATCGTAGTAATTATGATGGAACAATGATGGTTATTGGATGGTATTAAAAATGCTAAATTTAAATTGGTAACTGGATGTTATTGGTTAATCAAGTGATTGCTATAGTATAGGTGCTTACCTAGCTGGATAGGTCATAATAAAGATGATGCAAAATACTTAAAATGGTATCTTTATAATAGCGTATGCTCTTCTCTAAAACAAGTCAAGCCAGTCCACCTTATAAAAGCCTTGCATACTCCTTGGTGTCATATTATTTTTGATTTACGACGGATAAGTCTAGCTGAGTACCTTCTCGTACTCAGGGCGTTGTTCCCATTGTTGTTGCAGATGGTCAAATGTACTACGGCTACTGCATTAACTGCCTGTATCCAGCGATGAGTGACAACTAGGACCAAGGGCAATGGTCACTCCGTATTTCTCATCTGATGCTTTTGTTGGATATGACTACTTACTGGCACTGTATCTGAACTAAGTGGGTGTGTGGTTTTAAAACTACTTGCTTCCGCTATGTGTAATTTGAACTTGTGTTGTAATAACTTTATGTTCTGAACTCTGATGTATTCAACTGTCGTTGCGAACTTTATGTAACATGTGACGGTGGCTGCTAAACCAATACGATCTTGGTTGGAATGTTGGTTGGTTTGAAATCCTTCGTGATTTCACGGAATCTTGGATTGTACGGGCTTAAGTTTGGTAAATTATATACCTCGGCGGAAGATTTTCTTACTTAATCTCGTATAATCATATTGATCCATTACAGCTGGTATCAGAGCATAGTTTAACATGTTACTGTTCACATGAGTATTTAAAACAAATTGTGTTTAATGCTAAGTTTTAAAAACTTAATAGTGTGCTAGTGGTCATATCCTTTATGCCCAGTTAAGGATTCTAGGTGGCTTATTTAAGTACTGACTTGGGGGTTTCTGCATCCTATTTCAAATTTGTCGCTTATACGGCGTGCTATTGTATGAGTGTCGTTCACTTGAGTGGTAATGTATGGATCAGTTTCCTCTACGCCTTGGTAAGTGAGAGTTGTGAGAGCATGGTCGGATACACTGCCGATCTAGGGAAGTGCTTGTGTGATGCCAAAATATTTACATGCTATACGCATGTTTGTATGAAGGTATCCAATGTGTGGGAATTCCGTCATGTGGTGACGATGTCGTCAATAGGACGATAATTCGGGTAGTTGCTACCATTATACTCGTATCTGGGGATGTGTGTAGAGCGAGTAGCTTACTTTAATGCTTTTGTGCATATTTTCATACTGTCAGGGTTTGGGCTGAAGTGGTTTTCTGCAGGTACATAATAGCGCTATTGGGTAGTACGTATTAGCTACGTTTATGAGAGATCGTTGTATGCCACCGTCTATACTGCTAGTAATTGTTATTTTCTAAGATTGTGAGGACGTACGAAACGTGCATGCATAAATGTTTGTGCATTTCATTCATGTCATTGTTCCTCCCCTTATAAGTTGATTATCTCATTTTGATAAAAAAAATGACAACTTAATATCTGTTCTCACTGGGGTAATAAAATTTTGCTACAGATGGCACGCACTAAGCAAACAGCTCGCAAGTCCACAGGCAGAGCTCCCCACCATCAGCTTGCTCCACGCACTCATCAGCGTCACACGTTCCTTGGAGAGTTTGGGATGCCTACGCTCTTGTGGAGAGTGCTCAGCTACATAGGCTATCCTGATGGAATGGAGCCCCGCTACTTCTGGGCAAATGAGCAGTTGGGGGAAGGTCTCTTGGTTACTGTGGAAGTCATTGTTCATCCCAGAGGTGATGGTTCTGAGTGGACTGGTTGGCGTTATGAGTCAACTGGCAGGACTACTGAAGAAGCCGCTGATAGGGCAGCCTTTGGGATACTGAGCGATATCATGGATCGTTTTCCACAGGAGTTGGCAGAAACTATAGTTGGGGTCTTTCCGAGGGGCAACCCCTCCACTGACTCGTGGCAGCAGGTAAGAGAAAGGTCTCTGGAGATTGGTGCAGCAGAAGCACAGAACAGTGATAACCCCGCTATGAGTGCCATGTTCGCAGTGATGAAGGCCTTCAATGGAGTGGAAGGTAGCCTGCGACGTGTGTCTGGTGCTCTTGGTCAGGCTCGCGATGACCGACGTCAGCTTTAGAGGGATCACGACGCTGAGATTGAGAGACTCACTGTAGAGATGGCTCAGTTGACTCGTCAGAGGGATCAGGCTACCCAAAGGACCGTAGTCTTTGAGGGAGACGTACGTGCACTGAGAGAGCAGGTTGGACGTCGGACCACCGCCAACAGGAACACCGGGCGTATGTTGACCCATGTGCTCCATGTTGATATTTGGTAACGCAATTAGAAAATGATCCGTAAGCGCACGGATATCGGTGAGCACTTCACCCGGGATGTTATCCAGAGTATCGTATTTATTTTTTTTACCACTAGGAGAAAGCGTGCATCTGACTAACCAAATCTATTACTACTAACCTTTAGGCTACAACCACTGTGATTTGATGTGAGCGATGTATAGAGAAGACTGCAACTGCACTCTCGTTCTAACCTTGGTAAGGATGATCTACTGCTCTATTGGGGAGGCTCATGGAATCTAGACACCTCAAAGGATGTTCGACCCGCACCTATAAACCCTATCGATCCTGCTAACGGGATATGAAATACAAAGGTAGCTACGGAAATGTCACGTTCCTCGCTACTACCACGGTCTGGCTAGATAGGGGATATCAATGAGTATCCTAGCCCAAACACCTCGTTTACGCTAGAGATGATTACTCTAAACTCTACGCGAAGAGATTAAAGTAAACTCATAAACCAAAGAACAATAAAACAAAAAACTTACTAGAATTTAGAAGTCAAAAAACTGAAGAATCCTAGGAGCAAGCCTCGGGTTAGGAGAACTTGATCCTGCAGGTACAACCTCGAAGTAGTCACCGACAGGCCGGGCTTCCTTCGATCTATACCTCCACTCTATCTCTCTCAATCTAGAAGAACTAAGTCTAATCTCACATTGGATGCTAAGCCCTAATGAGGTGGGAACCCTAAGGGAACCTCTCTCTCTGAATCCTCTCTGGAAAATATGAAAATAATGGATTTGGATTCCCCTCTCCAGGGGCCAGGGGTCCTGCTTATATAGTCCCTTCAAGTGAACCTGGGCCGTCGGATCAAACCGACATTAATCGCACGGTTTTCCTTGATCCTTTAGGTCGGTGGGGCATAATCCGCGAGACTCATCCTGATTGGTTGCAGACCTAGGGCGGGCGCCCCAGGGTCCAGGGCGGGCGCCCTGGTCTCGGGCCCGTTCGGCCTCCCGTTCGATCCTGTGGCTTCTGGAGTCTTCTAGATGATAGAAAATCGGTGAACACGTTAATATCTCTATGTAATTCCGACGTGTGGGCCTTTCCTTTGTATTTCCTGATAACCCCCTGCAGAAACAGATAAACAACAAAACTCGTGGAATTCTGTCAGATCAAACCCTAATTCTAGGTGTTGCTTGCATATAGGTCCTTTTCCTTATTTATTGGATAATTAAAATTGATACTTAAGAACCGTCAACAAACACCCCCATACTTAGGCTTTTACTCGTCCTCGAGAAAAGGATGGTTCAGAAAAATAACTGAGGTTGAAACATTGTAAAGCATTCTTTTTATACCTGCAGGGTGTTGTGAATGTCCACTGTGCACTGTAGTCAGGGAAATATATGGTTGAAGTAGAGATCCTTTCTTCTTGTCAACCCTGTCACTTGGAGTTTTTTATATATTTTTGAATAGAAAACTTAGCATACCTTTATCCTCATAGGGGCTCTTAGATCACTCATTTATCTTTTGTATATCTCACTGAGGCTGTTTTAATTTGTAGAAATTCTCAAGCATACTTACTTTGCATATATTGCCCGGGTCAAAACGGGATCCGAGGAGAGGAATGCCATACTCTTAGATCAAAGACTTTGAAAATTAAAACTTGTCAACTCTTACTGGTATATTGCTTATTAGAGGGACCATGGGCTATCATTTTCTTTTTACCATATATATTTTTATCATCTCATTTTTTTCAGGTGGATACTGAGGTACCCCTAATTCTACTTCCAGACACTTGTCCATTTTTCTGCGAGGTTGTCGAGCACTTGCTCCTTTTTATTTCCTCGAAATATATTTTTGCATAGCCCATGCCTCTAATGCAATAATACTTCGAAAGAGTGAATCTTTCTGAATAAAAATGTCTTGATCTTGGGAGCATGATAAATCTCTCAACAAGGGTCTAACTCGTTTTGCACAAACTCAATACAAAGCAAATTAATATTTTTAGGTTTATCAGGCATATAAAATATTGAGGATGGTAGCTATATTTTTGAAGTTTTTGAAAAGAAAATCTCCAAGCGACAAAGATTTCAAGAATAAGATACTCATATTCTACCATCTCACATTCCACAATGACTTGAGTAACACATGGTTTTTAAAATGATTTTCAATAAATGCAGGTTTTCAGAAATATCACAGAGTGAGATTGATCATGATTAAAAATATTTTTGTCTTTTTAAATTATCATGTTAGGAACAATATTCTACACAACCCAATATGTATTTGTATATATGTAAATAAAGCGTGCAGAGTATGTACCTGAATCGTGGAGTGCTGCAATCGAAGTGCATTGACCATGTCGGGGGGATTCCCCCATACTTGTTTCCTGCTTTCTTGCATAAAAATAAAGTGGAGATACACGAGGCATAATAATAATAATAATCTTTATTTGTCTTGAGGCATTTATTATACTGACTAATGAAGCGAACTAATCTAAACTGAATTGAATCTAATTGAATCTAATGATGAAGACTAAGACACACTGCCTCAAGGTCTAATCTAGATAGCTCAGTGTTGCTCTAAATCCCTGATCCTAGCAAGGGCATCAGAAAGGTCACGTTTAAGCGCGAGCACAGTAGTGTTTAGGTTGGAGACCTGCCTACTAAGGGAGCTAACTGTGGACTGAAGTTCCATAATATGTCTATTTGCTGTCCTGATGTCCTCATCCACATCTGCTATGATCCTGTGGCGCTTCGGTGGTGTAGTAAGAACTGGTTGGGCGTAGTAGGATGAGATTGAGCTGCGCTGGTTTGATGGTGGGGCTGCTAGATGTCGCTCTGTGTTGGCCGGGACGTAGGCGTCGGGGTCATCCTTGGGCTTGCGGTTGAGGTCGTAAGGGACGATCTCCCAGTTGCGGTGGGTCTTTGTCGACCATTGGAGAAGCAAGGAACTAGACAAGCTCTAATTGAGGAGGAGAGAAGGATTGAATGAATTGGTGTTGAAAGCTGACGTCAGGGGTCTATTTATATAGGGGTCAAAAAGTGCCTCTAGGGTTTCCATAGATCCATCCCGCTGCCGGGCGTGCGTAACAACCCATTCGTGGAATTTTCTGGATAACCATAGATGAGGAAAGCACGTCGGAAGAGGCCGGGGCCGAGGGGACACCAGGGCACGGTGCCCGCCCTCATCCTTAGGGCGCCCGCCCTGGGCCTGCCTCCTCTGCGGGCCCGCTTGCTCGAGCGTGTTTCTAGAAGTATTTTTATCCCGAAAAATATATACGTGGCCCAAAAACGTCAGATTAAAAAGGTCGGGCTTTAATTCTCCATCGGAAGGTAAAAATGGATCACGTCTATTTCTTCTAATTCTTTATTGGGTTCTAAAAATAATTTAAGACGTTGACCATTTACCTTGAATAACGTACCTTCGTCGTTTTGAAGTGTAATAGCTCCGTGGGATGATGAATTGACTACCTTGTATGGTCCTTCCCATTTACTCTGGAGTTTTCCATGCCCGAAAAGCTTCACCCTGGAATTAAAAAGTAATACATTATCTCCGGGTGAGAACTCCTTCTTCTTGATCCTCTTGTCATGCCATCTTTTGACTCTTTTTTTGTAGATCTTCAAATTGTGATATGCTTTCTCTCGCCATTCTTCCAATTCTGATAGTTGCATTCTTCTATGATCTCTAGCAACATCTAGGTCCATATTCCATCTTCTTATGGCCCAGTGTGCTTTGAACTCTAGTTCAATAGGCAAGTGGCAAGTCTTCCCGTACACCAATTGGTATGGGGTCATTCCAATTGGGGTCTTGTATGCTGTCCGGTATGCCCAGAGTGCATCGGGTAACTTTTCCTTCCATGCTGTTCCCATCTCATTTACTGTTTTCTGAAGAATGTTCTTGATTTGCTTGTTGGAAGTCTCTGCTTGGCCACTTGTCTGAGGATGATATGGGGTAGCAACGTTGTGACGGATTCCATGTTTTGCTAGATAATGCTCAAAGCGTCTGTCAATGAAGTGTGATCCCCCATCACTTATCACCACCCTAGGGACTCCAAATCTTGGAAATATAATCTCTTCAAACATCCTCTTTGAATTAATATTTTCGGCACGCTTGCAAGGTAGTGCTTCTACCCACTTGGAGACGTAGTCAACTGCCACCAAGATGAATTCACACTTCTTTGATGGAGGAAATGGACCCATGTAGTCTATTCCCCAAACATCAAAGAGCTCAATCTGAAGGTTGTTGGTGAGTGGCATAGCATCTCTTGTATTTATGTTTCTGTGCCTTTGACATGGCCCACATCTTCTGATATATTGCCATGTGTCTTCATACATTGTAGGCCAATAGAATCCACATTGCCAGATCTTTGAATGTGTACGGAATGCTCCATAATGACCTCCGTATGGTGATGAATGGCATCTGTTGATGATCTTCCACCCTTCCTCAGTGGTCACACACCTTCTGAGTAAGCCATCAGCGCATACTCGGAAGAGGTATGGCTCATCCCATATGTGTGAATGACTTTCTTGAATAAGCTTCTTCTTGTTCGCTCCTGGTGGTACATACCCTGAAACCATAAAATTAACAATATCTGCATACCAGGGGTCAGACCTGTTGATTCCATAGAGCATGTTGTCCCGGAGTGAATCATTAATGGGTGTTTCCTGTGGATCCTTAAAGTGCATTCTAGACAAGTGATCAGCAATAGAATTTTCTACTCCCTTTTTATCTTCTATTTCTAAGTCAAATTCTTAGAGTAACAAGATCCATCTAATTAGGCGAGGTTTAGCATCTTTTTTAGTGAGCAAATATTTTAGTGCAGCATGATCAGTGTAAACAATTATTTTAGCTCCTACTAAGTAGGATCTAAATTTATCAATGCCAAAGACAACAGCCAGAAGCTCTTTTTCAGTGGTTTCATAATTAAGTTGAGCTCCTGTCAAAGTTTTACTGGCGTAAGCAATTGCATGATGCTTCTTGTCTTTTGTTTGCCCCAAAACTGCCCCCACAGCATAATCACTAGCATCACACATAATTTCAAAAGGCAACGACCAATCAGGGGGTTGAATGATTGGTGCAGAGATGAGTGCATTCTTTAATAATCCAAAAGCTTTTAAACATGCATCATCAAATTCGAAAGGAGCATCCTTGGCTAGCAAAAGAGTGAGTGGTCTAGCAATAAATGAAAAATCTTTTATGAATCTGCGATAAAAACCAGCATGGCCAAGAAAGCTTCGAATTCCTTTTATATTCACAGGTGGAGGTAGTTGTTCTATTACTTCAATTTTAGCTTTATCTACCTCAATACCTCTTTTAGATACTAGGTGTCCTAGCACTATTCCTTCCCTAACCATAAAATGACATTTTTCCCAGTTAAGGACTAAGTGCTTTTCTTTGCATCTTTGCAAAACCTTGTCTAAGTTTTCAAGACAATTATCAAAAGTTTTTCCATAAACAGAAAAATCATCCATGAAAACTTCCATAATCTCTTCAATCATATCAGAAAATATAGACATCATGCATCTTTGAAAAGAAGCTGGTGCATTACATAGCCCAAAAGACATTCTACGATAAGCATAAGTTCCGTATGGACAGGTAAAAGTGGTTTTGCTTTGATCATCAGGATGGATCGGGATCTGGTGGTACCCTGAATATCCATCTAAGAAACAGAAGAACGAATGGTTTGCTAACCGCTCTAACATCTCATCTATAAAAGGTAAAGGAAAGTGATCCTTTTTTGTGGCTTTATTCAGTTTTCTATAGTCAATGCACATCCGTCACCCTGTGACGGTGCGTTGCGGAATTAGCTCGTTCTTCTCATTTGTAACAACAGTCATGCCTTCCTTTTTAGGCACAACTTGAACAGGGCTCACCCACTCACTATGCGGCACAGGATATATAATCCCTGCATGCAGCAACTTTATAACTTCCTTTTTAACTACTTCTCTCATCGCGTTGTTGAGTCTGCGTTGGGGTTCCCGAGAAGGTGAAACAGAAGGATCTGTCGGAATGCGATGGGTGCAAATCATAGGACTGATTCCTGTAAGATCTTGGAGTGAGTAGCCAAAGACTGAGTGATATTTTTCTAAAACGGTCATTAATCGCAGAGTTTGTTCCTGAGTGAGTTTATTACTACTGATCACAGGAAACTCTGGATTATTGTTTAGGAAAGCATAGATAAGACCGGGTGATAAAGTTTTAAGCTCTATAGGAGGTCTGGGTGTTTCTGCAAACTCATCTAAAGGTTCAGGTTCAGAAGGTTCAGCTTCTCTTCTATGAAGAAAGGGGCTTCTTCTTCTAAGTCTGATTCATTTAAAAGCTCTAGAGACGCAGCTTTTACCTCTTCCATAGGATCAGGCAAAAGAGATGACTCGATCTTATTATTCAAGGAGTGAGAAATTGTCATAGGGAATTTAAAATCCTTTCCAAAAGAAATGTGTAGCTTTCCAGTTTGACCTTCATAAAGGAGTCTTCTAAATGGTTGTCCTATCAACAGGTCAAAGTCCCATGTATCAAAGATATAAAAGTTCAAATGAATCATGGGGCCTTCTACCATAAAGGGTAGGACATTCACAATTCCAAGACTGAGGACCAATCGTCCCGAAGATTCCTTCATGAACTTTGTTGTGGGGGTTAAAATTAATTTTCCAAATAATTTAAGTGCAAAAGCTTCAGACATGATATTGATCCCCACAACAGAATTATAGAGAGCATCAAATTGATCAGAATCATAAGCACAGCGTATAGTGATAGGAGGTGTATCCAAACGGATCACTTCAGAGGAAAGCTCTGACTCCTCCAACTATTCGCTACTCATGACTGAGATAAACTCTCTCAATTGATATTCACTTGGTAAACAAATGCTATAATGGCCGCTTTGGGGTTTGTCTATAGAATGGTAGTTTGAAATGTTTCCAAAATCGGCAAAAAGATCGGATTCTATATCCAGCATGAAATCAAGTGGTGGAATTTCTTCCTTTTGTGGCTCAAAACTTGGGATAGCTGAAGTAGGTGAAGAATTCGGCAGAGTGTCTACTTCGGCTTCGTAGGTTTCATTATGGAGGGTATTATCCATCTCAGCTTCTAGGATTCTATCTAGGATCGCTCTAGCTTCATCAGTAGGGATACGAAAGAAAGAACCTCTAGACATTGTATGTAGCATTTGTTTATGATCTTTCTGAAGACCTCGAAAGAAATGAAAAAGCAGAATAGGGTCTTCAATATTGAGTTTTGGACCAGATTCTAAAAGATCAGAAAAACGTTTCCAGGATTTTCCCAAAGTTTCATTTTCTTTTTGTTTAAAAGATAGAACTTCGAGTCTAAGGTCGGCAATACGATCGAGGGAATAAAAATCTAAACAGAAGTTGGCTCGTAAGACTCCCCATTCACCTCGTTGTTGACTTACCTTCGGACTATACCATCGTCTAGCTTCTCCTCTTAAGGAAAAAGGAAAAAGCTTCCAACGTAAAGTCTTATCAGAAATGCCTTCAATGCGAAGACAATCGCATGTTTGCTCAAAATCTCTAATATGAAGGTAAGGATTTTCGTCTTCCTTTCCCGAAAAGGATAGGTTCTCAATCATGGCAATTAACCTTGAACTTAACCTATACTGGGATGTTTGGATAGGCTGTGATGACTCCCATGGTAAAAGGTCAGTTTCCGAAGGTGTTGCAAATTGATAGATTGATTTAGAATCTTGGTTCTCCATAAGGTAAGAATAAAGAAAAGATAAGGAATAAAAAGATAAAGAAAGATAAAAGTATAGGTACAAGCTAGTAGTAAGATTCAAGGTTATCTCAGCAAACCGTCTTTCTCCCCGGCAACGGCGCCAGAAATGCTTGTTGATATTTGGTAACGCAATTAGGAAATGATCCGCAAGCGCACGGATATCGGTGAGCACTTCACCCGGGATGTTATCTAGAGTATCGTATTTATTTTTTTACCACTAGGAGAAAGCATGCATCTGACTAACCAAATCTATTACTACTAACCTTTAGGCTACAACCACTGTGATTTGATGTGAGCGATGTATAGAGAAGACTGCAACTGCACTCTCGTTCTAACCTTGGTAAGGATGATCTACTGCTCTATTGGGGAGGCTCACGGAATCTAGACACCTCAAAGGATGTTCGACCCGCACCTATAAACCCTATCGATCCTGCTAACGGGATATGGAATACAAAGGTAGCTACGGAAATGTCACGTTCCTCGCTACTACCACGGTCCGGCTAGACAGGGGATATCTATGAGTATCCTAGCCCAAACACCTCGTTTATGCTAGAGATGATTACTCTAAACTCTACACGAAGAGATTAAAGTAAACTCATAAACCAAAGAACAATAAAACAAAGAACTTACTAGAATTTAGAAGTCGAAATACTGAAGAATCCTAGGAGCAAGCCTCGGGTTAGGAGAACTTGATCCTGCAGGTACAACCTCGAAGTAGTCACCGACAGGCCGGGCTTCCTTCGATCTATACCTCCACTCTATCTCTCTCAATCTAGAAGAACTAAGTCTAATCTCACATTGGATGCTAAGCCCTAATGAGGTGGGAACCCTAAGGGAACCTCTCTCTCTGAATCATCTCTGGACAATATGAAAATAATGGACTTGGATTCCCCTCTCTAGGGGCCAGGGGTCCTGCTTATATAGTCCCTTCAAGTGAACCTGGGCCGTCGGATCAAACCGACATTAATCGCACGGTTTTCCTTGATCCTTTAGGTCGGTGGGGCATAATCCGCGAGACTCATCCTGATTGGTTGCAGACCTAGGGCGGGCGCCCCAGGGTCCAGGGCGGGCGCCCTGGTCCCGGGCCCGTTCGGCCTCCCGTTCGATCCCGTGGCTTCTGGAGTCTTCTAGATGATAGAAAATCGGTGAACACGTTAATATCTCTATGTAATTCCGACGTGTGGGCCTTTCCTTTGTATTTCCTAATAACCCCCTACAGAAACAGATAAACAACAAAACTCATGGAATTCTATCAGATCAAACCCTAATTCTAGGTGTTGCTTGCATATAGGTCCTTTTCCTTATTTATTGGATAATTAAAATTGATACTTAAGAACCGTCAACACTCCATCAGAGGAATGAAGCCTGGTCGGCAGAGGATGTTCTGAGAGCTCGACAGTTTGAGCTAGAGCAGCAGCTGGCCAATACAGAGGAGTACAATGATAACCTACATGAGGAGGTTCATCGACTGAACAACCAGCTCCACCCCTACATTCCTCCTGCAGCAGCTGAGATGGATCTAGATGAGGACAAAGATCCTGAAGAGCCTGAGGCACCTGCTGAGGATGACGACGATGCTGTGGATGGCGACAACGCCGACATCTCCGACTTAGACAGCGACCACGATGAGTAGACTAGTAGTTGTTGCGCTAGCTACTAGGGTTTCGTTTTGCGTTGGTCTTTTGCTTGGTTGGCACGTTGGGCATGTAATAATGAGTAGAAAGACTAAGACCTTGATGTAATGTTGGAAAACTTGGATGTGTTTGTGGTGATATCCGAACGTCAAAAGTCCAGTGTATGTATGCCGACAATTTGGTTGTTTTGGACGCGATGTGTTGCGCTTAAGTAATTTAATTAGTGATGTTGTGTTAATTGGAATGACTGATTGTGCCCCTGTTTTATTGTATGAATTTATTCTCTCCAGTGAATTCAGTACGACATAATTTTTCATTCGCTCACAATTTCTGCAACATCGCCTAATAATTAATGTTGCTGAAATATGCAGATGCCAAACACTCGCCGCACCGTGTATGATGTCGTACTATTGCTAAAATATGCAGATGCCAAACACTATTGCTGGTGGCAGTGCCGCTGGAAATGAGAACCATGATCCACCACCGCCTCCTCCTCCACCGTACACCGTGGAACAGTTCTTCGCACAGTTCCTCAGAAGTCAACGCAACATGGAGAACATGTAGTAGAATATGGAGGCTGCATTGTGCAGTATTGCGGATAATACCCGCCGTGGAGTAAACCAGGGTGGGCATGAAGCAAACCAGTATAGCAGTTTCAAGGATTTCATGGACGCCCGTCCACCAATTTTCAAGGAAGCCGCTGAACCCTTGGATGTAGAAGAGTGGATAAATACAATGGAAGACAAGTTTCGTGTTTTAAGGATGACGGAAGTACTGAAGACCGAGTATGCAGCTCATCAGCTTCAAGGTCCAGTAGGGATGTGGTGGAAGCACCACCGCACCACTTTTTCTCCCAATGCCCACATCACTTGGAGGGAGTTCACTGAAGCTTTTCATGGAGTGTACATTCCACCTGGTCTGACAGAAATGAAACTTGGAGAATTCCTAGCACTGAATCAAGGCACGAAGACCATGACCCAATATTTGCATGCATTCAACAATCTAAGCTGCTATACCTCTGACCTTGTGAATACTGACGCCAAGAAGATCGCGAGTTTCAAGAGGGGTCTGAATCCTAAGATGATGAAACACGTGGGGACCAACACAAGAACTAGTTTCAATGACTTTGTTAGTGACTGCTTGAAGCAAGAGAAGAACAATAATGTATATGTTGCGTCCAAGACTCGTAAGAGAGCTTTTGAGTCAGATCCGTCCCAGCCTAGGGCCCCGATGGCAAATCGTCCCACGTATCGTTCGCCTGCCCTTGGTGCAAGGTTCAGGGCACCCCAGCGGAAGAGTGAGAATGCTCAGCAACCGTAGAGGAACCAGAAGCCATTCAAGATGGCGTTGCCACAAGCTAAGACCGGACAAGGCAGTTCATCTAGAGTTGTGACTCAAGTAAGGGGACCGTGTTTCAACTGCAACCAACCTGGGCACTTTGCGAAGTTTTGCCCCTATCCCAAGAAGCAGCAGACTTAGTATCAAGCTCGTGTGCACCACACCACTGTTGATGACATTCCAGAGGGAGAACCTATGATAGCTGGTATGTTTTCTATCAACAATCATCCTGCAGTAGTTTTGTTTGATTTTGGATCATCTCATTCAATTGTAAGTCAAGTATTTGCAAAAAGATATGAGCAAAAGATAGTTGAATTGGAATGTGCTTATCGGATCAGTTCAGCTAGGGCTGATCTGTTAACTAATCAGATAATTCAGGGGGCAGCCCTAAACATAGCAGGCAGATAGTATAAGCTTAACCTAATAGTTATGCTAGGGCTAGTTTTGGATGTGATTATGAGAAAGAACTGGATGAATAAGATGGGAGTAGTAATTGATGTAGGAGGAAGAAGTATTTCTCTCAAGGAACCTATTGGAGAAGGCACCTTTTAGGTGATCCTATCTCGGAAAATAGATCTAGCCAGTACAACTTGTGCAGTCCAAACTACTCTTATAACCAAGATTCCAGTAGTGTGTGAGTTTCCGGACGTGTTTCTAGATGAGTTACCAGGTCTTTCACCGGACCGAGATGTTGAGTTTGCCATTGAGTTAATCCCGGGAACACCACCGATCTCAAGAAGGCCTTATCGGATGCCTCCCAATGAGTTAGCCGAGTTGAAGAAACAACTCCAAGATCTGTTGAAGAAGGGTTTGATTCATCCCAGTTCGTTTGAATGGGGATGTGATGAGGTACAGGCCCGATCTTTCGAGAGGTGGCCGGTAAGTTTGATTTGTGGAGATCTCAATGTTGGCGATCCGGCTTCAAATCAGACATGATTTGAACCCTGCAACCATTTCACCACTGCTCCGTTGGTTATCAACCAAGCACAACTTGATTGACCTCGCCAAGAAGGCTTTTCCTGCAAGCGAATCGAAGAGCACAATCAAGAAGGTAAAACACGCAATCTGAAATTGCAAATATGAATGATACGAATATCAATAGAGGGTTCAAGAACTCGGTTCCAAAGGACTAATCGACACAGTGGAGGAGATCAGGAATAGGGGCCCTAGATCACTATAAAAGGATTTGTCACCACAGTTACAATGAACGATTCAGTTTCTCGATGGAAAACTAAACTCTAAACAAAACCCAATCGTCTAGCAGCGATGGAAGCTGTGTTTATAGTCTAAGACTCGACCTAGGGTTGGGGACGGCCAGGGGTTGGGCGCCCACAACTTGGGCTTAAGGCCCGACACGATACATGGCCAAGTTAGCCCAAATAGGTGACGCAGCACCTTGCCATGGTCACACAGAATGATCCACAGAACTTCAGGAGCAAGGACTAGATCCAAAACGACGGCGTCATTGTCCCCTTTCCAACGCATCCAAGAACGCCCTGTTTCAATGTCGTATGAGAGAGTTATGACCAAAACAGTGACGACATGTCTGCTGAATCCGAGGGTGACGTGGCAGCTGAGTTGGGGACGAATTGCAACTTGGGGAAGACCGTAGCGTCGGTGTGTCCAGCGTGGCGATGTCCTCATCAGGATGTCCCGCACTATTCGTGAAGAAGAAGAAGAAGGATAACTCTTTACGTATGTGCGTGGACTATCGGCCACTGAATGCAGTGACAATTAAAAACAAGTATCCTCTACCTCGGATTGATATCTTGTTTGACCAATTGTCTAAATCCAAGGTGTTTTCTAAGATAGATTTGAGATCAGACTATCACCAGATCAAGATTAGACCACAGGATATACCCAAGACCGCATTTTCTACTAGATACGGTTTGTACGAGTATCTTGTCATGTCTTTTGGTTTGACAAATGCTCCTGCATACTTTATGTATCTGATGAACTCGGTGCTTATGCCAGAGTTGGATAAGTTTGTGATTGTGTTCATTGATGACATTCTGGTATACTAAGAGAACGAAGAAGATCATGCAGAGCATCTTAGGATTGTCTTGACTAGACTTAGAGAGCATCAGCTGTATGCTAAGTTTAGTAAGTGTGAGTTCTGGCTTAAGACAGTTCCTTTCCTCGATCACGTGTTATCTGAACATAGAATTTCAGTAGACCCTAGTAAGGTACAAGAGGTCATGGATTGGAAGTCACCAACCACAGTTCATGAGGTTTGAAGTTTTCTTGGATTAGCCGGTTACTATCGTCGCTTCATACCGGATTTCTCGAAGATTGCCAAGCCAATGACAAGTCTGCTACAGAAGGATCATAAGTTCGTCTGGACAGAGGAGTGTGAGGCAGCTTTCTACACCTTGCGGAAATTGCTAACCACTGCCCCTGTTCTAGCACAACCAGATATAGAAAAGTCATTCGATGTGTTTTGCGATGCATCTAAGAATGGCTTAGGATGTGTTCTGATGCAAAATGGGAGGGTCATTGCGTACGCCTCACATCAATTGAGGAAGCATGAGGCTAATTATCCTACGCATGACTTGGAGCTTGCAACCGTTGTGCATGCTCTAAAGATTTGGAGACACTACTTGCTAGGAAATGTGTGCAATATCTTTATAGATCATAAGAGTCTCAAGTACATCTTTACTCAGTCTGAGTTGAATATGCGACAACGAAGATGGTTAGAGCTGATAAAGGATTATAACATGAATGTGCACTATCATCCAGGGAAGGCTAATGTAGTAGCAGATGCCCTAAGTAGGAAGTCACATTCTATTGTTGTACAGCCATTGTTTGAAGATGAGTTCAATTTGTTGCATCCTGCTGTGTTGCACAATATTTAGATTAGTTGTACTTTGGAGAGCAAGATTATTGAAGGTCAGAAAACCGATAAGGGAATATTTCATATCAAGGAGAAAATGAAGAGGGAACCGACCAAGCACTTTAGAGTGGATGAACAAGATGTGTTATGGTTTAAGGACCGTCTAGTCGTACCTAAGGATCGAGATCTCAAGAACAAATTGATGGATGAAGCTCGTCACTCTAAGTTATCTATCCATCCTGGAAGTAGTAAAATGTACCAAGAGTTGAGACCTCGTTATTGGTGGACCAAGATGAAAAAGGAGATTGCAGCGTATGTTGCCCGTTGCGACATGTGTTGCAGAGTGAAAGCTCTTCACATGAGACCCGCAGGACTGTTGCAACCCTTGTCTGTACCAGATTGGAAATGGGATGATATAAGTATGGATTTTATCACTGGTCTTCCCACCACACCAAAGGGAAATGATTCGATTTGGGTAATTGTAGACCGCCTTACCAAATCAGGTTACTTTCTGCCAGTCAAGAACGCTTTTCGACCACCTCAATATGCGGAGAAGTATATTGCTGAGATTGTCCGATTACATGGTATACCGAAGACTATCGTGTCTGACCGTGGTTCACAGTTTACCACTCATTTTTGGGAGCATCTTCATAAAGGTTTGGGTACTAGTTTGATTCGTAGTATAGCTTACCATCCGCAGACAGATGGGCAGACTGAGCGAGTTAATGCTGTTCTTGAAGATATGCTTAGAGCTTGTGTGCTATCATCCAGAGGTTCATGGGAATCATGGGTACCTTTAGCAGAGTTCGCTTACAACAATAGTTATCAAGAGAGTATCAAGATGGCTCTATTTGAAGCATTGTATGGCAGGAAATGTAGGACACCGTTAAATTGGGTCTAACCTGGTGAGAGAAGGTTTTATGGGATCGATTTTGTTGACGAGGCTGAGAAAAAGGTCCGTATTATCCAACAAAACATGAAAGCAGCACAATCACGTCAGAAGAGTTATGCAGATAAGAGAAGAAGACCACTCGAATTTCAAGTTGGTGACTATGTCTACTTGAAAGTTACCCCAATGAAGAAGAAACGATTTGGAATCAAGAAGAAACTTGCAGCTAGGTTTGTAGGACCATACCGGATCATAGAGAAGAAGGGCCCCATGGCTTACAGGTTACAGCTACCAGAAGTGATGAGTTCAATCTTTCCAGTCTTCCATGTATCACAGTTGAAGAAGTGTTTGCGTGTTCCAGAAGAGAGAATAGAACCTCAGGGTATTCGGATCAAAGCAGACTTGGAATACCGTGAGCAACCGTTCGAGTTTTAGATACTAAGGACCGAGTCACTCGGAATAAAGTGGTGAGAACTTACAAGATTCAGTGGAGTCATCACGATGAGGGTGATGCGACTTGGGAAATGGGAGAATATCTGCAAATTGCTTATAAAGACTTTTATAATAAATGATTCGTGACTCAAAATCTCGGGACGAGATTCTTATAAGGGGGGAGGGCTGTAACACCTCGGGTGTTAAGCATGCATTGGCATCCCCAAAAGCATGATCATTAGCATCCAATGCATTTCATAATCACATGCAATGTAAGTTAAAACTAAATTGGAAACGTGTGAAAAATCTTTTTGAAACATACATGTTGCATTTGCTTGCTAGGGTTGTAAAACTTGTTTGGATATAATGTTAAATAACCTAGAATTAATTAGCATGATTTTTTGGAGCAACTTTTGTATTCAAAATTTCCCCAAATTTTGCTTTTAAAAATATTCTAGAAAAATAGATTTTTATTTGAAAATTTGACTTTAAATCCTTAATTCAAAATCTATTTAGAATTTTAAAATGTGCCCTTGGGCAAAGTTGTAGAGAATTAAATTTTGAACAACTTTTGTTTTGGGGACAACTTGTGAAAATGCCTTTTTCATCTTCAAAATTTGATTTTGAGTCAGTTTAGAAAATCTAGAAATTTATTTGGATAAAGAAAAGAGGATTTTTGGCCTAGCGGGCCGCCGCCCCATTTCCTGCCCAGCTGGCCAGGCTGCTCGGCCCGCATCCGCGCCTGCCTCCGCCTTCGCCCACGCGTGCGCGCCACGCCCGACCGTGGCAGCATGCGCCCGCCGCGTGGCCGCCGCTCGCCGTCACCGGCGTACGGGTGGCAAGCCGTGGGCTCCACCGGGCCGCGCCCTGCCTCTTGAAGCCGCTCCCGCTCCCTCGCCTCATTTCCTCTCGCTCGGCCATGCTCGCCTCACCCGCGCTAGCAAAGCGGGAGCTCGCACCACCGCACGCCATCGCTTTCCCCGGCCGGCATCAAGCTCCGCACCCGCACCGCCACTTCTCGATTGCGTCCGCTTGCAGCTCCGCCTCGACCTCCGCCAACCCGTGCACCCGCTTTGGACCTCGTTCCCACCTTGGTGAGGCCCGTGTGGCATTTTGCCTCCGCGGCGGCGCCATGGCCGCCTGGCTCAGCTCACCACGGCTGGCGCCTCCCCACTCTTCCTCTCTTCCCTCGGGGCCGCTCTTTGTGCTCGCCATCATCCCATGGAGCTCGCGCGGACCTTATTGGGCGTCACGGTGGCTTGCTCCGGCCGGCCGTCGTGCGCCAGCGCCGCCGTGCCGCCATGCACGCTGACGACCATGCTCTCTTGCTCCCGCACCTCCTTTGTGTAGCCCATTGGGTGCGGGTCATCGAGTGGAATGTGGTGGTGGTCGCCTTTCCGCCGGAGACCTCACCAGCGACGAGTTTCCACCGCCGGTGGCCTCCCCGGTGGGTGGGTGTGTGTGTGACATGTGGGGCCCCAGGTCCCACTGTCAGTTGAAGTAGACAGGCCTGGGTTTGGTGTATCTTTGAAGCACCAAACTACCTTGCTGGTGTTACTTGATAAGTTAAGGTAGTGGAGATTGATAAAGTGTAGCAACACTTGTGTGAGAGTTATATGCTAGCTAGTATAAGAATAGATGACATGTTTTGTGGAACATGTTCTTGGATGATGTTGACTACCTTGTAGAAAGATTTTGTCTCTAGTCTATACTATAAGTTTCAATGTGCTCATTTGCATATCATGTCATCATGATCATGGCATTCCACCGCATCCAATGCACCGTTTGCATGTTTACTTATGCAATTGCATCATATAGGATCGCAGGAGGAGTCACCAGTAGCAATGCTGGAAGAACTGACCGGAGCATATCCACAAGATCCCTAGGCACAGGAGGTGCTCGAGGAAGAGGAACCAGGAGAGCAGTTGCCCAAGTGCGTAGATCACCAGCCTAGTTCGTTTGAAAGAGGCAAGCCCCGGAGCATTCTAAATTCCCTATTTTATTCAAGCAATTCTTTATATATGAGTTATCTATTGTTGCATTTGGTTATAGGAGTTGAGTGAAACCGTTGTTGCATTTATTACTATCCTTACCCACCTAGTTACCTTTTTACCCTATTAGGTCAGGATCGAATAACTGCTTAGCCTTACTTAGACCGGTTGCGATCGGTGATTTCCGGTCACCTACATTTATAGGTGGTTACTGAAAGAATTTAGCTATGAAAAGAATGATATCCTGGAATTAACCATGTGTTGATGGATAATTGGAGACCAGACGGAAAAGTTGGAGGCAACCAGACAGGGTTCTGGGTTGCTATTAGTTTTCCATCTGTGTCGATTAAGGACCGATAGTTGCTCGTCCCTCTTGTTATGTTGAACACATGCCTCACATTTAGCTGGCCGAATAAAGTACCTTTCGACCGCGAAGCTAGTGACACTATTCGAGTCGGGATAAACTCGAATTGGCAGACTGGTGCTGAAGGGGGTATGACGGGGACACGAAGAGTGAGCCTAAGGTGCGTCCTGGCTGTCGGGCGGTCCCTGGGTTGTGCGGTCCATGACTGTTATCCCGCGGCTACTTGGAAAGTGTCATTGGTGATCTAAGCAACCCTGACGGGGGAAGCGTGGTTTCTGTGAGGAATAAATCACCAGCTGGTTAGGAATCGATTCGAATCGCCATCGCTCCTAGATAGTGAGCACTTCACTCGAGCTACAACATCGTAGTAATTATGATGGAACAATGATGGCTATTGGATGGTTTTGAGAATGCTAAATTTAAATTGGTAACAGGATGTTATTGGTTAATCAAGTGATTGCTATAGTATAGGTGCTTACCTAGCTGGATATGTCATAATAAAGATGATGCAAAATACTTAAAATGGTATCTTTATAATAGCGTATGCTTTTCTGCAAAACAAGTCAAGCCAGTCCACCTTATAAAAGCTTTGCATACTCCTTGGTGTCATATTATTTTTGGTTTACGACGGGTATGTCTAGCTGAGTATCTTCTCGTAACCAGGGCGTTGTTCCCATTGTTGTTGCAGATGGTCAAATGTACTACGGCTACTGCATTAACTGCCTGTATCCAGCGATGAGTGACAACTACGACCAAGGGCAATGGTCACTCCGTATTTCTCATTTGATGCTTTTGTTGGAGATGACTACTTACTGGCACTGTATCTGAACTAAGTGGGTGTGTGGTTTTAAAACTACTTGCTTCTACTATGTTAATTTGAACTTGTGTTGTAATAACTTTATGTTCTGAACTCGGATGTATTCAACTATCGTTGCAAACTTTATGCAACATGTGACGGTGGCTGCTAAACTAGTACGATCTTGGTTGGAATGCTCGTTGCCTTGAAATCCTTCGTGATTTCATGGAATCTCGGATTGTACGGGCTTAAATTTGGTAAATTATCTGCCTCGGCGGAAGATTTTCTTACTTAATCTCATATAATCATGTTGATTCGTCACAGGCCCTGCCGACTGTAGCAGCCGGCTGAGCCGTCTTGACTTCAGCAGAGGGGAAGTCGGCTGAGCCGACTGAGTCAGTCGGCTTATCCGACTGGTCTTTACCTGCACGAGAAAAATTAAAATTTTTATGCATCGGCTGTTCTTGAATATGAAAATTACGCCCACCGATGTCATAGCTAGATGCTTGTTGAGCTAACATGTTGGCCTTTTGATTTTCATGCCTCGGAATATGCCGAATTCGGAATTCGGCAAAATAAGCAATAATATCAAGGCAAACACCAAGACAAGCTCTTAGTGATCCTTCTAAACATTGAAACATACCAGGGACTTGTTGCACCACTAGTAAAAAATCACCATAGGCTTCAACATGTCATACTTCATGGATTGCAATATAAGCCAAGCCGAATAAGAAAACTTCATATTCAGCTTGAATTTTGGTGCAAATGTAATTTTAATCGGCTTGATGTCTCAAACAGCACTATTGTGAGAAATAAAGATTATGCCAACACCTTCGCCTTATTTGCAAGCCGATTAATCATATTGTTACATCCATGAAGTAAATCCAAAATACATATGTCATGCCCCCCGGGCCTAAAAGCCATCAAAGTAAATTTCATGGGGGCTTTCTAATAGCACGATGGTCACAAGCACTCATCGGCTATATTTTTACACTAAGGGCAATATCAATATATTGGCCATATGAATTCATCCACAAGAGCATGCATAACCGAAATAAATATTTTGGCTCTTGATCATTGATAAGCAAAATAATTTAGCAACCCTCCGAAGCATACAGATCCATACCAAGGATCAAAATAAGGAGATGAGGGATAACCATGCATACCAAGCGATGAATTCCATATAGGCATAGGCAGAGAGTATGGATGATGCCATGACCAATGATTTTGATGATTTGGTGTAAACCTCCAACTTGGCAATTGTTTCTTGAACCTTCTTCTCTCCTTTGCCTTTGTTGCAACACTTGCTTGAGCATCATCCTTCTAAAATTGAATTCTTCGTTTAGGAACCCACACCAAGCCCTTTTCTTTCAGCTTCTCTACACTAAACTTTTGCAACTTCTTTTCTTGCCACTTTGGTAAACCGACTGAGCATATCAGTTTTATTTCTGTTTTGGACAGCAGCACATCATTTTTAACTTTGGGCACTCTTACCTTCTTTAGTTCAGATTTGGCACCTATAATATCAATAGATGATTTCCCCACTTCTTTGCCATCAATAGCCATATTTTTTAGCAATATAATCGGCTTTTCAATAGTTGAACTCAGATCTGAACTTTCCTTCTTTCGGCCATTATACTTCACACACTAAACTTGCTTTACCACTTTGTTCTTTGGTTGGGCTCCAGACCGATTTTGATCAAAACGGTCTTTACAAGATGATGATTTCTCTGAATGTCTAAGAGCTGCATATTCTATATATTGTGGCCTAAAATATGATGGAACATGTGTCTCTTGATCAAACTAGCCCCAAGATGAATAAGGATGAAAATATGCGGGCTGTGATCCATATGACATAGGAATTGGCTGCTCAAAAGGAGAATATGTTGCTGCTATATGAGATCTATCTCCTTGCCAATTCCACTCTTGAAACTTGTGCTTTGGAGGTGATTTTGATGATTGCACTTTCTTTGGCCGATTGGTGACATTTGCTTCTGCTATCTTCTCATATTTAGCTAGAAGTTCCTCGAAGCTAAGCTTCGACCTTCTACTTTTTAGCTTGTCACGGCCTTTACCTCCATCAGCTTTATGAGCATCCTCCTTCTTCTCCCCATCTTGACAGACATGCTTCAAAGGAGGATCCTTAGCCGATTCTACTTGCTCAATGGGATCAATCGGCTTTTGCTTTAGTTGGAGAGATTTCACTTGACCCCAGTGTCTTCTGAAACTATGATAACATTGTTGTCCTCTTGAGTATCTTCAATTTGTAACTCATGGACAACAACCTTGTCTTCACTTGAGGGCTCCACATCTCTCTCTTGGGCATTTGAGCCTTGAGCTTTGAGTGAATCGGCTATTACAAGTCGATTCAAAACCTATTTGCCATCAAGACCAATTGAATCTAATTGGTCCATCTGTTGAGTTTCAGAAAACCTCAATCGTCCATTATCAATGGCCGATTGGATCACTCAACGAAACACATTGCAGTTAGAAGTATTATGATCAGAAGAATTGTGCCACTTGCAATATGTAAGCTCTTCTAAGTTTTGAATAGATGGCAAAGCACTGTGATCAATGATTCTAATAAAATTATTCTCTAGCAAGATATCAAAGACATGATCACAAAAAGTAAAGTCAAAGGTGTATTTTGATTTCTTTAGCCGATTCTTTTATGGAGTCGGCTTTAAAGCTAGGCAAACGAAGGGATCGGATTTGTTATCAATCCATTCGGCCACACCTTTGCAATTGCTTATAAGAAGCTTTAGCTTTGATGAAGTATCACCATCTGCCTTGCCATATGGCACAATGTGTTGGCTGATAGAATCTGAATTTATTTTATCATTAACAAATAAATTGCTATTCTCAATCGGTCTACAACAATTGTTAGTAAGGATATCTCTAATAGATGCTGAAATTGAAATAGTATGACCGGATTGGAATTTGAGCAAAATATTTGTGTTTTCTACCTTGTTGACCATGTTGGAGAAGTGCATATCCTTGATTTGCATGATTTTGCTCTTCTTCTCTAGAAACCAATAAACAAGAGGGGTCAAATCACCTGAAGACACATCAGCAGCTGCTAGAACTGGGAAAGTTAGCTTAGCCGACTAGAAGTCGGTTAGGCCGACTTGGGCACTAGTAGTGGCAGTCAGCTTGGCCGACTAGGAAGCCGGCTTAGCCGACTCAGGGCAGGCAGTAGAGGTAGTTGGCCTAACCGACTGGGAAATCGGCCTAGCCAACTCGGAGTAGGCGGTAGGGGCAGACTGGAAAGTCGGCCTAGCCGACTTAGAGCAGGCAGGAGTCGACTTAGCCGACTTCAAAGTCGGCTCAGCCAATTCTGAGTAGGCAGACAACCCTCCTTTGTTGCTTGTAGGGGTTTGATCTCCATCAATGATGTAGTAATCGCTAGATAAATGTACATCCCCTTTAGCTCATAAAAATCAAGTCTAGCTGATTTCTGTCGCTTCCCATGTTTTTCAGGAGGTATAGTGGTAGCTTCTCGTGAATTGGCCCTATCTGTTTCAGGCACCGAAGAGACCAATACATGTTTCTTCCTAAAAATAAGCTTGCCATTTTGATCAAAATAATAGTAAGACATCTTACCAGGAGGTATAGTGGTTGCCCCTCCTGAACTGGCCCTATCAGTTTCAGGCGCCGAAGAGGCCAATTTAGATTGACTCTTTGCAATCACTCTACCATGCTGGTCAAAATAATAGTAAAACGGCCTCTCATATTGAGGTTGACTAAAAGCCGGGGCCGATGCACTAGTATGTCCAACATGAGGCGAAGTAGCAATAGGAGTATCAAAGATTCCTTCCTCTAACTTATCAAATGTAGAATTCACCTTAACCATAGTATAGAAAAGAGGAGAATCTTCAGTGATCCCATCTACCTTTAGCTTAGCTATGGTTGTAGACCTAACAAGGATTTCCTCACCCATTGCTGAATTTTCATTGATTCGGCTACAATTATTAGTAACATGTGGAGCCGAATCACAACTTTTAGCACTCGAATGCCTTGCTGAAATTTCACTAATTCAGCTTTGATCGTGAGCAGAATACGAAGCCGAATTGTGGGTATTGATCATTGCATAAAGTGCTGAGTTTCCATTAATTCGGCTATGGTTACTAATAACCGTGAAGCCGAATCATGGGTATTAGCACTTACATACCTTGCTGAATTTTCATTAATTCGGCTCAAGTTACAGGTAACATGTGGAGCCAAATTGTGAATAAGAGCATTGGCATATGGTGCTGAATTTTGAGAGCAATTGGCTATGTAATTAGCATTGTCATAACCAATTCTCTCTTTCATCGGTATGTCATGTGGTGAAACCACATATTGTGAACTTATAGCCAATAAACAAGGATTTACATGTTGTATGTTGCTAGTAGCATCAAAAATCAAAGAATTTATAGTTGACATCGGCTCTTGACCATGATATCCATAATTATTATGTGTATGATGAGAAACATTATCAAAAGTATCAGCTGATGCAACATATCTAGTATGATTACAGCTAGCAACACCAACATGAGAGCTTATATGACTTGCAAAATAACCATTATGATCATAAGATGTATTTGCAAGTTGCACCTTGGGATAATTGTAGTAGTTTTGTGATGAACCACCTCGGTACTCCATGATTTAGAACTTGGCCGCCTTGCTGAATTTTCCAATGTCAAGCGCAACACATTGCAAAATTGCAAGCAAGATTACAAGGGGTCAAAACTAGATGTGTTCGGCCTTTTGGGCCAGATGCAACGGTAATGGCGAGCTCAAGAAGATAGATCAGCGAGGAATAAGGCTAGGGTAAGAAGAATCGGCTACAAAGTAGAGCCGAAGCAAATTCTTCCCCAGCGCGGAGTCGCCAAAAAGTGTGTTGACGTCGGATGTGGTCCGAATCACACACCAGAAAGGGCATTGGACGCTCGGGCCGCCACGAACCAAAGAACGCAGCGAGGATATCACTCTTACGTGGTGAAGCACAGGAGAGGTTTACAAGCAAACCACCAAAGAATAACCAACGTGCTTGCGTGACAAAGAACCGGCTAGTTTTTAGGCAAACTAGCAAAGGAACCGTCGAAGCTCTCGCCCGGGAGGGACCCCGTCAGGGCAAGGACATCGCCGGGTTGCCCTAGGTCGGCCGGCGAGCCTAGGGCGCCATCCTTGGTCGTGGATCAAGGGATGAACAACATAGAGGTTGAAGGAGACGAGAAAAGAGGTAAAAGGAGTAGATTGATTTGTTTGTATGTTGATTGGATAGATGGAAACTCAATCGGCTATGATCCTCTCATATATATAGAGGGGGTGGTCTTATCCTAGTAGAAAACCTCTCCAAGACTTATTTTCTAAGTTTCCCACGTCCCAAAACCGATCTAGAAACATATCGGTTCGAGATCTGAGAGTTAGATTCGGAATAAACACCTACCGGAAGTTCCAGTCTCGAACCGGAAGTACCGGTAGTTCATTTTCGCGCAAAACTGCGCCTTTCTCCATCAACCACTAGAAGTTCCGGTCTTGGACCGGAAGTACGGACCAGAAGTATAGACCGGAAGTTCCGGTCCCCAAACAGATATTTTCTCGAAGGCATAACTCCCTCATCCAGACCCCAAATTGGACGTTACATATATGTTTTTCGACCATCTTGACGAGAGAAACACAATGGTGAAGTCCGTTACACATTTTGACAACTTCACAAAATGAACATTTTTGGTTGTCAACACTAGGTTTTGTCGTGTCTAGGTTTGGCTGCTATGTTTGCCGCGGATGGCTGCCAGAGCGCGGTAACGCGGTGCTATCCTGGTGCGTGCGGTAGCTGCTGATGGTGTTGCGCGGTGCTATCCTGGCCGCTATGTTTGATCGGTGCTATCCTGGTGCCTGCGGTAGCTGCTGATGGCCGGGAGACCGATCGAGATAGAGCATAGCTGCAGCTAGCGTGCAGCAGCAGCTAGTAGCCAGCCATGCTGTTGGCCTACGTCCTCATCTTCCTCCACCTGTCCTATTTTCATTAGCAAGCATTTTAATCTTGTGATTATGTGTACATGTGTTCTGTGGCCGGCTGCATGGCACTATGCCTGCTTGGCTTGTCTGCAATCAGCAAGCATTTTTATCTATGTTCTGTGTTGATGGCTTTGCAATCAGCAGTCATGTCAAAATTTAGCCACTGTTCCTGATCCTGATTGCTACCTGCTGTTGCCGCTGATGTGTAATGATCCACGATTTCCTCAAAGGGAAATCCACAAATTACATTGTAATGTGATAATCCCAAAAAGACCAGGTTATCATATTATCTTTATTCAGCTGATATCACAGTCATATATCGCGGAAGTACAAATTTACGAGGCATTACAACACTGGGTAACGCGGAAGCACACAGATCTTCATCAAAGTCGACGTAGCGCGTCAGCGAGCGTAGTCTTCATCTCCTCAACCAGACTTAAGCGTAGGAACGAGACCATCTAATGTTTCTAATCTATGTTGCCATCGTCGTAGATGACATCCAAAACCTGCCAAATATCTTTCAGTACTGTCTCCCACCCTATGCTTTGTGTATGCTTTGTGGTAAGTGGAAATGCAAAAGGGTAAAGAAAAGGACCTATATGGCTGTAGTTTTTCCTATGCCAGTTAGTCGCATTTTTATAATAGTATTTCATCAAGTTTTAACCCATCTCATCCATACGTTCTCCCATCTCATCACATACATCTCACCACACTCTCGCACTCTCTAGGTGACAAGGACGATTCCTACTCGTACCTTGCCTCAACGGCCAAAGCCGGAAACCAACAGCAAACCCAGGGGAAGGTAGAATGGACTCCTCTCACTAGTCTAGTCAAGTGAAGCTGTACTTAGGAAAGGTCCATAGTAGACAAGTCGGCATATGCATCAATCGATCAACCAGAAACTCTGCAGAGGTTTACACTACCCACAAGATTACCATCATCAGCGCTGTACATCGTCTAGCCTGATTCCGGGCTGCCTTCCAACTACCATGATGCCACCCTACCTCTCAGAACTGGGGCCACACCGGAGTACCACCGACATACTGAGACTGTGAGATGTAATACCGGCCCCCCAAAGGCCACTACGCTGTCTTAGGAGGGTGTGGGTTCTCATGCCCGTACCTCCCTACACTATACGCTAACAACCTAGTAGCAGTGGCACCGCCCTAGCTAGTCGAACATCCGTCCCGTTTCCATGGCAAGGGTGAGTGGGGTGTAAGGCTTCCTAAGACCCGGTCCACAGAACGTATCAATCCTTAGGGTGACCGAACAGGACGTCTACACGAGGGGTGAACTGATGCCCTACTCGACGGGACATCCGGTGCCCCGTGCTAAACAACACCTCCATCCCGGGGCTTCGTCCCACAAAGACACTCCACCCAGGATCTCTCCCTGTCACATGTACCCGCCACAGGTACCTCTCATGGGGAAACACCCAAGTAACATCCCCTGACAAGACTTGTCCCAAGACTCGTCATATGTCTTGCTCGATCGACTCGACCCTCACCACACACCCAAGTCACATGCCAAGATCTCCCCAAGTTCGTTACCAAGTTATCGGCACCACGTGCCTTATCCGCTCACAAACAATCCTTCACCATGCATCACATCACAGATATAATGCGTAGTAGAAGTAAAGCAATAAGTAGTAAGCGAGTGTCTAGCCTAACAGCGGGCGTGTAGGGGAATAGGTTGCGACAAGGTAATGGCTTACAAGCAATTCTGCCATGCAACCTATCACAGTTTATTTGCATAAAAGTAAAGCACTAGCATCTACATTGTAGCATGCCTAATAGGATTCTACGAGGTTGGGTGGGATGTGGCACCTGTTGGATGTCATATCTGGGATCCTCAGTGTACTTGTAGTCGTCCTCCTTGGGTCTTGCTGTCCTTTGCGTGTCCTTCCTCCAATGGGTCCTGGCTCATTCAACACTAACCTCGATGCAACTACCTCGACAAAGCGACAAGCAAAGAGCAATCAGACCACTAAACCTAGAAAGACTGCGGAAAGAGAGGCAACAAGGCACAAAAAGAACAACTACCCTGAAAGAACACCAAGGGGAAAACAACTTAGCCCTCTTGGCGGATGTCCGATCCCTGGGTCAAAAGAACAGGAGTGGTTGTTTGCTAAGCACAAGCATAAGCCCTAGCCTAGCTAGTACTTCCTGGGCCAATCGTGTCGACCTGTACGGCTTAAATAGAAATAGCATAGGCTCTAGCTCATCCTAAGCAATCACCATGGCTCGTGGCTTTTGATCTGAGCATCATGGAGACTGACGAGAACCGAAAAGACTATAAACAGGAGAAGTTCCGATCTCTCTCAATACATATGCCAGTATAATTGACGAGAACCAAGAGAGGGTGGAACGTGGACAGAAGAGAAGAGAGGTGGTCTACTTCTTCCAATACACACGCCATGGCAAGAGACGGGGCATCAAAAGAAGCGACACACAAGAGAACACGAGTGTCCAAACCACTTGTAGGGTACCAAGACCTAGGTGCAATAAATGCACTAAGACATCTCTAGGGTTCTTAGTGGTGTGGTTATCATCGCGAGAACTAAAGAAATGCTACGTCTAGAAGGTACAAGCATACAAGGGCTCGAGCACGAAAGAGCCAAAAGACGGAAAGAGACACGGGATTCACCTTCCTTTGATCCACTTGCCATAGCAAACGACGGGAATCGAAGGAATGGAATCGGGAGAGCAACAAACTCCAAACAAGCGAAGGCTCAATCCACATCTTACTAGATCGACGGGGATTAAGAACAAGAGAGGAAAGAAGAATGGAATCTGCACTCTTTCGACCCACTCGCCATGGAATGAACGAAGATTGGAAGAAAGGGGACACGATCCCACAATCCAAACCCACTCGTAGGGCACCACGACTGTGCAACTAACTCAGCACAAGGTTATCCCTGTGGTTTGTAGCGATGCGGTTGTCACTGCTTGAACCAAAGGAACGCTATGATCAAAGTGGCACAAGCATACGAGGTGGTTAAGATAAACAAGCAAGCAAGAGAGGTAAGGCCCGATGGTCATAGCAAGGCGACTCGCGTCCATGAGCTTCACCTAAATGAGTTGGATTCATAGTTCCACAACTGTCATCCCCTAATTTCTGTCCCATGAGACTAGGTCATGAAGGGCTCGAATTGTGCGGGTAAGAGCCGTGTCAATATCGACATCGAGTCCAAAATGTCCAAGTCCTAGGGACAAAAATAGGAGCTATCTATTGTAGTACGACGAAGTCAACTTAAAGCACGAGAGAAGGGACATGCTTGGTGTCATGGCCATGGCGAGATGAACTCGCGATCGTAATGATCAAGCATGTCGCTCTCTCAACCGGCTCAAAGGCACGGTCCATAGACACACAAGAGGCACACACAACAACACAACAAGAACCACGACTCGATGACCGACCACACAAACGACATGACGTGGAGTAGCACATATCCATAGTGCAAGAGAGATAGATAGACAAGTAGACCGGCGCGAAGGCACGACGTAGGCATTTATAGATAATATGCATCGATAGATCATGTATCAAGTGAATAAAAGAGCAAGAAATGAAAAACAAGGGCTTGCCGACATCGAGGGTGGCACCGGCGAGATTCAAGGCTCGACCTTGCTGCGAGGAAGGTGGAGGGCCACTACAGCTTGTCCGGGCGGGTTGTGGCTGGCTGACGGCTTTCTTTGGTTGTCTACAGGTGGCCGAGGCTGGCTGCTATCGACCGGGAAGGGGCAGTAGGCAGCCGGGAGGCGACGGAACTCCAACGTCGCGGAACAGGGCAGCCATGCCAAGGAAAAATGTGGAGCGCAGCCTCCCTGCATGGCGAGAAACGACAGCACGAAGGCTGGGCTCAGCACGGACGATAGTAGGAGGGAAAAAGGTGGAGCCTTTGGGCACGGTGGCTCACCGGCAGGCCGGCTGCGATGTCTCACACTCCGACAATGGTGAACCTAGGAGTCTGCACCTCTGCAGCAGTGAGAAGACAAGGCACAGAGGGCGACCATCAGACCAAACGATGGCAAAAAAGGGGTAAAAGACAGGCTTTAAGCATTGGGGCTCATCGGCAGGCTGTCGATGAGATGGTGGTGCTGACCACGGATGGAGTGAAGGAGGGTGAGGTGGTGGTGCTGTTGCGCATCCAGGCGTGAACGACGAGAAGATGGATGCTACTCGGTGGGGCTTGGACCAAGGGCAGGGCTTGGAGCAGAGGCAGGGTGTGGCAGGTCGCGGTCGAAGTGGAGGAGGGTGGAGGTGGTGCCGAGCATGTACTTGGACATGGTGCTCCGGGTCTGGTGCATCGAGGTGCTCGTAGATAGGGAGGCGCTATGGGAAGCAGAGCAGACTAGCGTCGAGGATGCCAGCTCGGTCTGAGATGGAGGTGCAGTGGGGCGAGGACGTGGCAGAGCGCGTTGAGGTGCTTGGTGAAGCTCGACACGGGAGGAGCTCCCGGTGTAGACGAGGTGGATGTGGAGGCACTGCCGGTTGGCGCGACCACGGAGCGGCAGCGGAAGGCCAAGGAGGTGGCTTGGTGCTCGGCGAAGAAGAAGATGCGGCGCCGGGGAAGGAGTCCATGACGCGGCGGCGAAGCGGTGGGGTGGCGTGGCCAGGCTGGAGGCGCCGGGCCGGCTCAGGGCTGGTCATGGCGAAGAGCGGCTTCGGTGCGCAAGCAGGAAGGAGCGGAGAGGAAGAAGATGGCGGCGGCTTGGAGGGAGAAGCAGAGGAGAGACGGCTGTGGCTGCTTTTATAGCGGTGCTAGCTCAGGTTCCGCAGTGTCTGGTGATCCTCGACGTCCGTGCCTAGGGAGGGACATGCGACGACAGATCCTGCGCAGGTGGTACGACGCTGAGGCAAGGATGCGTGGTGCGGGAGCGCATGGTTCGGCGGTGGCGGTGTCGTAAGTCGCCCAGGGGCGCCCGCTAGGGTTTTGGAGCGGGCGTGCTTAGCTGGCGGGCCCGCAGGGTCTAGCGTCCGGGCCTGCGGAGGCCGCGGAGCAGGCTGCGCATGGCTGGGCCAGGGGAAGGCGAGCGCTGTAGCTAGGCCTGCGGAGGGAGGCGCGAGCTAGGCCGAGCAAGCTGCTGCACTGTTGGGCTACGCGTGCGGGAGGCGAGCTGGGCTGCGCGGGGAAACAAGGCGGAGGCCCAGGTGGCGAGTTGGGCTGGTGGGGTGAAGGAAGGAAGAGGGGGAGGTGCTGGGCCAAGGAGGCCGGCTGGGCCGCGGGAAAGAGGAAAGAATGGAATGGTGGGCTAGTTGAGGTAATAAAAAGGAAAAGGATTTTCCCTTGTATGATTTTTGGAATTTTGGGTGGAGTCAAAAGAGATTTGAGAGTGAATTCGAAAGGGAATTTAGGGGGGATTTGAGAAGGATGCAGAAAGGGACTTGAGAGATATTCAACGGGAATTTGAGGGAGATTTGTTACAGATTTGTGCACTCCAAACTCCAATACGACTCGGACACGAAAACCACTCAAGAGCACAAGCACTTTCCTACAAATAATTCTATATGAATGCACCGATTTGTTAGTGGGTTAGACTCGGGTTCGACCTAGAACTACATGCCTCACACATCTGCAGGAAAAATTTAAAAAAACTCATATTTTTGGTTGCTCGAAAATCCGGGATGTTACATGATGCGTACATGCTGATGCCTACCTGCTGCTGCTGCCGCCTGATGCCTGCAGATAGCCTGTGCTTTTGACATGAATGCTGATTGCCTGCATTGCCACTACTAGAAAGCAGAAATTCCCTAACGGTGCACTTACCTGTAGGGAAATTGAAAATACCGTAAGAAAAATATAAATTCAATTTCCTTGATGGTGAACCGTCAGGGAATAACCGTCAGGGCTAGCGTGACAGGGAAATTAAAAAATACCTGACGGTCTACCATCAGGGAAAATGATTTTTATTTACTTGACGGTACTGTACCGACAGGACAATAAGAAACCGTCAAGGTTATAAACCTTTCTCTGTCGATGACAACTGACAAAAAAAATCATAAACAACCGACAGGGAAAATGATTTCCTTGATGGTTTGAAACCGACAGGATATAAGGACAATTATCCTGACGGTCGTCAAACTGTGAAAAAAATAATTTTTTTCCGTGACAGTTTTTTATTTTCCCTGTCGATTTGTAGCCATCAGGAAAAATGCAATTTCCCTTTCGATTTGTAGTCTATTTTATGTTGAAAAAAGTTTGGAGTATAAAAGACATTTTTTAAAGGTTGTTTCACAAGTTGCTTTCTCTACATACATGAATGAAAAACAAACCTATGCAAAAGAACCAAGAAACAATAATTGGTATTCAAACAAATATTGTCAATTGGTAGACCATGATTTTAGGAAAAAACTAGGAAAAAGAAACATATCATTTGGAGTAAGCATGAGAGAGAAAGACTAGTTATAAAATTTCACCCCAGATTAAAAGGAGAAAAACTTTTGTTCATGGTGACGGTTTATTCAATAACCGTAAAAAAAATTCGAAACCGTCAGGGAATTAGTAATTTTCTTGTCGGTTTGTGCACTTACAGGTTAATTAGGAATTTCCCTGATGGTTATTTATTTTCCCTGTGTGTTTTTTAAGAACTGTCAAAATAATATAAATTTTCCTGCATGTTTTTAGAAACCGTCAAGGTAATGCTAATTACCCTGACGGTTTAGGCAATAATCGTCAAAAAAATTCGAAACCGTCAGGGAATTTCAAGTTTCCAGTAGTGTGCATATGTGTTCATATATAAGTGGGACCAATATTTGATTTTTTAGAAGTCAAATATTAGGAATTATTGGAGATTATCTTCTTTTTTTTCCCTCCTAAAACCTTTTTAGAGTTGGGAAACATGGAATTTTTAGGACGAAAATTTAGGAAACTCTTGGAGATGCTCTGATATCTGAAACTTAGTAGATAATAATGATACTCAAATCTGTATCTAGTTATACTGAGTATATAATGATACTCAAATCTGAATCGTGTATCTAGTTATACTCACATATGAATAGAGTATATGTATGTCCCTTGATTTTTTATGTACATAATTAATCTCTTGTCAAATAAATAGCATGCACTATACACGCTTCCTGATAAAAAAAAAGTATGTACACTTACTCCCTCCTCAAAGTACGTATGTATACTCAGGCTGTACCTTTTTTTTAAAGCCATTTGGCGCACTTTATTGATCTTGAATAATAGTTACATCGTGCACCAAGGCTCCTAGAATAAAACTAGGGGGTTCATCGACCCAATTACAAGATAACTTACTTTGCATAGCTACACTAGCTAATTCATAAGCTACAAAATTCGCTTCACGGTTACAATGCTCAATACAAATAGAAACAAAGTTTTGCCAAAGCATGTAACAATTCGCTTCAGGCTGTACCTAACAAGTATGCATCTATACTTAGTTGTTTTCACATGGATTCGTATACGGCAGTAAAAAATGTACCTAACAAGTATGCATCTATACTAGTTGTTTTCACATGGATGCATATACGGCAGTAAAAAATAATAATATACACATTTTCAAAGAAGCAAACAAATCGGTCGGCCCCACAAATCATGGAGATATAACGTCAACTGAAGACATGCACATGCAGACCTCCTGAAAATGAGGTTATCGGTGGAGGGTGGAGTACATTTAACGGGTTTGTTTGTGCACGCGATCCAATTAGATGGGTGGGAGTATATATATATATATATATATATATATATATATATATATATATATATATATATATATATATATATATATATATATATATATATATAGTATACTCTGTAGCTAGCTACAAGATAGCTTATTTTGTAGCCAGGCCAACCGACCGCACCCTGATGCCCATCCGATCCCGCCGGCTGGCTCAGCGTTATTGCTTTCCTTTCCAGCTGCATGCATGCGGATCAACACTGCAGGTAATTGCAGTAATTAATGACGCTGGATATTTGGAACTATTTTCACGCCTTCACACGGTGCCATTGCATGCATGCAAGCGATGTGTTACGAGAATACACATAAAGCTGGTGTACTAGTTCAGCTGGTGCCATGGCAAGTATTACGAGAATACTAGTATTAATAAGTAAATGGTTTACTAGAAAATTTGTACCATTGATTGCGATTTACTAGAATCTATGCCTGGCTATCCTTTTGAATTTGACAACTGTGATTTACGAGAATTTACTTTCATTTACCAGAATGAACCTTGAATGTGAATTATGAGAACCATGAAATAATTACGAGGATTCGAGTTGGCTTCATACGAGAATTACATGATGAGTTACTTTGTTTAGGTTCTGGTTTTTCCAAGTAACTAGTTGGCCAGTTACGAGAATGCATGAAGTCTAGACCTATATATAGTAACTGAGTCAATGGTTTACCATGATAGAATTACGAGAATTCGAGTTTCTTGATACGAGAATTACATGAGGATTCAAATGATTCATAATAACTAGTTACTATAATATAGAGATCATCTTACCATAACCATAAGATAGTTACGATATTTCAAATGGTACATACTGTATAACACCAGCTTGTACTGGGCGAATCATATATCTCAACATCACAAAATGGTACCAAACCACTTCGACAATTACAGACTATATTGTTTCTTGTTTCATTCATATATATAATCAGGTCCATGTTACAAGAAAAGAGGTATTCTGAATTGATGAATCTTTGATGCAGTACCATCCACAAACCTCTGAAGCCGGAAGCCAGGATCTATGCACCTAGATTTAGGAAAAAAATGAAGATAAAACTTTTAGCAAGATCATGAGGCTAATAGCATCTTCCAGAAAAAAAATTGTGGAAAAATCAGAATCTATAATTAGATGAACAACAGTGCAGTTTGATAATTAGATAAATCCATACAAATTATTTTAATGTTGAGATAAATCATGCGGAGGCATAGGGGGGAAAATACAGTTTAATACTCACGGATTCACATCAACAAATAAAACAGGAGAAGGATTCCGATCAACAAATAAACAGGAGAAGTCGCACTCACTAGAGGAGAGGACACAATCTCTCTTTCACGGATCCACCATCAGGGCTGTCATCCAACGGCGATGCCGTGCGCCTTGCGCCTAGTGACGAGCCCACGAGCGCCTCGATCGGCCCTATGCACCGCCGCGCGACCCGTATAGCCCTCCTCCTCCGCAGCGGCGACGATGAGGCTCATCCAGCAGGCGATGTCCGAGTGCGCGAACATCACCGGCGCGACCCACCCCATGAGCGCCACCGACCCGGATGCATGAGCAGCAGCCATGCCATGGCCGTCGTGAGGAGCTCGATGTATGGAGGCAAGGTCTACGCGGTGGAGCCGTGGAGATCCCCGTCGGTCACGCGGTGGAGGTCGACGCCGCAGGGAGCACGAGCAGGGCCGGCCATGGCCTGGCTAGCGGGCTGGTCTTTGTTGGGCTGCGCGTCGGCGCCGGACCGCCGTGTGCATGGCTGCATCGCCATCGCCGCCATGAAGGAGGAGGGGCCGCCGCCTCGTCGGGATGGTGGGCGTACCGTGGACGGTGCTGGGCGGCGTCGCCGGCGGACCGCTAGGGTCATGGGACAGACCACGGACGGAGACGAGGGGCGTCGCCGGTGGATCACGAACGGAGCCCGGGGCATCGCCGGCGGAGTGTGGGGCGGTGGACAAAGCTGGGCAGCGAGTCGCTCTGCATATGCGGGGAGACAAATAAATTAGGAAAATAAGAGAGAGGTTGGCAGGTAAGCCAGGAACAATAAAATGGAATTTGTTGCCTCTGCATGCATGCTGCAGCATTGGTCGCCTGCATGCACAGCATTTACTTGCAGCGCAATGATGGAATCGTCAATAATTATGGTAACCATGGAGGCTGGACCAGGTGCGCCGGATGATGCCTCAATGCTGGTGCACCGCGTGGCTTGGCTACAGAATATAGTATTTTGTAGCTAGCTACAGTGTATTAGTTCTATATATATATATATATATATATATATATATATATATATAAACTACATACCTCAGGTACCGCACTCCCTTAGCGGGTGAGCAAGTCGAACCCGTTAAGTCATATATGGTTGACGATGGCACATTATACTCCAGTATATTTTCACCACAGAGGAATTGTTTTTTAATCATTATCCGTCTACGTCCTTTCAAACTGATCTATCCCGCGAAATATTCTCCGTTTCAACAAACCATAAGCCTCCGTTCTCATCTAATCCACCGGGGCTTACAGAGTCGAGGGCAGGGCACTCCTGCACAGCACGGCGGCAGGGCACTCCTGCACAGCACGGCGGCAGGACACCGCCTCCGTCCTACGGTGTCGGGCTTCATTGTGCACAAGCAGGCTTGCCGCTGTCTCGGCTGCACTCCTGTACGGCAGAGGAGAGGCACAGGTATGTTTTGATGATTGACAATTTTCGTATTTATTGATCTCGTTAGATAGATCACAACCTGCTGTCTGTCTTCTACTGCTTGTATCTGCATCTGTTCGCTATAGTGCTGTGAGTCACGCGGTCCTGATGCTTACAGATCATGGCAGGCGTAAGTATCAGCCAAGGATGCCGTGACCCCTGCCTTTCACGTGTTAGTCAAAATGTGTCAAAGGCTATTCTAGTAGTTGCATCATCTATTGCCAATTTGTGAGTTCAGAAATTTGATTGTTTTGAGATTAGAGTATCATCTGATACTTTTTAGACTAGACTAGAGTATCATTGCATACTTTCTCAGATTTGACATTTTATTTGACTTATGTATAACCATTTTTTTATTTTCATTGAAGATGGGGAAAACACCATCAACTGTCAACGGATCAGGTGGTTCAAGCTCCAAAAGATCAGCATTTACCAAAACATTGCAACATGTTCGCCGGAAAAATGGGATCCACCTTGCACAAAACACAGCAACCAATGCTAGTACTCCACGATCAAGGGGTGCTAGTAATAAAGCAAGGAAATCTAGAAAAAGGTACAGTATACACAAGGAGTTCCCCTGGATTGACTTCAGACATTTTCAGTAGCATAGAAGATGAAACTAGGTTGCAGCTGATTAAAGACATGGGATTCCAAGGTTTCAAGTACCTTAATATCCACAAGTCAAATAAGGATTTTGCTGCATGGCTGCTCAGTAAGTTTGATCCTATCCACTGTACCTTACTTTCTGGTACTAGATCTGAAATCAAGTTGACAGAACCTGATGTCAACTTTATCCTGGGAATTCCATGTGAGGGAAAGCCTATAATACCTGCAACGCATCAAGAAGTGGTTACAATGAAAAATATATCTGCAATGTTTTTGGAAAGGAATCATTTGAGCAAATCACCTTGTCGTTCCTCACCGGTATTTTATACAAGAAACCTGATTGTCCGATATCTGTCGTTGAGGTTACCAAATTCAAAACTGCACTCATAATGGTCCTTGTGACCATCTTTTTAGCCCCAGTTTCTCTCAATAGTCACATATCAACAAGGTATATGACGGCCTCGGTTGACATTGAAAATGTGCAAAACTATAACCAGGCAAAGTTTGTCATCGACATGCTAAAAGTTGCAGCGGATTCTCTGCATAACAAGCTAAAGAATGGCAAAAGCGCAGACTACATCAATGGTTGCATAATATTACTTCAGGTAGACCATAATTACTTCTTTTCTAAATTATGATACAAACTGCATCCTTCTTTGTTATTGTCATCCATAATATGAATATGTCTGACATATTCATATTTCTAACATTTGTTACAGATTTTCTATTTGGACAACCTTGAAAATGGTAACAACACACTCCAGAACACAACTGCTTTCCTCGCATCAGATCATATGACGACAAAATCATGGATGAGCTCATAAAGAAAGACATGATCTTACATAATCGATTTTGGAAATCGATAGAAAATCTGTAACAAATGTTAGAAATATGAATATGTCAGACATATTCATATTATGGATGACAATAACAAAGAAGGATGCAGTTTGTATCATAAATCGATTATGTAAGATCATGTCTTTCTTTATGAGCTCATCCATGATTTTGTCGTCATATGATCTGATGCGAGGAAAGCAGTTGTGTTCTGGAGTGTGTTGTTACCATTTTCAAGGTTGTCCAAATAGAAAATCTGTAACAAATGTTAGAAATATGAATATGTCAGACATATTCATATTATGGATGACAATAACAAAGAAGGATGCAGTTTGTATCATAATTTAGAAAAGAAGTAATTATGGTCTACCTGAAGTAATATTATGCAACCATTGATGTAGCTTGCGCTTTTACCATTTTTTAGCTTGTTATGCAGAGAATCCGCTGCAACTTTTAGCATGTCGATGACAAACTTTGCCTAGTTATAGTTTTGCACATTTTCAATGTCAACCGAGGCCATCATATACCTTGTTGATATGTGACTATTGAGAGAAACTGGGGCTAAAAAGATGGTCACAAGGACCATTATGAGTGCAGTTTTGAATTTGGTAACCTCAACGACAGATATCGGACAACCAGGTTTCTTGTATAAAATACCGGTGAGGAACGACAAGGTGATTTGCTCAAATGATTCCTTTCCAAAAACATTGCAGATATATTTTTTCATTGTAACCACTTCTTGATGCGTTGCAGGTATTATAGGCTTTCCCTCACATGGAATTCCCAGGATAAAGTTGACATCAGGTTCTGTCAACTTGATTTCAGATCTAGTACCAGAAAGTAAGGTACAGTGGATAGGATCAAACTTACTGAGCAGCCATGCAGCAAAATCCTTATTTGACTTGTGGATATTAAGGTACTTGAAACCTTGGAATCCCATGTCTTTAATCAGCTGCAACCTAGTTTCATCTTCTATGCTACTGAAAATGTCTGAAGTCAATCCAGGGGAACTCCTTGTGTATACTGTACCTTTTCTAGATTTCCTTGCTTTATTACTAGCACCCCTTGATCGTGGAGTACTAGCATTGGTTGCTGTGTTTTGTGCAAGGTGGATCCCATTTTTCCGGCGAACATGTTGCAATGCTTTTGTAAATGCTGATCTTTTGGAGCTTGAACCACCTGATCCGTTGACGGTTGATGGTGTTTTCCCCATCTTCAATGAAAATAAAAAAAATGGTTATACAGAAGTCAAATAAAATGTCAAATCTGAGAAAGTATGCAATGATACTCTAGTCTAGTCCAAAAAGTATAAGATGATACTCTAATCTCAAAACAATCAAATTTCTGAACTCACAAATTGGCAATAGATGATGCAACTACTAGAATAGCTTTTGACACATTTTGACTAACACGTGAAAGGCAGGGGTCACGGCATCCTTGGCTGATACTTACGCCTGCCATGATCTGTAAGCATCAGGACCGCGTGACTCAGCACTATAGCGAACAGATGCAGATACAAGCGGTAGAAGACAGGCAGCAGGTTGTGATCTATCTAACGAGATCAATAAATACGAAAATTGTCAATCATCAAAAGATACCTGCGCCTCTCCTCTGCCGTACAGGAGTGCAGCCGAGACAGCGGCAAGCCTTTTTGTGCACAATGAAGCCCAGTGTCCTGCCGCCGTGCTGTGCAGGAGTGCCCTGCCGCCGTGCCGAGAGAATGGTCTGCCCTCGACTCTGTAAGCCCGGGTGGATTAGATGAGAACGGAGGCTTATGGTTTGTTGAAACGGAGAATATTTCGCGGGATAGATCAGTTTGAACGGACATAGACGGATAATGATTAAAAAACAATTCCTCTGTGGTGAAAATATACCGGAGTATAATGTGCCATCGTCAACCATATACGTGACTTAACGGGTTTGACTTGCTCACCCGCTAAGGGAGTGCGGTACCTGAGGTATGTAGTTTGTCATTTTTTTAATAGGGAAATTATTTCCTACTTCCAAGGATACTCCCACGTGTGTGTATCTTTAGATTTAAGGTGTATATGGCATGACGAAGCGTATGTTGACCAAGTATATGATCATACTAGACCATCTATGGTAATATGTATGTCAAATATGGAAGTATACATTGAGTATATGGTTATACTTATTTACTACTGTCATAGTATTATAATAATATATTAAAAATATGGATTCTTTAGAAAAAATTTCACGTAGTATGATTTAGTGTATCATCAAATGAATATAGTATGATTTAGAGTATCATAAAATGAATATATAAACATACTCAAATTGATAAATGAGTATGCACACATACGTAATGTTGTTTATTGAAGGTGGGAGTAACTACTCCCTGGAGTAGAAAAAGCGCCCTTTTTAATAAATGTTTTAATAAAAAATAGAAGTCAAAGTTATGCTTTGAGACTGTGTAATTGTCCAAAACGACTTTCTTCCGAGAACCGGAGAGAGTAGTAGTACACACGTACTTCCTTGCATTTTTATACTCAAACAACCGTCTAGCGTCTCAGGAAGAAGTATTGTATGTGACCTGCGTCAATATGGTAAGGTCAGTCTCAATGGGAGGTTTCATCTCCCAGTTTAAGATATGACACTAAGAATGAAACGGAGTGCCTCAACGCACATTTTTATTTTACAGTTTCATAGGCTAACTTTAGCATTTAATTTGTATAATATGTTGTGATCAAATGCGATTTGTGAACTATGTGGCCTTTTGCAGCGTGAGTCTGCACGCTTATAAAAGACAGCGTTCATATGTGATCACTTCAGTTTCACGTTCAGCTGCGCTGGAAATGAACTAAATAAAAAAAGAACAGGAAAGCTGGGCGCTGGAACACAGAAATGTTGGAACTCAAAAAAAATCGGCAAGCTGTGTTTGAACTGAATCCATCTCAAGCCTGGTGCACATGCCGCTGAACAAAAGCAGCTGTTACGAAATATTTCGTTGGGGGTGATCTCATCTGATACCTCATATTTCCCCTCGGTCCTATCTCCACGAGCTCAACGACTCCGTACGTGGGGAAGATTTCCCCATGAAGACCGCGTCCCTAACGGGAGGTTCCCCCACGACCCGAATGTGCGTCGTGGTTGCATGTGGGGAGAGTTCCCCTTCCTCGATACTGTGTATAAATACCCCTGTGATCAATGAATGAAGATAACCCGAGTTCATTTTACATTCTCTCTATTACTCGCAACACGTTATCAGCACCCTCGCTCTTCTTCCCCCAAAGAGTGAATAGCTCCCCAAAGAGAGAATAGCTCAGCTGGTTAGATCATTGTCGTTGTGAGGAGCCTGATCCGAAGATAAAAATGTCATATCCTCACCGTACTCACCGTACTCCTTTCCCTTCGGCTCCCCTTCTCCTCCAGTTGGTGATGATGGCATATAACTGTGCCATGACGATGGGCGTTAACTTCGCTCATCACCGAATCTAGAGGGGCCTTCTCGAGGATCTCCGTGAGGTGCTCGGGGAGCGTCTCGGAGACTGCCTTCATGGTGTACGCCGCCTCGGTGACCGCCTTCATGGCGAACGCCGAGGCCTCGACCCGAGGATGCGTGGCCGCCTCCACGGCGGTCATTTTGGAGGGCACCGACGTGCCAACGTAGTGGTCCCCGCACCACCATTCTGGGGGCTCGGTGGTGTCATCCGTGGCACCACCGGCTCTAGCTCCAACGGTGTCTGCGGCCCCGACTCCAGTGACGTCCACGGCTCCACCTCTGTCGGCACCGGCTCCACCACGCTGCCCACTGCACGGCGATGGCCCGTGCCCACCACCGAGCTTCGGCCTGGGGGCGATGGCATCATGGCTGCTGGCCCATCTGGCTAGCCATGGCTGTCATTGGGTGTCGAGCTGATGTCACCAATCCGGTACCTGACGTCGACTCCGTCGCTAGTGCGGGCTGTTCACAGCCCATCTCCACGTCGAGCATCGCCACCAATGATCGTGGCGCGCATGTCGGCTCCGACTGTCTGCCAGTGTACGCACACCACCGCAGATCGCCAGCCATCGACCCAGCGCTTCCTGATTCACCTCCTCCACCACCGGTTCCCACTCCACGCGTGCGCGCCAACGTCTCTGCTGCAGCGGAACGTCGCCTCGGACTCTGCTGTACGTGGATCCACGTCCCCCATGGGCCCTCGACTCGCAACCTCCCCAACGGCCACCTCCCGAACGGGCATGGTCGCGGCGCGGGATACCTCTTCTCCAGCAAGGAGGAGGGGCGCGCCCCCTGAGCCTGAGTGCCACGGTGGGGAGGGGGAAGGGGGAGGGGCGGCAGGGCGGTCACCACGCGCGCGGGTGCAGACGTCCTCCACGAGCGCGGGCGTCCTCCTCAAGCGTGGTGCTGCGTGACTCCACGGCGGCGGCCCTAGGCGCGCGAACAAGGGCAGGCATGGCGGCGTGGCCACCACACGTGGCAGCGCAGCGACCACGCGTGGGCGCAGCATCCCTGGTGCGGCGGCTCTCCTCGTGACCTGCTACGCAGCCCGGCAAGGCGGGCCCCGACACAGCGGCTTGATGCGCCTCGGCTCCTCCTCTGCGGGTGGCCCGGCACGCCCACGAGGCGCAGTGGTGCCTCCCCTCGGCGTGGCAGCCCCACGGGGCGGTGCGTCCCCTCGGCGTGCAGTGGCCCGTCGTGAGTCCTCCCCGCGTGGCTGCACGGCCTCCTGACGCAGTGCACCCTCCCCTGCGTGGCCAGCCCGCCCCCAGCGGTGGTGGCCAGTCCTCCGATGGCTCGGCTGAAAGGTCCTCAATGGCTAGAGGGGGGTGAATAGCCTTTTCAAAAATCTACAAACTTTACTAAATCAAGATATTAGTAGAACAAATAGCGAAGCTTCTCTAGCACTAGCTCAACTACACTATCCAAGCTACCTAAACAATTCTAGTAGATATGAAGGCTATGATCTCTAATCCACAACAACAAAGCTATGTCACTAGGCTAATTACTCCTAGGTGATATAGAAGCTATACAAGATAAACAAGAGATAGAGCACAAAGGAGATGAGCAAGTGACAGATTCTTATACAAACGTTGAAGAGTAGATATATAGCAAAGAATCAATCACGGTTACAAGACAATCCTCGGTAAGGGATGACACAAGATTTTTTACCGAGGTTCACTTGCTTCTCGACAAGCTAGTCCTTGTTGTGGCGATACACCCACTTGATGGATCACGAGCTAATTGGCATTCCAAAACCAAACCCTCAGCGGGTGCCACACACCCAACACAAGATGGGGATCCTCTAAGCCACGAGCAATCCATCAGTGAGGTTCAAAATAATCTCCAATCACGAGCTCAATACCACTGTTGCTCCGAACCGTCTAGGGCATCGGGAAACACCCAAGAGTAACAAGCAATCCACAACCAACTCAATGGATCAAGTGCCACTAGATGCAACTCTCAAAGCAATGCACTTGAATCTCGCTCAATCTCACTAGGATGCACAATCAAGCAAGGAGATGAGTGGAGAGGATGTTCTCTAGCTCAAAGTATGTCTCAAGTGTTCAAAGAGTCAGGAGAGAAGTCCCAAGGCCGGCCAAACAAGTATTTATAGCCAGTCCTCAAAGATAGAGCCGTTAGGCTCAAGAAAATGCTTTGCGCGCGTTGACCGGACGCGCAGGTCTGATCGACCGGACGCGCAGGCCTGATCGACCGGACGCGGCCACAGCGTCCGATCGCACCTGCGTGACTTCACCGATGCTCGCCACGTGTCTCGTATTAAATTTCATTCATTCAATCTCCAACGATCATGAAACGTTATCTTCTCAGAGAGGGAGTGACAGGACGCGCCAAAGTACTAACCAGACGCGTTACACGCAGCGTCCGGTTTGAGTACAGAAAGGGTCCAGAGAGTGATTTCGTCGATTGGACGAGTCCGGTCGCATGTGACCTGACGCGCCATGGCGTTCGATCAAACCTACCCTTCATGCTACTCTCTAGGGTGCATGACCAAACGCGCCGGTCCCGCGAGTGATCGAACGCTCCGGTCACAAACCCTCGCACTTCGCCCCGTGCGCCTACCGGTTGAACTAACCGGACGCACAGACCGCGTACGATCCAGCGTCCGGTTCTACGTCCGGTTCAGTGTCTGGTCACCCCAGTGACTTCCCTTTGCCTCCGTTTCTTTGCCTCCGGCGCAGTAAAAAATAGACGTTTCACTTCCACAAAAGCGCCATGTCGGGTACCAGTAAAACGGGGTACCCCATTTCACCGCAAAACCATCCACCAAGGCAAATATTATGGCCCACGACACATTACAGCCGGCTGAAGGGTCGAGATGGCGGACTAGAGGGGGGTGAATAGTCATTTCTAAAAATTAAACATGTCGGCTAACCGAAACAAATGCGGAATTAAACTTATCGGTCTAGCCAAGACTTCAACCCTCTAACTAAGTTCTCAAGCACCTTAGAAATGATCCTAATTAGGCAACAAAGGTGTCGGGCTAGCTAGTGCTATCCTAAACAATTCTAGCTTGTAAGGTCACAAAAACCTATGCAACTAGTACTTTCAATCAAACTGTGGAGCACCTACACAAACTAGTGAAGCAAAGCGCACAAAGCCTAAGCTCACTAGCAAAGCTCAATAACAAGGCAACCAATGCCAAATTAGAGAGCACAAATTACTTAGCTACACAAACTAAGCAAGAAGATAACTAGCAAGCTACACAAGCAAACTAGTCACAAGAGCAACTACACAAGTACTAGTATATGATTGTAAAAACAAGCTTGTGTATCGGAGAGCAAACCACCGAGAAGATGAATACAAAGTTGACACGGTGATTTTTCACCGAGGTTCACTTGGTTGCCACCAAGCTAATCCCCGTTGTGTCGACCAACACTTTGTAGTTCGCGCGGCTAATCGGTCACACACCGAGCCTCTCAAAAGGCACCGCAAGAACCCACCATCAAGTGTGGTAGCTCAATGACACGTTCAACTAGAGTTGCTCTTCGCAATCCCCGCGGGGTGCGCACAATTCCCCTCACAAAGCTTCTTCAGAGTCTCACACAATCTTCTTGCGAGCTTTGACAGAGCCACAAGCCACCAAGCCGTCTAGGAGGTGGCAACCTCCAAGAGTAACAAGCATCACCGGCTTGAAACACGATCACCTAGTGCCATTCGATGCAATCTCTCAAAGCAACGCACTAGAATCAACTCACTCGCAATTGATTCGCACTCTTGCAAGCACAAGTGAGTTAGAGGCTCTCCTAGCACTCCCAAAGCATGGACACTAAGTCTCAAGGGTGCCAAGCTACTGCCAAGGCCGGCCACCACTTGTATTTATAAGCCCACAAACGAATATAGCCGTTAGCAATTCACTAGGCATTTTTCGAGGGCGACACACGCTACTGCCGCGTCTGTCGCTCCATAGAGCGGCCACGTGTCCCTGCGCGCCACTTCTCCAATGGTCGAATTCCCAGCGTCAGACGCGTCCGTCGCGGCTGAGTCTAGCGTCTATCGCAGCGACAGACACGGCATAGAGAACACCGTGCCGCGCTCAGCCGACAGATGCGTCCGTTGTGTCGTCAACAGACGCGACACAGCGTCTGATGCTCGCGCACTCACCTTCGTGCACTGCTAACGCCACCGCAGATAGACGCTGACGCCAGCGTCTGTTGCGTGAACGTCTGCGCGTCCAACGCTCCTCTCCAGCACGTGCCACCTAGGGTTAACCAACAGACGCATGGCCCGTCATCTGTCGCCCTGTGAGCCAGCATCTGTTGCCTATATTTCATGCAAAACTCCACCTTTGCTTGCTCCACTTGTTCCACCCTTGCTCAAATGTAACAACCACCATGTGTACCACCTCGTGCACATGTGTTAGCAAATTTTCACAAACATTTTCAAGGGTGTTAGCCACTCTACTTTCCACGCCACTCGATCCTAACACGTATGCAAAGTTAGATCGCTCAAGTGGCACTAGATGACCGATATGCAAACAAGTTTGCCCCTCTTAATAGTACGGACATCTATCCTAAACCCGGTCATCAACTTCTCTACACACCTATGACCGGTGAAATGGAAATGCCCTATGGTTATACCTTTGTCTTGCGCATTCCATTCCATCTCCTCCGACATTGATGCAACACATGCACTAACCAATCACCAAATGATATGATCCACTTCATATCATCACGTGACCGTTATTGGTTCATTGATCTTGACTTCACTTGCTCTTCAACATTGCCCTGGTCCTTCGGCGCCAAGCCATCACACAACTTGCCCTTCACCCTCGTAACCGGTCCGTCGAGCCAAGCCTTATCTTGATCTTCTCCACCTTGGTCACATGACTCCATGTCATGTCTCATATGCAGTGAGCTCCTTCATGACACTATCACCTATGGACTAATCTCCTGTGTATCTCACATTAAACACAATTAGTCCACCTAAGGTTGTCACTCAATTACCAAAACCAAACAAGGACCTTTCACCGGCCCAGGCCTTACTCTACTCAAAACCAGAGTCAAAGGACAAGCGCCTAAGCCCCCCAGTGCTCCTTCGCTTCGTCTGACCTCCCTCCGTCTCGTCCAACCCCCGTGACGTCATCAAGGTGCCCGACCCCTATAATGTCATCGAGGCACTCGACCCTTTCATATAGCTACTGCTTCGCTCGACCGACCCACTATAACACATTGCCACGGGTACACATGGGCCCCTACCTTTTCCTGTCAAGGAACAGGAGCTCGCCGCATCGCGCAGGATCACCTGGGAAATTGTAATGCCTGATTCACGATCCGGTCAAGGCTTCCATGGCTCTTTTTCGCCCCTACAGTAGTAACAGGGAGAAGCTACGCTACGCCACACCCTACCATGTCCGCCTCAACGGGGCGGGGAGCAACGGCCATGCGGGCCCCCACCTTTTCGTTGGCACAACTTCAGGGCCACGGAATCTTCTTCATCATGACACCGTATCAGGGTATGGCTTCACCGCATCATCTATAGCTACGGCACGCCGCCACCACAACAACGACTGTGCGAACGCACGAATAGAGAGGAAAGCTAGCAATAGGGAGCACCTTAGGGTCTTTTCTTTCTATTTTCGTACATCCAGATACTGTGACCTGACCCCTCCCTTTGCATACTATAAAAGGGGAGGGTGGGACCCTCAACAGAGGAGAAGAGAGATGAGAGAAAACAACGCCCAGCAATGGCAATGTACTAAGCACACACCCAAAAACACTCAAATGCACCCACTCACAGAGACTTGGGAGCCATCCCTCTCTCGACCAGCTTGTAACCCCCTACTACAAGCACCCCGGTGCAGGGCAACACGAGTAGCAGCGAGCACTGGACATAGGGACGTTCAACCCAAACCAGTATACATCTTGTGTCCGCCTTGCATAGCCATCGGAGGCTCCGACGCGTAGCATCGTTCACTTGTCCCGTCTCTAGAAACCCCCGGTTCTAGAACACCGACAGTTGGCGTGCTAGGTAGAGGCCTCTGTGCGTCACGTTCTACTTCACCAAGTCTCTGATGGCCAGAAACAACATCAACTTTGCTCTGGGATCCCACATCTAGTTTGGGAGCCCTGAGTTCGTCGTCGACGAGGGCTACGACCTAGACCTCCTTCCATCGACCGGTGAGCCCGCCAACTTATCCTCATAAGATGTTCGACACAGAAGGCGATGATGCTCCATAGGCAAAGCAAAACATAAAGAAAAAGAAAACCCTAACGAGGAGGAGCCTCGCTAGCACCTCCGCGGCAGGAACATGGGTGGCCACCGCCTCCTTCGCTGGGCCGTAGCGTGCAACCAGGTCCTCATGGTGGCGTAGCTCCTCCCCCATAGGGAAGCCATCGACTCCGGTGATGTCTACCTCCACCGTCATCTCTGCCATGGCAAGGGCAACCCCAGCGCCATGATGAACGCCACTCTCGATGGCGTTGAGGACGCGACGGCGTGTGTTCTAGAGGCGCTCCTCCCGGGTGCCCGGCGCAATTCCCAGGAAGTCAAGGAAAGTGTCCACCGCCGTGTGGAGATGCTCTTGCTCCATCATTGCCTCTGAGGAAAAAACCCCATTTCTATCAGACAAAAGCACAAAAGAAAACTAAAAATAAGAGGGAGAATACGTACGAACGTCATGGCAATCGGCGTCCTCGAGCTGCTTGATGAGGGTGTCCGCCCTCTCCTCGACGCCCGCGGCCACGACATCTGCCAGTGCCCGCTCCTCCACCTCCTTCACCACCGGCTCTGACGGGCCAGCCCGAGCCGCGGTAGTAATGCGAAGAAGGCCACCGACAGAAAGGCCGCCGGTGTTCAGCACACGGCCTGACCCGGTCCTCAACGCGGCAGCGCTGCGCTGCCGGAGGGCCATCTACCTCCTCGGATGCCTGAGACCCCTTCATCGAGTCGCCATGCTCCATCAAGGCTAGACTAAGTGGGAAAGGAAATAGGAAAGGGAAGGCAGGGATAGTGAAAGGGTCGGGCTCCTAGCCGGGTATAAATAGACCCCAAGCGACCATTCGGTTCCACAGCCTCCTAGGGCGATCAATGTGGTCTCGATTCATGAACTTCCACCCTCTCCTCTCACCAGAACCACGACATTCCAAATCATGAACTGTCGCCCACTTCTTCCACCAACCGAGCCACGACGCGTCGCAACCGCACTCAATTACCTTTGACAAAAACCGCAACTGCACCCTTTCACCTTCCTTTCCACACAATTGATCACCAGCACGCTCATAGGCTGACCATCGGCCACGAAAAAAGGAAAACACCCTTCACCAAGACTCACCAAAAAAAGGTCTCCCTTGGGCCTAACAAAACACACAAAAACTATACCAAGAGTCGGCGAATGGCGATTGAGACGACCCAAATACTTCATGCCAAGTTTCAGAGGCCCGTAGAGGAAATTGAAGGGCTTGGCATGAAGAACCGATGCAAAGAGAAGGGACTTGGGGATGGACCCCACCGCGACCAACCAACGGCTGGTCAAGGACGCCCGTTCTCTGAAGCATTCCAACTTTCATAGAGTAAGGGCTCGGGGGCTGACCCCACCTTGTTAGCCTAACGAATGACCAAGGTTACCCACAACTCTACGATCACACAGTCATATCTCAGCCCTTGAAGGGGTACACAACCCCTCCAAGGCCTCGGGGCTACACCCCGGCAGATGCGCTCGCGCGCACCCACCGGAAAAATCCTTAAGAACACAAAACAACTCACTCAACTCTAAGCCTCTAGAGGAATAAAAACTTATTCCTCCAAAGGCTCGGGGGCTATTGTTGGGTACTAGTAAAACGGGGTACCCCATTTCACCGCAAAACCATCCACCAAGGCAAATATTATGGCCCACGACCTATTACAGCCAGCTCAGGCCTTACTCTACTCAGAACCAGAGTCAAAGGACAAGCGCTCAAGCCCCTAGTGCTCCTTCGCTTCGTCCGACCTCCCTCCATCTCGTCCGACCCCCGTGACATCACTAGGCGCTCGACCCATGTGACATCATCGAGGCACTCGACCCTTTCGCACAGCTACTGCTTCGCTCGACACCCCCCACTATAACACGCTGTCGTGGGTACGCACGGGCCCCTACCTTTTCCTGTTAAGGAACAGGAGCTCGCCACATCATGCAGGATCACCTGGGAACTTGTAACTTCTGATTCACGATCCGGTCAAGGCTTCCATGGATCTTTCTCACCCCCCACGGCAGTCATAGGGAGAAGCTATGCTACACCGCACCCTACCATGTCAGCCTCAATGAGGCGGGGAGCAATGGCCATCCAGGCCCTCACCTTTTCACTAGCACAACTTTAGGGCCATGAAATCTTCTTCATCATGACACCGTATCAGGGTATGGCTTCATCGCATCATCTATAGCTACGACACGCCGCCACCACAACAACGACTGTGCGAACGTACGAACAGAGAGGAAAGCTAGCAATAGGGAGCACCTTAGGGCCTTTTCTTTCTATTTTCGTACATCCAGATACTGTAACCCGACCCCTCCCTTTGCATACTATAAAGGGGAGGGTGGGACCCTCAACAGAGGAGAAGAGAGACGAGAGAAAACAACGCCCATCAATGGCAATGTACCAAGCACACACCTAAAAACACTCAAACGCACCCACTCATAGAGACTTGGGGCCATCCCTCTCTTGACCAGCTTGTAACCCCCTACTACAAGCACCCTGGCGCAGGGCAACATGAGCAGCAGCGAGCACCGGACGTAGGGACGTTTGGCCCGAACTAATATACATCTTGTGTCCGCCTTGCACAACCATCGAAGGCTCTGACGCGCAGCATCGTTCACTTGTCCTGTCTCTAGACACCCCCCGGTTCTAGAACACCGACACGTCGAATCCCAAACCCCTCTCTACCCCTCAAACTTCACCTCCTTTGTAAATGTGCTAACACCACCAAGTGTTCACCATCTTGTGCTCGTGTGTTAGCATTTTCTCAAATATTTTTCAAGGAGTTAGCATCTCACTAGATCCTAAATGCATATGCTCAAGAATATGGACCTAGTAGCACTTGATTCATGAGATGACTGTGATTGCCCCTCTTGATAGTCGGCTATCAATCATAAACCCGATCAATCACTTCTCTACTCATCTTAGACCGGCAAAAGAGAATCCTATGATTATACTTTTACCTTGATCCTCTCATTCCTTATCCATCACCTATGTGCATGTTCACATCATCTTTATCGTCATGCACTTGTGATCTTATGGCCATCACCATCATGCTCCTTGCTCCTTCATCACATATGTTGCTACGCCTAACTCAATTCACTTGACACAATGGCATTAGCAACTTGGTGTCTGTTGATAGTAGATAAGTATCATTTTTAACCGTCAACATAGCATGAGAAATGATCTAAATATAAATACTATCTAGATATAGGGGTTACACTGATAGAATTCCACGAGTTTTGGTGAATATCTATTTCTGCAGGGGGTTATCAGGAAATAACTAAAGGAGACCCACATGTCAGATTTACGTAGATACAAAGGGGCTACACATAACTTTTCTGTAATGTGGAAGGTACAAGAAGACTCTAAAAACAAACGGGAGATGAAACGGGCCAGGAGCAGGGGCGCCCCTGTGGTGTGGCTAATCAGGAGCCACCTCGCGGATTATGCCTCCACCGCCTTTGAGGATCAATAATAATCGTTCATCAAGGTCGGTTTGATCCAAGGGATGTGGTGCTTCCTAGAGGGCTATATAAGCAAGGCCCCTGACCCCAGGAGAAACCCTAATTCTACCTGATTCATTCAATTCATCAAGAGAGAAGCCTCTGATCAAGCCCTAGAGCCACCATCTCAATTAGATCTCTAGTTTAGCATAGCTACATAGGATTAGAACTAGAAGGAGCCAAACGTTGCTTGATTTCCGGATCTGTCGGAGAATACTTTGGTAATTCTCTCCTACTTTTGTATTTGTTCTTATATTAATTATCTAGTTCATCATTTGTATGGATATGACTTTAGTCTATTCTATCATATTGGATATGACTTTGCTCTATTTGATTATATTCTCAATTATATTGTTCTTAGTCTACTTTGATTATATGCTTGGCATAGTTCGATCAGACTTATATTCAAGTATAGGATCATATAGCGCTTGCTCATTGATATCATGGGTGAGTGGTAAACATTGTGTAGGCGTGGTGCCTATACTGTATTTACCTGTGATTACACCCTATATTCTGGATCATGTGGTAGATCGCGGGAGTGACAGTCCTGTTGAGTCCTCTGTAGTCCACCTCCCGAGTATAGAGTAGGCAGAACACAACTATTATAGGGAAGTGACGGCTATGTTCCATATCTTTCTTAGTAATATCACTATGCGTAGATATAACCTTTTCTTGTCATGATTGCCAAGTGTAATTGCACTAATCATTGTATGCTTTGACTTTATAGTTAGAATAACTTAGGATTATCCTAATAGTTCATCCTAATCCATGCTAGTGCTATATATCTAGAGTAGTCTATTGAGATGTTTATCATTATATGGCTATGTGCTTACCAGTTATCCTTTATTATTATTCATATATAATATTTATCTTGTGACACTTACCCTGTATGACAAGAGAGATAAAGACATGGTTATGCTCTCCATTAGTATATGCAGTGATACTCATTACTCATTATCCTTAGCATCCCTTCCCAATGGTAAAAATATAAATAACGATACCTGGATGATTCTCGGTTAAAATACTACATCGGTATTATCTGTGCACTTGCGGATTTCATATTTATTTTAGAGGAGCATTTGCATATTTTAGTACCAGCACCTTTGGTGTTATGCTGGGGATGACAACCTAGCTTATGTGGCATTAGAGGTGTCAACAGTGTCATTAATTACCACAACCAAACTTGGGCTTTCACCAGCGTGGCTCCCCCCGGTGGCGACCTCCTCCTCACGGGAGGCACGACTGTCATCGGTCCCTAGTGAGTGGCGTCATGCTGCGCGCACATGGGTGGCCCAACCACTGCGGTGCCCGACCCCCTGCGGGGTGTGGCCCCACAGGGCATGCACCCCTAGGTGGGCCCACATGGGCAAGTGCAGGGAGGCTGTGCCCTCCCCTGACGGCGGCGCGGAGGCTGTTGACAGTCACTAATGCTCATTTTTAACCATCAACTATTGCATGAAAAAGAATGAAATGAACCACAAAGCATAGTTGTAGGGTTTGATTCTCACAAGTTCCACGAGTTGTGTTGTTCTCACTTGTTTTGCAGGATATTTAATATTTCACTATATAAAAGTATCTCAAGTGATGAATTAGAGCACATCATTGCGAAGACCTCATCGAGACAATCGAAACATACATATCATTTGCTCTATTTGGAGTTCCGGAGCGAAAGTCCCCGATGGATACAACTCGGAAGATTCTAGAAGAACCTAGAACTATCACCAAACTTAGGGACTAACATAACAATTTCCACAGCTTTGGTGAATTGTTAATTTTTAGGGATAAAAACAGAAAAAGCCGTGAAGGAGTAGGAGTCAAGAAACCAAACCAAATCAAGTCAGAATTCCACGAAAATTGACAGGAAGGTTCTAGAGAACACAAGAAGACACAGGAACGAAGTGGAAGCACAGAGGCCGATAGGTGGGGCCAGCCGGCCTAGTCCCACCTCCAAGTGAGACTAGCTTCGCACGACGGTCTCCAACTGACCTCTACAACGCATCTTGACCACTGTTTCAAGTCGGTTTGATCCGAGGGCTGCGGTTCATCCCACCGAGCTATATAAGCAGAGGCAGACCTCCACCCTGAGGCATCTCCATCTTCATTAGCTACATCCAGAGCAAAACCTAGGGTTTCACCCCTCCATCCAAGTAGAAGTAGAGATCCCTCTAAATGATCATCTAGTTCTAGTTCTTCTAGTTCATCTTCTAGTTCTAGTTCTAGTTCATCTAGTTGTAAACTAGAGATCAGGGAGAGGAGAGGAGAGAGCTGAGGAGGAGCCAGATCTGTTGAATCTTCCTCGACATTGTACTTCTGCAGCATCTGGTTTGTCTTGAGCAATCTCCAGGTTCTTCATTATTTATTTCTAAGTATTTTGTTTCAGTTCTTACTTTATTATATTTACTAGATCTCCACTCGTATTGAGTGCTGTAGTTATTCTTAATAATTAGAGTAGTAAGCGCTAGTGTAGACGTGGTGTCTAGACTAGGGTTTACTTGAGTTTGCGCCCAATCCCACTATTAGTTGTGGTAGCCCACAGAGGTGACGGCTCTGTCTGGTCTTTGTAATCCACCACGTTCGGGTTGGTGTTTCGTAGAGTTTTTGGCAGCCTTCCCCCGATTACTTTCTTCCCAATCTTTTTCGAGAGTCAGAAATGTACTGCTGCTCCGAAGTAGGTAAAATAGAGTAAGCTTTCGACAAGATAGAACCACTTAGAAAACCCTAAAAACCCTTTCTACCCTATAATTACCCTTTCCTTGGATGTTCTTAATTCTTCTAGTACACTTCACATTCCCTGTGGAAATCGATACTCTGGAATACTCCCGGGTGAAAGCTACATCGATATCCGTGCACTTGCGGATCTTTTTCTGTTTGCGTTTAAAATACCCAACAAGCTTTCTGACGCCATTGCAGGGAAACAGTAGCTGTTTTAGAATCGAACCAAGTTTGTCCGAGTTTCATTTTTCTTTTTACCACCTTTTTACCACTTTTTTCTTTTTACCACTTTACCACATGTATTCCACTCCTATCTATAAATATTCTGCTCCAAAGGGTGACATGTTGGAGCCCCCACCATCTTCACACCCCATTCTTACATATGGCTATTAGCTTCACCCTTCTTTCATAGCCATGGTTCGAAAAACCCTTCTCTGGGCTAAAAACGAAAATCCATACACCTACCTTAGGGAATTTGAGCACTTGTGTTCTTGCCTCGCTATTGTTGGCATGACACAGGAGACCATCAAATGGAAATTGTTTCCTTTCTCACTTTTGGGAAAAGCAGAACAGTGGTATGCTCATTCCGTATGAGACGTAAATGGAGATTGGGATGAACTTTGGAAAAATTTTGGTCTTGTTTTCTTCCCAACATCCCAAGTTAATGCCCTTTGAATAGAAATTCTTACATTCCAACAGAAGGAGAAGGAGACTCTAGGAGTAGCCTGGGCTAGATTCACAAGCCTTAAAAACACCGGCCCAGACCTCTCTTTGCTTGACCACGTACTTTTAAATCACTTCCATCATGGTCTTACCAAAGAAGCTGCTTTTCATCTTGACTTATCTTCCGGAGGTTCGTTCACACACATGTCCTTTAGTGAGGGGGAAGCCATTCTACATAAAATCCTTGAAAACACCCCTTACACGAGCATCTATGATGAGTTTCCCAAAGAAGAAAAAGAAAACGAGTCTAGCCCCGAGCCAAAAGAGGAGGAATACGCAACTGAATCTAAAAGTTTTTCAAATCCTTCCAATAATTTGGTTGCCACTCCTAAACAAGAAAAGGAAGTTTTGATAGCCAAATCACAACCACTCCAATCCCAAGATTTAGCTATTGATCCTAAACCATCAATACCCTAAAATCCTCCAAGGGAAGAAGAAATTCCACCTTTATAAAGCTCTCATCTTTCTGATACTGATGGTTTAGACTTCCAGTTTCATAAGAGACCTTCAAGCGAATATAATTCAAATCCTCTTCAGAAGGGATCTCTTATAAAATGTCCTTATTCCCAATGGGAAGAATTCGAGGATGTCATGTCGAATGATGCCATAGAAGGACAACCTTGCCATATGGAAAATCCTATCTGTTGTCCTATTATGTTCATAGACGACACAAAATCTGGACCTATCTCTAAACCCATCCTTGTCTTCGAAGATTCCCCTTATGCTCGTCCTTTCTAGTCTCATGATGATCCTAGAAATCCACTAAGTCAACCAAACCATAGGAGTCATGAAGACCATAAGGATGACCAAGAGATACTATGACAGTGGCTAGAATGTGTAGAATGGATGGACAAGGAAGAAGCCTTAATGGAATCCAACCGTGACTTAGCTTCAAATTATGAGATTTCAACTCCCTTTGAAGACAAGACTTATCCATCTATCAAAGAGGCCCTAGATGAGGCCAACTCAAGAGTCACCAATCCAAGTGAAATTATGAACACTCATATTGGAGACGAAGATGACATCAATGAGCGTGGAAATTACTCCATAACCATCTCATTAAAACCATGCTCATATGAGATATCTCCCAATTCAATTGGTCTCTCCAACCTCACCACATTCGAGATCTCCAACCCCTTATTCTTTCTAGTTACAAAAACTTCAAAAGGGTGGATGTACATGCATATGTTTATCAAAAATATTGCAGATCTTATTGTGATTGAATCTTGAGATAGTAACACTTAAGTTGGTGTTGGAGGGGAAACCACTTCACCAAAAACATCTTGAAGGTTTCCCAAAGACAAGCTTAGTGTCCTAAAACAAGCACGTCCTAACATGAGTGTTCACCTCTCTGCTACGCTGCCCTTGTGAAATGAGCATAGGCATATAATTGTGAAAATATTCCTTTGGGTATTCTTGCCACTAACCTTTTTAGGTCTGGAGCAAAAAGAGCGAAGGAATGACGAACATAAGGTATGTTCAACCAATCATCATGCAACATTGAATTAGATCCATCCAAACTTGATTTGTGCAAAATTCAAGCTTGGGGGATAACTTTCTAAGAACATCCCCTGCAATGTTGCTATTTTGGTTGTCTCTACCTTTAAGACATGCTCAATTTGCTATACATCAATCATGTTCTCTTCCATCACCACTTGAGTAAATCTCTATAATGCTTTCATACCACCTTTGTCCATCATAAGTAAGTGTTGGTTTAGAAGTACTGCACATACTTCTATTGGCTTTTTAACGTAAGCGTGGTGCTTAGGTTAAATAGCCTTTCCTAATCTAATTACACATGGAGTCTGGTTTGGTTATTGAACTAAAAACTGCTTGTGTGCACATTGTATATTTTGTTGGACTAACCTGTGTAGGAGAAACTTTCAAAAGTCAAACTGGGAAGTCCTGAGATAAACTCACACGGAGAGAAAAGAGGTACATGAACTTCAACAATCTTGCACAAAGGAAACACAACTCACGCATCATGGAGAGATCCATGGAACAAGAAGATGAGTGCCACAACACAAGATCTACACTAACTCCATGGAAGAGGGTGAACTGTCACGCCTGATTTTCCAAAGAAGACCAAGCACTCGTTATATGTACCCAAGAAGTCCACACATACAACAGAATAGAAATATCAAAACAATGTTTATATAAAGCAGAATACTTACTATATTAACACTTACAACTATCAGAGTATCGCAGAATGGTGGCTAAGCTTCTGCTTGGGCTCCATTCTTCTCAGGGACGGCTGACTGGGGGCTCCGCATACCAAGCACTTATGAAAGACTTCTGGAAACTTCACTACCTCTTTATCCTTCTTTTGAGTAGCACCACACTACACACTGAGGTGTGGGGGAAATAGCAAGGGTGAGCACATGTCGTACTCAACAAATATAACATGGGGTTCATGAGGCTCAAAAGGATAGACACTGGTTTACTGCATTTAGCTTTTAATTATCATAGTTTTATCATATGAGTAGCATCAGGTTTGCATTAATCTCACAATAAACATATGATCAATGTAATTATGAATAACGAATAGCAAAACACATATTAAACCAATAAATGTTCATCTATTCTGTGAAGGTCCAAAGTTGCTTGTATCCGTGAGCACGACTAGTATACTAGTTTATTAAACTCTGCGCAGAGGTGTACACTTTCACTATGAGTCGTGATTACCCATATGTCCGGGTTAATTACTCCCAAAACACTTCCAAGATGAGCAGGCAGGGTAACACTATGAAGTCTTTCAAAGGTTCGTCTAACAAGTTAGGGCCGCTAGGTTTCTGTAACCTGTGAATATAGAGCCCTCCTTCCCTATGGCACATAACCGCAACCTATACTCATAAGGACAGAAGCCGCACTATACCCATCCCTAGAAACACCCCTTATGCGCCCTTTCGGGTAACCTCTAACTAGCTAGAAAAGGTCCTCATACTTGACTAAAGCCAGAGCAATATAGCCCTCACAGTTGTACTGTCAATCCCGGATGTCATCCACAGATGAGTCCTTATGGAGAGAAACTAGAGCACCAAAAATAGCCCCATGCTCTAGCCCTCTTTAAACAGTAATAAAAAAGTCATGTTTTAGTGTTGTTGCATATTCCATTAATCATATTACAAGATCATAGTTTATGTTCAGCGCTAGCAAAAGCTACCCAATGCAAAATCCCATAGGTGACAAGGTATAGATCAAAAACTAGGAAATCCTTAATGGCAATTCAATGTAGACACATGCAATATGATTTCATGTGGTTAAAGTGAATAGGACAATAAGGAAATCCCATGTTATACTTGCCTTTTTCCTAGAGTTAGCTACTCAGAATTCTTCAACCTCTGTCTCTGATCTACAGTTTCTGCTGTACTTGTCAGTCCTCACCTCCTCGTCTTCAGTGATAACGAACCATGCTTCTTCTACTCACAACAATCAAGTAGAACAAACAGACAACAAACACAACTAAGAACAACACACCAAACAAAAGAGACGCTTTAAAAGGGAACGTAGTAAACAATATGGTACGTTGCTACGATCGCTAAAACGCAAGAACGACGGTGAACGGAACTACCGTCAAAGAGGACACGCGACTACCGAGGAGTTTGCAACAGAACGGAGAAGACAAACTATTCGCTTGATTTATTTTAGTTAATGAAATAAAATGATTAGACATTTTCAGAGGATTATCCTAAAGTTGAACTAACCAAATTATAGTAAATTTAAAAGTTTGAGTTAAACCTAAAACATATTTTATTTATAAACACTTCATAATATTTAAGTCATTTAAATATTTATAACTTAGGAAACATAGAACATGTGTGAGCAACTAATCAAAACATTATATGTTTTGTGTTTAAACTAAACAAGTTAGAATAAATAAAGGCACATTCAAGTTGATATATTAATTAAGTTAACATTTAATTCATAAATATATCATAATATTTTAAGTCATGTAAATATTTTATAATCTAGATAATTATGGAACATGTGGCAAATACTAAACGAAAACATTTATAAATCAAGGTTGAACTAAACAGGTCATAAATGAAAAGGCATTCACATTGATATAAATCATTTGAACATTTACTTAAGAGATACCGAGGTTATAAACCTAAGTGACTTTTAATAAATCAAAAGTCATTAGATAAACATTAATCAAATTAATTATATGTTTCATGTTTAACTAAACAATAATTAACAAAGAAATATTTAAGTTGTTATTTACCAAGTTAACTATTTATTATTTATAAAAGACCGTAGATAAACCTAAATTAACTTTGATTCAAAAAGGCATTGAATACATATTTAAGTTGAAAGATAATCATAAAAGATCAATATTGTCCTATGTTGCTTTTATTTAGAAACAAGTTTGTATAATCATTAATCGAATTAATAGGATTAATTTAATTGACAGGTGACATGGTAAATATTGCCACTAGCATATAGGTTACATCGATACGGTCGCGTCGCAACGATAACGAGATTATAACTCTATGTTGCTTTTAACAATAAAATTATGTGCATATATTAATTAATTAAATATTCAACTATATATTCAAAAACATGTGACACAAAAAAAACAATGTTACTACTATGTAGAGCACGTCAACACGAATCTAACGCAACTTAAACTGAGCCAAACGGAATTATAACGAAGAAACTATGAGGATCTATTGCTAAGGATAGGTGGTGTATTTCTATGGTATTTATGGATTTATTTTTCTAAAGCAAAACGGCCATAAAGCATGGGTGATGTCATGACGACGTCATCAAGCTAGCAAAAATAAGTGGGCACGCAAGGTTACTCTGCTGGCTCCGCTCGTTTGCGTGCGTGCGTACTGGGAGGCGGCAGGATGCAGGGCTGTCAGTGATCGATGCATGAATAAACAGCACACGTCAGTGAGAGATTGGTGTAGCATGAACGTATTCATGCACTATGCATGTGTGCAGCACGGAAGGATTTCAGCGTGTAAACTATTCTCACCAAGGAACAAAGAGAAACCGGAGTGAGGAAGACTTGCATGGACGTGGATGTAGATCGATGATGATGACGACGTTTAGTTTGTTGATGCCAATAGCAGCTCGATACGAATGGCAGAAGCATCAGTCAAGAGCAGAGCTAGGTCGGCAGCAGGAATCTTGATGGGGTGGCGCCTGCTCAGGTCGACGGAGAAGCTTCAAACGACAGTCACCCCGGCAGCGGATGGAACTAGGGCTTCGCAATGGCACTGCCGGCTCGAGTAGAGGCGGCGGCTTGCGCTAGGGTTCGGTATTTATGGGGCTATAGGCGTTGGCTTTTCTAGCTAGGCCGGCCTGCATTTTTTTTAAGAGAGAAAAGGAGAAAAAGAGAGCAAGCCAGGAGAGGGAGATTTGGGCCTTCGGCCAATATGAGAGAGGAGGGAGTTTGCCATTTTCTTTTCTCTTCAATTCAAAACATTTTCAAATCATTTTGAATCCATTTGAGTTTTGGATCAAAACCACTCACCATAATAAATCCGATGCACTAGCATGAATGCAAGAAAAATGTTGCTAAACCCCTATGATGAATTTTAATTTAATGAAAATTTTTATTTTACTATGTTTTCATGAGCACGAAATACATAAACAAACCATTTTAGCTTTATTTCAAAAGAGGCAAATTTTTAGGGTGTTACATGAACAAATCTCCATCAAGCCCCTTCAAGACAAAGACCATCATAGAGAAATTCTCAAGACAATGAAGGGAGCACAAGGACTGTCAAGAATGTCAAGATTAGAAGAACAAAAAGATGGTGAGATTAAAGAGAAAGGAGTGAGGAGTGCAACAGAGAAGACAAGCCATTCATGAGCACAACTAGCTACGCAAGAGAAGCTTCCACAAGATGTTTGGTACCATCACTCTTCAATGACAAAGGTAACATCTTGAGGTACAAAAAGCTTTTCTTGATCCTGGTATGCACATAAATGAAGAACCACACTTGTTTAAGTTGCAACATCACTTCATCCAACCTGATCAACTTAACATGTTCAGTTCTTTTCTTAGCTTCACTCTCTTATCTTTACCCGATGAGCTAAAATATTGTGCACCCAACCTTTGGAAGATGATAGATCACAATCTTAAAAAGATCAACATATTATGCATAGATATGATTATCCTTCCATAGGTTAAGACAATCTGATCTGTTAAATATTTTGAGATATTACACTCATGCTCATTTTCTAATCTTATCTCCCATAACATCAGCTTATCTTGTTCACTGTGCCTAAAGTTAGAGAAGAATAAATAGACTTTTGGTTCTATTGGTGTTTTTCCACCAACAAAGCCTATGCACTTGATCTCTGCCTTGTCTTTATGAGAAGGACACACTCTGAACAAGACATGAGGAGTTTGTCAACTCCCAAATTCTGCAAAGTGAAGGTCCTCGTTCTACAAGAACACGCACACTAAGCGAGATGCTGCCCGCTTCCACAATTAATGCTTCACTTCAAACTGCTGGACGAACGAAGAACATGGGTGACAACATATCAAGAAGTGCAGTTATCAAGGTCTCCACCTTGGGATCAAATAATGCACCTAAGGAGTGCACATGGTAAGAAGTCCTGATTAGAGGACTTAAAACATTGAACCCTCGCCGGGAGGTAAAATCGGTAGTTATCCATATTTATTTATTTTTATCATTGTATTAATCAGTTTTCCTTTTTGCATATTTACTTTTGAGCATTTGCATAATTATTTTTCTTTTTTTTTTGCATATTTACTTTTCTGCATTAGCATTGCATTAGAAAAGAAAATAAATATTTATTTGTTTGCGTTGCTACATTATAAATTATAAGCTCCATGTGAATAATTTTGTGGTGTGTAAGAACCTATAGAAATATTCACCATGGTGACACAAAAATAAAAATAAATATGCGTGCATTCGTCCTATTGCATTTTCCCTTGCGTCATAGAAAATATAAAAATATAAAAATATTGAGAAAGAAATTCCACTGAAACTCTGCCTAGAAGAAAAGCTTTGGACAACTAAGGCTTAGGTGGCCAAACCACTAATACTTAATCAATTCCACAAATTTTGTTGTCTATTTGAATTTCACAGGATTTAAAGAACTAAGAAGAGTTGACAAGAAAGTAGATGTTTTATCCACTGTTAAGAGCACTGTCTCATCAGTCATCAACATCAATCAATGCTCTGTAGAGGAACGACTATGTCAACATTCAGCTTGGGGGAAGGCACCCCCGTGTATCCAGGTAAGTATCCTTACCCTCTTAAAGTTTTCTCATTACATAAATTAATCCAAAAATAATAATAATAAGTGAGCACATGAAGGTTCACACTTATCCTGTCGAGTTTTTGTTCTATAGTGTTATTTCGTAATAGTGTGTGCTAGTTAGAGAGTGTATAAAAGTTTGCTCTTCTGTTTAAATAAAAAGAACCTAGTTTAATCTCTATGTATGGAAATGATGAATAGTTGCTCTGTCGTAATTCCTTTCAAGTGCCTAGTTTTCAACCTTGAACTCTCCCGAGTTTTGAAAATGTTTGTTTTGAAGATTTGCTCTGAACTTGAAACTTGTGAGTAGCGAATGCTTGATCTAAGTCTAGTTGATTGATGGATATGATATGAGAAGGTTTGAGCTACTGTTTATCTTGTTCTAAGTGACACTAGAGTTCTAGAGATTTATCTTTTGAAAACTTAAAATTTTCACATGATGATGAGTTCCTTTATGAAGAGAGCTTTAATTCCTACCATAGCCATATATACATGCTTGCTAGAATAGGAAAACCAGCTCATAAGCTGCTCGCTTTGTGTTGAGTTTGGTCAACCCGTGTGAGACCCTTGTTGAGAGGATGGTCATGCTCCCAAGATCAAGATCACTTACACCCACTTTATATCCTACTGCTCCTACCCTAGGGGTACGCAAAAACATGTGTTTTCCACCCACAAATCTATCTCCTACACTGGGAAAGGATCCAAAAAGATTGTTAGGTTTCCAAATGAATGCTCCAAGATTGTGATTTATCTCTTCTCCAAGTTTATTGTATCCTAAGCAAGAGGCAGGAGATCCTTTGTAAAAAAAGAAGAAAGAAAAAGAATAAAAAAGAGAGCAAAAGAGAAGTCTATGACCTCTATGCCTAGAAGTTCATCATGGTCATTAAAGAAAGGAGAAAGAAGATATCCCAAGACCTCCACAACAAAGTTCTTCGTAAATTTTTTAGTTGGAGGCAGCCTCTCCAGGAGAAAAATAGAACTAGGTTAGTCACCAAATATATCCACACACATGCACATCTTGATCTAAGGGTATGGTCTCCCCTCCTCGGATCCCGTTTTGACTGAGCAACATATGCATGGTAAGTATGCTACATCCTTGAAATACCCTTAGCTCCATATAAGCCTATTAGTTATAGGGTAAGAGAGAGGAGGCATGATACTACTCTGCCTTATTCAAAAAATACCACATATTCTGAGTGAAAGAGAGAAGGCAAAACACCATCATTGCCTTAGAAAGGATCCACAAATACCATATATGAAAGACTAGAAAGGGTCATACAAAAAAAATTTCTGAGTTTTATTTTGAAAACTACAAAAACTCCAAAATAAAGGTTGATCGAAGAACTCGAGATGCAGTGCTTGACTTGATTGTTCTGTCTTTCAACTACTTAAGACCCGAGTGAAGGCCAAAAGTTCCATAGTTGAAGGTAACGGGTAAGTTTGAAGTCAGAATAGTTTGCTTTAATCCAGAGGAGAATTCTTGTTTGAACACATGTGTACTTTTGAGACGTGAAAGCATTGTAGCAACTCTTGATCCATTGTTAAGATTAGCTTTGCTTAGGGACTAGCAAAGGTTAAGCTTGGGGGAACTTGTTGATGGTCACTAATGCTCATTTTTAACCATCAACTATTGCATGAAAAAGAATAAAATGAACCACAAAGCATAGTTGTAGGGTTTGATTCTAACGAGTTCCACGAGTTATGTTGTTCTCACTTATTTTGCAGGATATTTAATATTTCACTATATAAAGTATCTTAAGTTATGAATTAGAGCACATCATTGCGAAGAGCTCGTCGAGACAATCGAAATGGACATATCATTTGCTCTATTTGGAGTTCCAGAGCGAAAGTCCCCAATGGATACGACTCAGAAGATTCTAGAAGAACCTAGAACCATCACCAAGCAAGAGTTTTAGGGACTAACATAACAATTTCTATAGTTTTGGTGAATTATGAATTTTTAGGGATAAAAATAGAATAAGCCGTGAAGGAGTAGGAGTCAAGAAACTGAACCAAATCAAGTCGGAATTCCGTGGAAATTGATAGGAAGGTTCTAGAGGACACAAGAAGATACGGGAACAAAGCGGAAGCGCAGAGGCTGACAAGTGGGGCCGGCCGGCCCCACATGTTAGGCCGGCCGGCCTAGTCCCACCTCCAGGTGAGACTAGCTTCGCGCGATGGTCTCTAACCAACCTATGCAACACATCTTGACCACTATTTCAAGTCGGTTTGATCCGAGGGTTGCGGTTCATCCCACCGGGCTATATAAGCAGAGGTAGACCTCCACCCTAAGGCATCTCCATCTTCATTAGCTACATCCAGAGCAAAAGCTAGGGTTTCACCCCTCCATCCAAGTATAAGTAGAGATCCCTCTAGATGATCGTCTAGTTCTAGTTCTTCTAGTTCATCTTCTAGTTCTAGTTCTAGTTCATCTAGTTATAAACTAGAGATCTGGGAGAGAGGATTGGAGAGAGCTGAGGAGGAGCCGGATCTGTCGAATCTTCCTCGATATTGTACTTCTGCAGCATCTGGTTTGTCTTAAGCAATCTCCAGGTTCTTCATTATTTATTTCTAAGTATTTTGTTTCAGTTCTTGCTTTATTATATTTACTGGATCTCCGCTCGTATTGAGTGCTCTAGTTATTCTAGATAATTAAAGTAGTAAGCGCTAGTGTAGACATGGTGTCTAGACAAGGGTTTACCTATGTTTGCGCCTAATCCCACGGTTAGTTGTGGTAGCCCACAGAGGTGACAGCACTGTCTGGTCTTTGTAATCCACCGCATTCGGGTTTGTGTTTCATAGAGCTTTTTGGCAGCCCTCCCCCCAATCTTTTTCGAGAGTTGGAAAGGTACTACTACTTTGAAGTAGGTAAAATAGAGTAAGCCTTCTGAAAGGATCAAGATGCCCAAGAGGGGGGGTTGAATTGGGCTTTTCTAAAAATTAATTGCAAGAATTAAATCATATAAGCCGGAATTCACCCCTAGTGTCTACTTGTGTTCCTAGAGATTCTACCGATAAAAGTTTTGCACCCTAGTTTCCAATCCTAGTCTAGCATGGCAATTCTAGGAAAGTAAATCAAGCAATGAATGTAAATACGAGAATGTAAATGCTTGAAAGTAAGGGCAAGGAACACGGCGATGTTTTTCCGAGGTATCGGAGAGTCGCCACTCCCCACTAGTCCTCGTTGGAGCACCCGCGCAAGGGTGTAGCTCCCCCTTGATCCGCGCAAGGATCAAGTGCTCTCTATGGGTTGATTCTTCGACACTCCGTCACGGTGAATCGCCCAAAACCGCTCACAAGATGAGTTGGGTCATCCACAAGCTTCGCCGGATGATCACCAAACTCCCAATCACCACCAAGCCGTCTAGGTGATGGTGATCACCAAGAGTAACAAGCTAGAACTCTCACTTGACCACAACGAGCCTAAATGAGAAGGTGGATGCACACTTGCTACTCTCTAATTGCTAGTGAGGAACTCTCAAGCTTTGATTCTCAAAACACAATCCTCACTAGAGCTCTTGCACTCCCTTGCACTCCAAAGGTATTTCTCAGCTCATCAAATGAGCAAGAGACCTCTAAAAGAGGTGGTGGGGATGTATTTATACACCCCACAGTCGAAACGAACCGTTACCTGCCAACTCAGCAAAACACGGGGTGACCGGACGCGCCGGTCGAAGTGACCGGATGCGCCGGTCGAAGTGACCGGACGCGCCGGTCCCCGTAACGGTCGAAATTCCGAAAACCTGGCTGAGTGATCGGACGCGCTGGTCAGGGGTGACCGGACGCGTCCGATCATGCAGGGAGCTTACTGTAACCAGACCGGACACGCGACCGCGTCCGATCGGTGATGACCGGATGTGTCCGGTCGTCGCTGGACCTTACTGGAACGTGACTGGACGCGCCGATCACACCCAGGTCGCATCCGATCGGGTGATTCCCTTTAAGTGACACGTGTCGGCCCTGACCACCGCGTCCGGTCCTCGCAAGGGCTGCGTCCGGTCGTCAGCGCCGAAACTCAGTCGCAGATTGAACTGACCGGACGCGTCCGGTCAAGCCGAGCACCGCGTCCGGTCAAGGGAAAAACACCCTAAACTTTCCGAAACGCGTCGCAACTTGAACTAAGTTGCTTCCAACTGAACTTTGAGCTATTCTAGAGCTGCCTAGCGCTAAGTTTAACAAGTGTGCACTACACCTAAACATAGGACTCACCTAGGTCAAGCTACCCGCTCATGCCCCCCTTTATAGTACGGCCAAAAGAGAAAAATGAAGATCCTAACGACTATTCCGAATGTATCTCAACACTTCGACATCCGGAACTAACCGTCCTTAATCTTGACGTCACTCCTTTGAAAACCAAAATGATTTCCATCAAGGGGCATGAATACCATGGTGCCCAAAGTAGTTATTACCTCCATGACCTAACTTACCAAAGTTTCTGCAAAACACACGTTAGTCATGGTAATAAAGCGTTGTCATCAATTGCCGAAACCAAACCTCGGGGCCTAGATGCTTTCAATCTCCCCCTTTTTGGTGATTGATGACAACACTAAGATTCAAAAGATTGGAGTTGAGGTTTTCGAGCATGCTTGGTTCACATAAGCAAAAAAACAATAAGCACAAAGGGTTAAGAATTGCTTATGTGCCCCAAGCCAAAAGAGTGTACTCATAAGATAAGACAAAAACCGTTAGTACACATAAAGATATAGCTCATAAGAAATCGGAGTAAGGCACGGAAGCACAACCTTAGAGCTATAACCAAAACAGGTGACATGAATTAACATAGTGACTAGATAAAACATTAGACTCAAAGTATCTCACACGACCACATGTCACACGAATGCAATGACTGAAAAGTAAACATGATGCAAGAAAGTAGCACACAAATAAGAACGAAAACCCTCTATCAAAACTCCCCCTGAAACTACTCTCACTTCCCCTTTGGCATCAACCGCCAAAAACTAGTCTAAGGATCTGACGGGGGAACAGACGGAGTCGTGTCGGGTGCCGAGGTGCGCGGAGTGATCACGAAGTGCAGAGTGTCTCCCTCGGAATCGGAGCTATCTGGCTAACCCTCTGAAGAAGCACGTGGCTGTGAAGCGGTCTGGGTCTGAGCAGTAGGAACAGGTACTGACGTAGTAGCAACAAGTGGAGCAGTCTCTGTGACCTGAGCCTGTAGCGAGCCAATAGCTGGGGGATCGGTCGAGGCAACTGACGAAGGAACTGTCTCTATAGTGCCCGTCCCTATCACAGGAGGAACAGCTGCCTCTGGAGCTGACAACCCTGAAGAAGTAGCAAAGGTGGTAGTGTGCGAGGGTGTCGGCTGACCAGTCAACTCGCTGTAAGTGGCACTGTAATCACCGAAGGGTGTGCCTGTCAGGAGGTGAGGGCGAGGCTGGTCTGAAGGAGTAAACCCCGTCTAAATAGGCGTGTAGCTCGGGGACTGGAACGACTGGGGGACCTGCTGCTGTGGAGAGGTGAACTGAAAGCTCGACTGTCCCTCACTCGATGGACCACTGGACTGTAAAGCAGGAGTCAGGACAGAAGCAGGCAGAGGAACCCCAACAGTGACTAGATGGCGCAGAAGGTCCAAATACTGCTGCTAGCTAGCTGCACTCTCTCGCTGCATCTCGTACTGTTGTCGCTGCATCTCAACTTGCTGGCGCTGGATCTCAAGCTGCTGTCGCTGGAACTCGTCCTGACCAGCCTGTATCTGTGCAAATGCTGCAGCTGTGTCCTGAGCCTGTCGCTGTAACTGCAGCTCCTGTCACTCCTGTGCCTGAGTCAGCCTCTCAAGGATAGCCACCATGGCTAGGTCTGAGCGGGAGGCTGAACCAGAGCCACCAGCTTCGTGGTCGTGAGGCCGAGGAGACCGATACCTGGGGATGGGCTGGTAGTCCTCGTCAGTGCTGTCAGAGGCCTCATCCTCAGGGAGATCAGCAGGCTGAGCATCAAGATCGGCAAGCTCTGCCTCAGCAAGCCCCTCAACAGTGGCGTCCTGCTCAGCTGCTGTCTCTGGAACCTCAGGTCTCTCACGCTATCCTAGCACTGGGGTCTGCTCTCTGGTAACTGACGCCCACAGCTGACGGATATCGTACTCAGGAAAAACGGTGGTAGTATCTGATATCTTAGCTCTGATCTCTGCTGGAAGCTGAATGGCAGATCTGATGATGAAGCATATCCAGTGAGCATAGGGCAGCTGACGATGTCCCTTGAAGCCCTCAGCTAGGGTGTCCTCCATCTCACTAAGCATAAGATCCCAAATGTCAAAAGGTGTCTGTGAGAGGAGGTGGTGAACAACCCATAGCTGCATCCGAGTCAATCCCTCTCTGTAGCCAAGCCTGCGAAGAAGAGTACGTCTGACTATAGCATCCAGGACTCTGGCTAGCAGGGTCAAGCTGGCAGGAGTGCGACGAGACCCTTCGCCAAAAGGCTCACGGAAGCAGGGTCGAATCAAATCTGTAGGTGGCACTGTCCCGCCGTGAGGGTGTCTGGGTGGAGGAGTCTGACCAAAGCAGAGCTGATGAATCTTCGTGTCTGAAGCTGGGAGTCTGAGAATATCCCGCACTCTAGTGCTGTACAGTCTGTGGTCGCGGCCTCGGAATGCAAAGTGTATGAAATCATGGGCAGGATCAATCCATAGTGAGGCATAGAACTCTCTGACCCATGTACCACAGTATGCACCTGTCCATCCAAGAAAATCTAATCGGCCTGGCAGAAAGGACAAGTGCGGACGAAGCTGCTCTCCCACAACCTCAACAAGTGACTCAAGGCGACAGACCCTCTGTGGTCGAAAAGCAATGCCGCTGTCAACAAGAGCTCTGTAGAAATCCTCCTGTAGAGGAGTATAGAAACCCTCTGAAGCTCTGGGGTCCCTCTGAGATGGGAACCACCGACTGACCTCAACGAACCTCAACCCTTGCACCTGACGTGTTGTAGCACCCCTCAAGTCAAAGTGCTCGACGGGGGGTGACCCTCTAGCCCTGGGAGGAGGACGTGCTCCACGACGCTGGCCCTCTGGCCTAGGAGTCACCTGAGCTCGTGTGCGTGTGGAGCGGCGACGTGGTGGAGTCTGAGCTGGCTGCTCCTCTGTGCCCTCTGGTGCCTCTGGAACCTCTGTAGGTGGATCAACTGACATAGCATCTGTAGCTCCTGTGTCCTCTGTGCCCTTAGTGGCCTCTGTACCAAGCTGTCGACCTTCAAGATGAAAGCGACGCTCGCCAATGCGTATGCCACTGCTCCTGCCTCCCCTCTCTGCCTGCTTTGCTGCATCAGCAACTGCTTGAGCGATCTCTGCATCGGTAAGTGTCTTCTTCTTCTTCCTGGCCATGATCATGATGCGCTTTCCACGCGCAACCTCAGACAGACGAGGAGGACTGTCGTCCCCGTCACTAGGAGCACCACCGGCGTTCTTGCAACGGACCATGCTGTCAAGCTGTCGGAAAACCTCTGAAAGATGGTGAACTGACACTCGAGAGGCTTGGCCTCAATCCGTGTCCGCAGGCTTGGCCTCGGATTCAGCAAACTGAGATCACCCTGACACACCGACAAACTCGCTGAAAAGACGGAATAGATGGATCTACTATAAGCAACATATATAACTAAAAGGTGCGAAACCCTAGAGATAGCAAGCATATGAGATAAGATATGAATCGAAACGCGATAGCTACCTCGGATCGATGAGAAGACGGTGAAGGGATAAGACGACCTAGTTTGCCGGACGAGCTCTGATTTGCCGAAACACGAGATAATTAGGATTATAATGAATGAGTTACGGCAAACCCTAGCGAGGAAGTCAAGGTGACGCGAAACAACCTCGCGAAGAAGACGACGCGCGACGAAACCTCGACAACGAACGGCCGAACGACGTTACGCGAACCCTAGGGTTAGGGTTAGGGCAACTCGACGAGAACCGATTGGAGGCGAGCGCGAGGCAGTCCACGGCCAGAGGTGATGCTGGCAGGCTAGGGCGCGGCTCACCGGTGGCATGGGCGCGGCTCACCGGCAGTGGTGGCGCGAGCGGGCGGCGGTGGCACGGCTGCGTGGGCAGGCGCGGGCAGGCGCGCGGGCAGGCGCGGGCTGGCGCAAGGCGGCGCGCGCACGGGCGAGGAGGCGCGGGGTGGCGCGGCTAGGGTCGCCGGAGTCGAGGGAGAAGGCGAGGCGCGGCGGCGTGAGGTGAATCCGGCGGATTAGGGCTTGCGGCGGCGAAAACACGGGCGAGATGAAGAAGAAACGGACGAAGACGAACCGTTATATGAGGGGTTAGATCCGCTCGTCACGCGATGACCGGACGCGGTGGTCGATGTGACCGGACGCGGTGGTGCAGCATCCGGTCACACTCCAGTAAGCTCCTGGAGTGACCAGACGCGTCATGTTAGAACTGACCGGACGTGGACAGAGTCCGGTCGAGGGTACTCGGGAAAGTCATCGCGAATGACCGGACGCGGTGGTGGTAACCGGGACCTGACGCGGTGGTCAACAGTAGCGCGTCCGGTGCAGCGTCCGGTCACTAGATTGGGAGTTGGTCTTCTGGATGACCGGACGCGCTAGTTGTCGCCGGGACCGGACGCGGTGGTGAAGCATCACTGCATCCGGTGCAGCGTCCGGTCCAGCGTCCGGTCACTGTTTTTCGCCCTTCTCGTTCCGAACTTCGACGCGACTTCTCCCAATCAAGTTCCAATTCAAAGAGACACAAATAAACACCAATTGGAACCTAATATGAGTGACCTCACTCAAACCCTCAAGTTTTTCAAAATAGATTGTCTTAGGCTAGTATTATTTTTAAGAAAATAGGCAATAAACACCCGAGGAGCAACGTATGGCCATGCAATAGAGTTTTTGAACCTTTAGGAGCGTCAAAATGCTCTCTCTATCCATGGACGAACACAGAGGTTGCTCAAAGCTAAACCCAAAAGAAACGACAAACTAACAACCATGCATATGCAATGCAATACAAGAAGGTAAAGCTAGATTGCTTGTCAAGTTTGATCCACGGTTAGGCTTCTTCACTCCTCCAAAGGAGGGTTATCGTAACCGTGTTAGCCAAGCCCTAGATGCATTGCGATAAGATAAACATGGCATATAATACAATGCAATGCAACGGACAACACACGCTCATTTTTTAAAGTTGCTAGAATTAAGCACATTGAGTTCACTTCTTAATCTACAAAAGGTGGCCTCATCCAATGGTTTAGTGAAGATATCCGCTAATTGATTTTCACTTCTTACACCTTCTAGTGATATGTCATTTTTAGCAACGTGATCTCTTAGAAAGTGATGGCGGATATCAATGCGCTTGGTGCGAGAATGTTGTACCGGATTGTTAGCAATTTTAACGGCACTTTCATTATCACATAAAAGTGGCACCTTTTCAAGAACAATTCCATAGTCTAGGAGGGTTTGTATCATATATAAGATTTGTGCACAACAAGCCCCCGCGGCAATGTATTCCGCCTCGGCGGTGGACAAAGCCACACTATTTTGCTTTTTAGATGACCAAGATACTAAAGATCTCCCAAGCAAAGGGCACCCTCCGGATGTGCTTTTTCTATCAATTTTGCAACCGGTATAATCCGAATCGGAATAGCCAACTAGTTGGAATCTAGCTCCTTTGGGATACCAAAGACCAATGCTTGGGGTGTGCTTAAGATATCTTAGGATTCTTTTTACGGCACTTAAGTGAGGTTCTTTAGGGCACGCTTGAAAGCGAGCACACATGCACACACTAAACATGATATCGGGCCTAGATGTGGTAAGGTACAACAAACTACCAATCATAGAATGGTAGAGAGTTTGATCAACCGGTTTACCTCCCTCATCTAGGTCGAGATGTCCATTTGATGGCATTGGGGTCTTGATTGGTTTGCATTCTTCCATCTTGAATCTTTTGAGAAGATCCTTGGTATACTTTTCTTGAGAGATGAAAATCCCTTCTCTCATTTGCTTGACTTGAAACCCAAGGAAGAATGTGAGCTCACCAATCATTGACATCTCGAACTCCTTTGACATCAATTCACCAAATTCTTTGCAATAATCTTCATTTGTTGATCCGAAGATGATATCATCAACATACACTTGACAAATGAAGATCTCCCCATTTAGCTTCTTGGTGAATAGTGTGGTGTCGACCTTCCCAATGGTGAAGCCCTTCTCAATGAGGAAGTCCCGGAGGCGCTCATACCACGCTCTAGGGGCTTGCTTGAGCCCATATAGAGCCTTGGACAACCTATAAACATGATTAGAATATCTAGGGTCTTCAAACCCGGGAGGTTGATTAACATAGACTAGTTCATTTATGAAGCCATTTAAGAATGCACTTTTCACATCCATTTGATATAGTTTCATATCATGATGTGATGCATATGCAAGGAGGATATGAATGGCTTCAAGTCTTGCAACGGGTGCAAAGGTCTCTCCAAAATCAAGACCTTCAACTTGAGAGAACCCCTTTGCAACTAGTCTTGCCTTGTTCCTCACTACTATGCCTTGGTCATCTTGCTTGTTTCGGAACACCCACTTGGTTCCAATGACTCTTGCACCTCTAGGATGCTCTTCAAGTGTCCATACTTGATTGCGGGTGAAGTTGTTCAATTCTTCATGCATAGCATTCACCCAATCCGGATCTTGAAGAGCTTCTTCTACATTCTTAGGTTCAACACAAGAGACAAAAGAGTGATGTTCAACAAAAGAAGCAAGCTTTTGGGATCGAGTCATTACTCCCTTTGTAGGACTCCCTATGATGAGTTCTTGTGGATGTGCTTGAAGTAGAGGTGAGTTTCTTCTATCAACCACTTGAGGAGGTGGATGGGGAGCATCAACATCTTGAGCTTGTGCCTCGGCTTGTTCATGAGAGACATAAGTGTCTTCATTTTCAACTCTCTCATTCTTGTCATCATCTTGAGGCACACGTGATGAAGATGGTGGATCAACAATTTGTACATCGTCATCATCATCTTTTGGCTTGATGTCTCCCACGGGCATGTTCTTCATGGCCTCCCTCAAGGTTTCATCACCTACATCATCATAATTCTCAATTGCTCCTTGGGAGCCGTTAGATTCATCAAATTCCACATCATATGTTTCTTCAACCAAACCGGTGGCATGGTTAAATACTCTATATGCTTTGGACTTTGATGATTAACCAACAAGAAAACCAATATCACAACGTCTTTGAAACTTCCCTAGGTGTTGATGCTTCTTGTAGATGTAGCATTTGCAACCAAACACCCGGAAGAATGAGACGTCCGGCTTCTTCCCATTAAGCAACTCATAGGGGGTCTTGCCAAGAAACTTTTATAGGAAGAGGCGATTTGAAGCATAGCATGCGGTGTTGATTGCCTCGGCCCACAACTTTTCCGGAGTGTTGTACTCATCTAGCATTGTTCTTGCAAGGGTGATCAAAGTCCGGTTCTTTCTCTCAACTACACCATTTTGTTGAGGAGTATAGGTTGAAGAGACTTCATGCTTGATTCCAATTTCATCACAATAAGCTTCAATGTTTGTGTTGTCAAACTCTTTGCCATTGTCACTTATAATCTTCTTTATCTTGACTTTAAATTCATTTTGAGCTCTCTTTGCAAACTTCTTGAAGCAATTAGCCACTTCAGATTTGTCATGAAGGAAGAAAGTCCATGTGTACCTTGAGTAGTCATCCACTATCACAAGACAATAGAGATTACCACCCAAGCTCTTGTATGTTGTAGGTCCAAACAAATCCATGTGTAGAAGTTCTAGCACTCTTGAAGTTGACATAAAAGCTTTGGTTGGATGAGTGTTTGCAACTTGTTTGCCCACTTGACATGCACTACAAGGTTTGTCCTTTTCAAACTTTACATCCTTCAATCCTCTCACTAGTTCTTTCTTCAATAGCTTGTTGAGAGTGTTTATTCCAATATGAGCAAGCCTCCTATGCCAAAGCCAACCAAGTGAGGTCTTGGTGAACAAACATGTCATCAAATTTGCATCTTCGGAGGTGAAGTCAACAAGATAAAGATTGTTGTATCTAAAGCCTTTGAAAATCACTTGCTTGTCATCTATCTTTGAAACTTCCACTTCATTTGGTGTGAACAAGCATTGGAAGCCAAGGTCACAAAGTTGCCCAACGGATAATAAGTTGAAACTCAATGAAGCAACATAGAGCACATTTGAGAGTGAGTGGTCATTTGATATTGCAATCTTGCCTATACCCTTGACTTTGCTCTTTGAATTATCCCCAAATGTGATCTTCTCTTGACATATCCCATTCTCTTCAATGGAGGTGAACATACGAGGATCACCGGTCATATGTTGAGTGCAACCACTATCAATAACCCAATGAGATCCACCGATCTTGTAGTTCACCTACACACAAGAGATCAAGCTTTTTGTTTAGGGACCCAAACTTGAGAGGGGCCCTTGACTTTCTCAACTAGTGACTTGGCAACCCATATTTTCTTTGGCCTATTCTTGTTTGGGGGACCCAAAAACATAACCTTCATCTTTCCATTAGAATCTTTTCTTAGCATGTAATGAGCATTGAAGGCAAAGGGTCTAGCATGCTTGGGCAAGGGTTGTGGTGGTGGAGTTTTGCATTCATGAGCAAAATGACCTTCTTGACCACACTCAACACATCTCTTTGGTTTGGGCTTTGACTTGCTTTGTTGTTGTTGAGCTTTTGCCTTCTTCTCTTGATTTGCCAAGTACCCAATGCCACTTCTATCCATCTTCATTACGGTGTTCATGAGTAGCTCACTTTGCAAATATTGACCTCTTGTGAACTTGCTTAGGCCGGTCTTGAGATGCTCTTTTTCTTGCTTGAGCTTTTTGTTTTCTTCAATGAGTGACTCATTTGTTGTTTGCTTCTCAAGAGCCATCAAACCTTTTAGCTTCTTGTTCTCATTTGCAAGCTTCTCATTTTCATTTTCACTCTTGATCTTGGCATAGTCATCATAGTTACTTGACTCAACCACACTCTTGCCTTTGCTACTAGAACCTTGCTCAATGCTTTCAATGATCAAGTCATCACATGATGTAGCTATATCACACTTAACAACATTGTTAGTAGCATCATGTGTCTCAAGAGCAAGTTCATTAGCAACCACAAGACTATCATAGTCAATTTTCAATGTGGTGTATTTTTCTTTTAGAGAGTTATGTCTAGTGATGAGCTCATCATGCTTCTTCTCAAGCTTATCATGTTGATCTTTAAGCTCTTTATTAGAAGTTTTGAGCTCCTTGAGATTTGAAGACATAACTTCATTTTGATCTTTAAGCTCACCACTAGTCTTTTGAGCACTTTCAAGCTTTGATGAGAGTGATTTATTTTCATTTTGAAGTTCATCATTTTAATTTCTTGTCCTTCTTATGAATTTAGTGTATTTGTTCAACAATTTTACAAGTTCATCATAAGAAGGTGCATCATATTCATCATCACTATCACTATCATCATCATCATCACTATCATGATTTTGTACCTTTTGTTCACCCTTGGCCATAAGGCATAGGTGAGTAGTGGACGATGATGGTGAAGGAGGCGGTGAAGGTGGTGATGAAGATGTTGGTGAAGATGATGGCCCCATCACAAATGCGGCAACCTTCTCTTTCTCATCATTGCTTTCATCTTCGGAGGACTCACAAGATGATTCAATATCGGTGAGCCAATCACCAACAATGTATGCCTTTCCTCCCTTCTTCTTCTTGTGGAACTCCTTCTTCTTGCCATCCTTCTTCTTGTATGGCTTGTTTTTCTTCCTCTCTTCTTCTTCATCACTTGAATTATTTTTCTTGCCCTTGTTCTTGTTCTTGTACTTGTCTTTTGGTGGTCTAGGGCATTGATGAGCTAAGTGGCCAAGTTCACCACAATTGTAGCAATCCATCTCCGAGATTGGCTTTCTCTTGCTACTTGTGAAGAATTTCTTTTTCTTGCCGTCGAACTTGATGCCACTCTTGTTGAGCTTCTTTAGCATTTTGGTGGTCTTTCTCACCATGAGTGCAAGTGATTCATCATCAACATCACTTTCACTTGAGCTTTCTTGCACCATCATGGCTTGGCCCTTCTTCTTCTTCTTGTCATGACTAGCTTTGAAGGCCAAGTCTTTCTTCTTGGAAGATGATGAGCCCTCTTCCGGAGTGATGTGCATGTACATCTCATGAGCATTGATCTTCCCCAATACTTGTGTCGGTGTTTGCGGTGGAGAGATCACTTTGGTGAAGCACGGTGACAATGTGACCATACTTCTCAACAGGAAGAACACTCAAGATCTTCCTTGCAACATCCGATTGGCTCATTTGAGTGAGCCCAAGAGCATTGAGGTCCTCTACAAGAACATTCAAACGAGTGTACATATCATTAGCACTTTCTTTGGGAAGCATCTCAAAAGAATTAATTTTCTTTAAAGCAATGTGATAGCGTTCCTCATGCTCACTCTTAGTTCCCTCATGGAGAGCACAAAGATTTTCCCACAATTCATGAGCGTTCTTTGCATTACGCACACGATTGAAAATATCTTTGCCTAAGCCCCGGTAGAGTGCGTTTTTGGCCTTTGCATTCCACCGGTCGTACTTCTCCTCGTCACCAATGGGGTTTGCGGGATCCTTGATAGCGGAAAGCCCTTGGGTTGCGGCTCTAAGACACCCAACATCTATGGCTTTGAGATACGCCTCCATACGGATTTTCCAATATGGAAAATCATCCCCCTCAAAGGTGGGAGGTGGTCCTTCCCCGTTAGACATCTTGCTCTAGGCGGTAAAGCCTAAAATAGGAGCAACTCGGCTTTGATACCAATTGAAAGGATCAAGATGCCCAAGAGGGGGGGTGAATTGGGCTTTTCTAAAAATTAATTGCAAGAATTAAATCCTATAAGCCGGAATTCACCCCTAGTGCCTACTTGTGTTCCTAGAGATTCTACCGATAAAAGTTTTGCACCCTAGTTTCCAATCCTAGTCTAGCATGGCAATTCTAGGAAAGTAAATCAAGCAATGAATGTAAATACGAGAATGTAAATGCTTGAAAGTAAGGGCAAGGAACACGGCGATGTTTTTCTGAGGTATCGGAGAGTCGCCACTCCCCACTAGTCCTCGTTGGAGCACCCGCGCAAGGGTGTAGCTCCCCCTTGATCCGCGCAAGGATCAAGTGCTCTCTACGGGTTGATTCTTCGACACTCCGTCGCGGTGAATCGCCCAAAACCGCTCACAAGATGAGTTGGGTCATCCACAAGCTCCGTCGGATGATCACCAAACTCCCAATCACCACCAAGCCGTCTAGGTGATGGCGATCACCAAGAGTAACAAGCTAGAACTCTCACTTGACCACAATGAGCCTAAATGAGAAGGTGGATGCACACTTGCTACTCTCTAATTGCTAGTGAGGAACTCTCAAGCTTTGATTCTCAAAACACAATCCTCACTAGAGCTCTTGCACTCCCTTGCACTCCAAAGGTATTTCTCAGCTGATCAAATAAGCAAGAGACCTCTAAAAGAGGTGGTGGGGATGTATTTATACACCCCACAGTCGAAACGAACCGTTACCTGCCAACTCAGCAAAACACAGGGTGACCGGACGCGCCGGTCGAAGTGACCGGACGCGCCGGTCCCCGTAACGGTCGAAATTCCGAAAACCTGGCTGAGTGACCGGACGCGCCGGTCAGGGGTGATCGGACGCGTCCGATCGTGCAGGGAGCTTACTGTAACCAGACCGGACGCGCGACCGCGTCCGATCGGTGATGATCGGACGCGTCCGGTCGTCGCTGGACCTTACTGGAACATGACCGGACGCACCGATCACACCCAGGTCGCGTCCGATCGGGTGATTCCCTTTAAGTGACACGTGTCGGCCCTGACCACCGCGTCCGGTCAAGCCGAGGACCGCGTCCGGTCAAGGGAAAAACACCCTAAACTTTCCGAAACGCGTCACAACTTGAACTAAGTTGCTTCCAACTAAACTTTGAGCTATTCTAGAGCTGCCTAGCGCTAAGTTTAACAAGTGTGCACCACACCTAAACATAGGACTCACCTAGGTCAAGCTACCCGCTCATGCCCCCCTTTATAGTACGGCCAAAAGAGAAAAACGAAGATCCTAACGACTATTCCAAATGTATCTCAACACTTCGACATCCGGAACTAACCGTCCATAATCTTGACGTCACTCCTTTGAAAACCGAAACGATTTCCATCAAGGGGCATGAATACCATGGTGCCCAAAGCAGTTATTACCTCCATGACCTAACTTACCAAAGTTTCTGCAAAACACATGTTAGTCATGGTAATAAAGCGTTGTCATCAATTGCCGAAACCAAACCTCGGGGCCTAGATGCTTTCACCTTCGACAAGATAGAACCAATTAGAAAACCCTAAAAACCCTTGCTACCCTATAATTACCCTTTCCTTGGACGTTCCTAATTCTTCTAGTACACTTCACGTTCCCTGTGGAAATCGATACTCTGGAATACTCCCAGGTGAAAGCTATATTGGTATCCGTGCGCTTGCGGGTCTTTTTCTGTTCGCGTTTAAAATACCCAACAGAGGCCCTTGGGCAAGCGGCGGCGGTGGCTCGGAGTTAGGGTTTCTAACCCTAACCCCCCATCTTATATACCGCCCCCTTCTCGGTTGGGCCAAATGGCCGGCCCAGACCTAGGTTGGGGCCTTTGAGCTTTCAGCCTGGGCCATTTAACTTGCATTTTTATTTTGCAATAGTTATTTTCATTCAATTGCATAGTAATTTATTTAATTCCCTAAATTACATCAGTTTTAGTTAGTTCATTTTTCTACAATTTAGACTCCTGATGTACTGCATTGTAAATATTTCCCTTTTACAATTGCATTGTGAATACAAATTTTCCTACATGTCGAATGTGTTTTGTTCATCTCAATTCCCTATTACATGTACCTATGCAATTATTACTATGATTGGTTTCTCCCAATTGGAACTTGATTCACTCGATGTCACCTTGATTTATTATCAAATTAGCAAATACAAGGTAGTACCACATACTACTGTGGGATTTATTCCTCAACGTGCTCTTCCAATTTGACTATAAACATACAAGGAATACATCTTGACATGAAACGGTTAAAATAAACAAAGGTCTACACCTCCATGGCGACTACCTAAGTTCCACAAAATGAGATAAAATCACTTTTACTTTATTTAAGTTTACCTTGTTACTTTCGCAATTGCATTAATATTACAACCATGCTATTGATTTTTAATATAATCTATGGCAACACACATGTAGGAACCATGTCCACCCGAGAGCATGATGCGCAAGTCTCATCAAAGAAAGAGTTTGATGCACTCGCTCTCAATGGACACAACTATCCTACATGGGCGATGGATCTCAAAGTGAGTCTATCGTTGCACGGAATGTTCAAGGCAATTGAAGCTCCCAAAGAGGGTGAAGCTACATTGCCTGAACCAAACAAGTGTCATGCCTTATTCATCATAAAGAACCACATCCATCCAGATCTCAAGGCTGAGTATCTGATGGAAGAGGACTCACGAGCTCTCTGGCTTGCTTTGCAACAACGGTATGAACAAAAGGCAGTCATCCTCCCGGAGGCTACCCATGAGTGGAACCACCTCTGCATACAGGATTTTAAATCCGTAGGAGAGTTCAACCATGCTATGCATAAACTCAGTTCCAAACTGAAGTTCTGTGAGAAGGAACCTACTGATGTGGAGAAAATTGAGAAGACCTTGTCTACCATGCTTCCCGCTCATATGATCCTTCAACAACAATACCGTCAAAGGGGTTTCACCATTTATTCTAAGTTAATCAAAACATTGCTTCAGGCATAGAGGCGCAATGAGCTCCTCATTTAGAACTCCAATCAAGGCCCTATCGGTGCCAAGCCTTTGCCAGAAGTACATGCAACCACTCAGAAGAAACCACCTAAGGATGCTAATAAAAATATCAATCCTGGAGCCTTTAAAGGCAAAAATAAGCGCAAGAGAACCCGTAAGCCTCAAGATGCTAAGGGAAAGGGTAACAATTCTATGTCAAACAAAGACAAGTCTAACACTTGTGCTAAGCGTGGTTGTTACAATCACTCGACTCAGAAATGTCACACCCCAAAGCACTTAGTGGATTTATACTTGAATTCCGTGGGACGTGGACGCTCCGACCAAGGACGCTCCAACCAAGGTGGACAACAGTCTAGAGTGCACTTCAATGCACTACAGCCCTAGGATGTTGCAACTTTGCCCCAGCGGACCCAAGCAACTCCAAGGCTCCTCTTCCACTTGATGGCAACATAGACGACATCGACAACATGATCATAGAATACACTTCTAACGATCTGTTTGGCAACTGCACTTAGACTTTTAGTCTTTTGAGATCTATATAATCATTATGCCCTTGGTTGTAATAATTATTGCACTTTGCTTTACTTCATCTAGCACATTTGATATTTCTTGTATTATGCACATTTAGTATCTATGATATGTAAATATTCTATATCTATTTGTTGAGAATTTCATTTTTATTCTCCATTTAATATATAGATTGTACGGGAGTCAATCCGATGGATGAGGAATTATGCCTAGTGCACAGTGGTACCACTAACTCTATACTCAGGGAAATAAAATATTTCCAAATTCTCACAAAGAATAAAGGAAATATTTTAACAATCGTTGGACACACGATGTTGTAATAGTAGGCTCTGGACAAGCCACTATTATGCTCCCTATGGGTACATCGATAACAATCGAGGATGCACTCTTGTATCCCGATTCAACTCGTACCCTGTTGAGTTACAGAGATATCCGGAAGAATGGATTCCATATTGAAACCCATAATAAAAATAATAAGGAGTTCCTTCTCATTATAAAGGACAACGGATATGACAAAGATACACTTGAAAGAGTTCCCTCACTCCCGTCTGGATTGTACTATACATATATAAAACCCATACAACATGCTGTGTACAAAGTAATTTTCTAAAATGTCAATGCATTCCAAACTTGACATGATCGCCTTGGTCACCCTGACATAGGGGTGATGAGGAAAATAACAAGTAATTTTGTTGGTCATTCTCTGAGTGATGCAAAATTTCTCCAATCTTTAGATTTTACGTGCACCGCATGTGCCACTGGGAAATTAATTTTGAGGCCCTTTTCCCTCAAAATACATGCTGAACCGCTCAAGTTCCTTGAACGCATTCAAGGTGACATAAGTGGTCTCATTCAACCTTTGTCTGGACCGTTAAGATACTTCATGGTTCTAATAGACGCATCCACACGATGATCTCATGTGTCTCTTCTTTCGACATGGAACCACGTATTTGCTAAAATTATCACTCGAGTTATCAAACTTAAAGCATAGCATCCTGAACATCAAATCTAGTCAATTAGGATGGATAATGCCGTTGAATTTTCCTCTCGTGCCTTCAATGATTATTGTATGGCCTTAGGAATTCAAGTTCAGCACTCGGTCCCATATGTCCATACTCTAAATGGATTGGCAGAATCTCTCATCAAGAGGATCAAACTCATTACAAGACCATTAGTATAGAATTGTAATTTACCAACCTCATATTGGGGTTATGCAGTCTTACACACTGCTGACTTAATACAATTGCGTTCAACTGCATACCATGCAACCTCACTGTTGCAACTAGTATGTGGAAATCCTCCTAATATTTCTCATCTGCGAAAGTTCGGTTGCGCTACATAGGTACCGATCTCACCACCGCAGCGTACAACTATGGACCCTCACAGAAAATTGAGGATCTATGTGGGATATAAATCTCCGTCGATCATAAAATATCTGGAACCCACAACAGGGGACCTTTTCATGGCCTGGTACGCTGATTGTATCTTCAATGAAGATCATTTCTTGGCATTAGGGGAGACTACCAATACCACAAAGAATGCTAGAAAATCAATTGGGATGCCCCAGACATCTCCAACTCTGATCCACGTACTTCAGAGACTGAACTCCAAGTTCAGTAAATCATCAACTTGCAACACATTGCAAATAATATGCCAGATGCATTTACTGATTATAAGGGTGTTACAAAATCCTATAATCCAGTGAGAAATGTGCCAGAAAGAGTAGAGGTACCAAAGAAAACTACTCAACTCCCAAGCAAGAGGGGAAGAAGTACGACAATTTCCACAGATGCAGCTCCTAGCAATCAAAGGAAAAGGAAGAACAAATCTTCTAATTCAACAAATGAAACTCAACCCCAAGTTGAGGAACACCCTGTGGAGGTTCAACCTGTACATCCCACATCAACAGTGCACTCAATTCCTAATGTTGGGACATCGGAATGCCCTGATGCAACCATTTTGGGAGATGAAGATGCATCGCAAAGGGTACATGAAATTTCCATCAATTACCTCGAATCTGGAGAATCATATGACCGAAAGACTATAATTGTTGACATTTATTTCTCTGTAATGATTATTGAAATCCTAAAAAATGATCCAGATCCTAAGACCATGAGAGAGTGCAAAAGGTGCTTGGACTGGAATCAATGGAAGGATGCAATCCAAGCAGAAATATCCTCGCTCTCTAAAAGGGAGGTATTCTCTCAAGTAATAACCTACACCTCCAAAAGTATTCCCTATGGGATTCAAAAGGGTTTTCGTCCGCAAGCGGAATGAGAACAATGAGGTGGTGAGATACAAAGCGAGACTTGTAGCACAAGGGTTCACGCAGAGACCTGGCATTGATTTCAATGAGACATATTCTCCAGTTATGAGTGGACTAACATTATGATATCTTATATCTTTGGCTGTACAAAATCGTCTATCTATGCAGTTGATGGACGCAGTGACTGTATATCTTTATGGGTCACTAGATTCGGATATATACATGAAGGTTCTTGATGGAATCCCAATACCGAATCAAAACGCAAGTCGCAACATGTATTGTGTAAAGCTACAGAAGTCACTCTATGGCGTAAAGCAGTCAGGAAGAATGTGGTACAACCGACTTAGTGAGTACCTTCTACGGAAGGGATACACTAACAGTGATGATTGCCCATGTGTCTTCATCAAAAGATCCCAAACGGGGTTTTGCATCATATCGGTGTATGTTGATGATTTAAATATCATCGGCCACAAACAAGATATTGATGAGGCATGCAAACATCTAAAGACTGAATTCGAGTTGAAGGATTTGGGTAAAACCAAATTCTGCTTAGGCCTACAGCTGGAGCACCTTTCGACTGGAATCTTTGTGCATCAATCTGCCTATGTCCAGAAAGTATTGGAGAAATTCAATATGGATAAAGCATATCCCTCCAAAACCTCTATGGTCGTTCGGTCTTTAGAAATAAAGACTAATCCATTCAAACCTCCAGATGAGGGGGAGGAAACCCTGGGACCTCAAGTTCCATATCTTAGTGCCATTGGAGTACTTATGTATCTTGCAAATAGCACCAGGCCTGACATTGCATTCGCAGTGAACTTGCTAGCAAGACACAGTGCTGCTCCTACCAAAAGACATTGGACAGGAGTAAAACAGATCCTCAGATATGTGAATAGCACAAGAGATCTTGGACTATTCTTCAAAAGGGGCCCAAGTTCTGATGTTGTTGGATATACTGATGTTGGATATCAATCTGATCCCCCACAATGGCAGATCACAAACGAGCTTTGTATTCTTATACAATGGAACCGCTATTTCATGGACATTTTCCAAACAAACTTTGGTAAATACGTCCAGGAATTATTTTGAAATTGTTGCATTATATGAGGCTTCACGTGAATGCGTTTGGCTTCGCAGAATGATCAACCACATACAACAGTCTTGTGGCCTTGGCGCTATCAAAGCACCAACCATTATCTATGAAGATAATGCAGCTTGTATTACACAAATGGAGACAGGCTATATCAAAAGCAATATCAACAAGCATATTTCTCCTAAGTTGTTTTATCCTCATGAATTATAACATAAGGGAGAGATAGATATCTTAAAAACCAAATCATGCGACAATCTCGCTGATTTATTCATTAAGTCCCTACCAACGTCCTCATTTAAAAAGTACGTTAAAGGAATTGGTATGCGACGACTTAGAGATATACGAGGTTCAGGGGGAGAAATTCCCTAGATATAGCTTGTTCAAACCATCATATTGCACTATTCTTTCTTCATGAGTTTTTCCTCACAAGGTTTCTCATAGAGAGTTTTTAATGAGACAATATTAGTATAAGCATATGTCATATTCCTTGTTTTCCACACAGGGGTTTTTAAAGAGATATCAAAGATATAAATTGTCCTGTAAGCTATACATGAGTTTTCTCCTGAAAAGGTTTTTCTCATATTAGTCTACAATGAGGCAATAATCAATATGTGCTATTACTTTCTCCTTCTTTTCTCAAGTGGTTTTAAGGAGTTTTTAGTACTCCCTCCATCCCAAATTATAAGACGTTTGACTTTTTTTATTCCAAGTTTGACCATTCGTCTTATTCAAAAAATTTGTGCAAACATAGTCAAATTTAAGTCATTCTTGAAGAACTTTTATTAATATACCAAGCCACGATAAAAGAATTGATATTTTGTATAAATTTTTGAATAAGACGAGTGGTCAAACTTGGTGTCAAAAAAGTCAAACGTCTTATAATTTGGGATGGAGGGAGTAGCATATACACTTGTATTTTTCCTCGTTTTTATCCTACAGGAATTTTTGGAGGAACAATACCATTCGTTGATCTCAAGGACGGATTCGATCAAGGTGGAGTGTTATGAAATATTTCATTGGGGTGATCTCATCCGATTCCTCGTATTCTCCCTCGGTCCTATCTCCACGACCTCAACGACTCCGTACATGGGAAAGACTTCCCCGTGAAGACTGTGTCCCTAACAGGAGGTTCCCCCATGACCCGAACATGCGTCGTAGTTGCGTGTGTGGAGAGTTCCCCTTATCTGATACTGTATATAAATACCCTTGTGATTAATGAATAAAGATAACCCGAATTCATTTTACATTCTCTCTGTTACTCGTAATTTCTACTGGCAACAGCAGCTACTACTTCTGCTGTAGACCTGAAGTCACTGTTGCTGTTGAAAAAAAACATCCACACACAATTTAGAACCTGTGCATATCAAAATGGTCATAGATGTCAAACCAGCACTTCTAAATTGGTAGCTATCAGTTGTAAATAAATTTTTCTAGCAAATTTGATAGCCATTCCTTCATTGACATTCAGTTTCTTCCCTCCCTCCCTTTATCTTCTCCAAACATACATTGACTGAGTAACTACTCATGCGTATATGAAAGAAGAAAATCACCCAAGAAGATCAGATCAGGATGATCCTTAAATCTGTAGAGACTAGAGCATCATACTAAGATAGATGTAGCAGTACAATCTGACATGATGAATGTAGCCAAAATACATTACTGCATCCATTGCAAAAGATGACAGATAAATTCTCACTGCAGATAAATTCTCACTGGCAGTAGACAAGTGCACCCTGCTAAAAATTGCAGAGATACATCAGCTAAAAACTGCAAACATACGTCAGCTAAAAATTGCAGAGATACATCAATATTATTGCAGCTAACAATAATGAGCAGAACCGATAGAAATTTTAGCTAACAATTTCTACTAAACTATTTTCTTGGCTGCTATCTACATCAAGCTGTAGAGATACATCAAAATCACTTGCAGCCATCAAAATCATTGCAGAGATACATCAATATTATTGCATTCTAGAAAACATGAAGCAGCAATGGAAAAGGCCGATTCTCAGTTTTGATCAAACATAGCAAACACCTAGTAGTTCATCTGTCTATCTGAAGCATGTAGCAGTTCGCACTTTAAAAATACCAACACATTCAGACAAGTGCCAGCCTGGATCATCCGGACTACTCAATTTCATATTCACATTCAGATAACTCAGTGAATCATCCGGACTATTCCATTTACTAGTATCTTCAGATGCACAAACCTGGATCAGAGCTACCTGGATTCAGATAATTCAGTGCCGGCCGCTGGGGCTGGGCGCTGGCGCGCAGGTTGCGCTCGCGCAGCGCCAAGGTGCGAGGGCTGAGGGGGAGGGGGCGTGCCGCCGTGCCCGCGAGGCTCGCCATTGCCGAGGGGAGTGCTGCCGCGGCCCCGCTGGTGCCTCCCTTCCTTCCGCCGTTCAACGCCGCCGGCTCCAGATGTGCGAAGTCCCTCACAGGTCACGGCAACTTGGATCTGCTATATGGAAGGGAAAAGGAGGAGACTGAGCGTGGGAAGAAGACGGAGATGGCGGGAGGAGGCGGCAAGGGAGAGGCCAGCGCGCTGGGAGCACGGGATTGGCGGGGATGAAACGAAGTCGCTTGCAGGTGTCGTGCGGTTTCCAACGTTTTGGAAACAACACGCACTCGTTTCCTCCCCACAGAACGTTTTCCTTTTCTACTCCCCGATATATACAAAAGCTTTATTTCTGCTAAAGTGACACTATATTTAAATGTGTATAAAACTCTTATAAAATCTGCATTGAGACTGGCCTAAGAGCATCTCCAGCAGCTTTCCAATCCGTCTCCCCCAATATAGTTGTATGCGCCAATACTGCTTTTTCAGTACTACCTCCGTTTTCGTTTACTTACCACCGAACTTTTACCATAGTAATTTTGACCATACGTTTTTTTTCTACAAAAGATTTTTAGATACATCAAGTTTTCACGTATATGATTCTTTAATTGAAATATACTTTATAAGTGTTATATACATTAAAGTATCTAAGATTTTTTAGAAAAAAAACAGATGGTCAAATTTGCTACAGTAAAAGGTTAGTGATAGGTAAATGAAAACGGAGGGAAGTATATTGGAAGAGAAGCTCCAACAGCATCAATAATCTATCTCAATAAATGAGCCCCACCTGTCAGGTTATAATTTTTTTTATTTTCTTTCTTATTTCTTCATTTTCCTTTTCTTCTCTCTCGTACCATCTTCTTTCTCGCCCTTCCCGTGCCCGCATGTCGCTTCTTGCTCCCGCGGCGCGGAACGATGCCGCTGCCCCTGCTTTGCCCGGCGGCAAGGTAATAAATAGCAGAGGTAGTGGCCGCAATTGCACCCGCAATAGCGGTAGCGGTCCATTGCCACTACCGCTATGAGGTAGCGCTCTGAATTTTGCATCCTGGAACTTCGCGGCCACAATTCTGAATAGCGGGCCGATATTGTGGCCGCAATTGCACGTAACAGACCGCAATAGCATGGAAGCAAATATCCCTAATTAGTCCAGCCCACTATGACTCACACCCCAAATTCAAATACCCGGCTGTGAAACTTAAAATTATTCATGATATATGTACTTAAAATTATTTATACTCATTATTCATGATATATGTACTTAAAATTATATGGGACTATCGGGTGCCGCTATTGGAACTTATCGTCCGCAATATTACCCGCTATCCGCAATCCGCTACCTCGACATCAATCTACTACCAACCCGCTATACGCTATTTATTACCTTGCCCGGCGGCCTTGGCCCCATCCCCGCTTGCCCATGCAAGATCGAGTGGGTGTTGGGCGAGATCCTCCTCCATGGCCGCCCCAAATCGTAGCCCCATCCCCAGCCCCTTCTTTTCTCCGTCCCAACTCACAGCCATGGCCGCTGCTGGCAAGTTCCTCCTCCATAGCAGCCGCCTGCACTAGATCCTCCATGCCCCACGAGCTCAGGCACCTCCACCGGCTTGGTGGCAACGGCAACGAGCAATCTGGGTGGCAGTGGGCGAGCCAGACAGCAGCGGTCCAGGCTGCAGCGTTGCCACCTTCGGGCTGCGACGAACTCCACCGGTCACCACGACATCTCTAACGAGTAGCATAGAAGGGAGAAGGGACAGTTGGGGTGGGCCCTAGCTATTCGAGGAGATCCAACCCCCTTTATTTGAGGAAAGAAGAGAAGGTTTTTTGTGATCACCAAAAGAAGGGGAGTATATTGGGGGAGCTGTTGGATCAGTGAAATTGGTCCATCTTCTCCAATACGACAGGTTTATGGGGACAAGTGATGGAAAAGAGGAGCTGCTGGAGATGCTTTTTCAGTGACGACGACTTCTTATTTCACGCAATACATCCACGTCAACATCAAGAGACACTAGACGGTTCCAATTAAGGCTGGGCATTCGGGTTACCCGAAAAATTGAGGTCGGGTAATTCGGGTAGTTGGAAATTTAGGTATTAAAAATTGCTACCCGATTTTTGCCCCAAAAAAGTATTATCCGAAATTTCGGGTACCTGATAATTCAGGTTTTACCCGATATACCCAAAATTGACAAAACCAACCATTTTTGAAGAATTCAAGTACCATTTTAAAGTAATAAACAATATCCTATAAATCACATCATGTCTTCGTATCATTACCAACAAATCAATTATCAAGTTAGCATAAATCTACATTAATTCATACCAAATAATATATTTATATGGCATTGAAATACTTCATGTCTTCATATTAAGAATAGAAGAGCAAATATTTGAGATATTTTGGGTAATTTGGGTAGTTCGGGTACCGGAAAACATTACCCGAATTACCCAAACTAATTTCAGGTTTTTACAATCACTATCCGAAATTGTGATCGGGTATTTCGAGTTCGGGTACTTCGAGTCTGGGTTCAGATAATTCGGGTTTGGGAATTGGGTATCGGGTATTTTGCCCACCCGAGCAACTCCAACAGTTTTGGATATTTTACTTCCCAAATCTTGAGGTTTGGCAACTCCCCAAATGGCATGGCAAAGAAAAAAAAGGCTAATCTCCAATAGTTTGGCATAATTCACTTGGCAAAATCAAATTGGGCCCATGATCTGTTTTTTTTTTGCCGCGGGACGCAGTGTTTCCACGTGAAGCCGCTGGCGTTCGCGAGCACGGTGTGAAGTCGGGCGCACGCCACGGCGGACGCAGCCTTCCTCTCGGCACCTCCACCGACCGGCTTCGCTCGCCATGGCCGCCACCATCTCCTCCCTCGAGCGAGGGGCCGCCCTGAGGTAGACAACGCTGTGGTTCCCGCTCTCCTCTCGTCTCCCTGCGGCTCGGCTCTGTCCCTCCAATGCCGCCACCCATGGCGCTGTTGCCGCTCTCCTCCACCTCTACGGCCGCGCTACCGCACTTCCGCCCCTGCCCGTCCGCCACGCTGCTTCTGCGCCTCCCCTCCACCCGCACTGCTTCTATGCCTCCTCTCGAGCAGCCGCGGCGGATGGCCGGGGTGCCACGGCGGCGCGGGGGCTCCTGCGGCACGCTGGCAGGCGGGGAGGGGGCGGGCTCCGGCGAGGGGCGGGGTACTCCGGCGTGCAGGGCGAGGGGCTCCTGCGGCGCGTGCTGCTGGTGCTCAACCCGAGGCGGTCCCCACAGAGTCGCGATGGGATGGGGAGTGAAGCTTAGTGCGCATATATGCGCGGTGGGGGGCGATTTTTGCCAAGCTGCCAGGGATGGAGAGTAAAAATGGGAAACTGCTGGAGCCAGTTTTTTTTTTGTCACTTTGCAAAAAAAAAAATAAGGATGAGGAGTAAGGATGGGGAACTGTTGGAGTTGCTCTCAGTTGCAATCGACATGCCAAAACGGACCAGTGTTTCTTTGAAAAAAAAAACACGCAAATCCCAAAACCACAGTCCACAGCCCATCCATCGCCAAGGCGAACCCGGGAAGCGAGCCATGGCGGCGGCGCCGCCCAGGACCGAGGGGCAGGAGGTGCCCAACCGGCGGGTCATCCTGAAGAGGCACGTGACGGGCTTCCCCACCGAGGACGACATGGAGCTTGTGGCCGGCGCGGCACACCTGGCTGTGCCACCCGGCTCGGCGGCGGTGGTGCTCAAGAACCTGTACCTCTCCTGCGATCCCTACATGCGTGGCCGCATGAGCAGGCACGAGAGGCCCAGCTACCTCCCGGATTTCGTCCCAGGGGAGGTAACCACTGCGAACCAGTTGACACTGTTCGGGTTCACTGTCTTCTGTTCAAGATGCAAACAAACATCAGAAAGCCTTACAATTTCGCGATTTTCTGTTGTAATAAACAACATTTCAGGCCCTGGTTGGTTTTGGTGTGAGCAAGGTGGTAGCATCTGGGCACCCAGATTTCAAGGTTGGTGATCTCGTGTGGGGAATCACCGGATGGGAAGAATACACCACCGTCGACCCTGCTACAAAGCTTCTTTTCAAGATCAAGCAATCAGAAATTCCTCTGTCGTACTATACTGGTGTTCTTGGTGAGTTAGTTTTCAGCGCTCACTCTTCTATCGCCAGCAAAATGTTGTAGTCCAAAGTCCAAACAAACGTTTTCTTTTGTTTCCAATCCGAAACAACCTGTTCAGAATCCTTCATTGTTACAGGGTATACAATGTTTTTATTTTTCTAACTATTGCTATGATCTCACCCATTGTTCAGGCATGCCCGGCCTTACCGCATACTTTGAACTTTATGATGTGGCAAAGCCGAAGAAAGGTGATTATGTCTTCGTTTCAGCAGCAGCAGGTGCTGTTGGTCAGATTGCTGGCCAGCTTGCAAAGCTCACTGGCTGCTATGTGGTTGGAAGTGCTGGTTCTGATGAAAAGCTCTGTGGGATTTCAGCTAACAATTTGTCTAGATCAGCAATTTAGGCAAAATCACTACTATCTGCCAACACATTTGGTACTTACATGTAAAAAAATGCTTGCTGTTGCCTCTTCAGGTTAATCTTCTGAAAACCAAGTTTGGATTTGACGATGCTCTCAACTACAAGAAAACAGAACCTAAACGCAGCATTGCAGAGGTTTGACATTCCAGACCCCCCCCCCCCCCCCCACACACACACCCTTTTCTCTAACATGAAGACAAATAATGTAGAAAAACTGAACTTTTTTTCACGAACATGCACACATTAAGAGGGTATAAAGTTTTACAAGGGGTTTCCAAGGTTGAGCGCGGGTGCCCTTCCTTGTACACCCCAACACACAGAGAGAGGAGATACACAGCTCGTTAGTTTTTTGTGTTGGACTACATCTTAACGTCTTGGCGACTTGAGCATTGTCGAGGGTCTCAAGCTACTGCACCCGCAAAGAAGACCGACATCGAGGCGAGCCCCGCCTCAATCCAGCTACTACCCTCTTCCCAAATCAGCTCTGCCAATCTCGACGGCGTGCATTGGGTTCTTTCAAACACCCTCCAACATCTCTCCTTCCAAATGAATCAAGAAACTATCATAGTGATGGAGTCAAAGCCTCGACGAAATACCCTTGGGATTGCCCCCCTGGACTGCATCCACCAGCTGAGCAGCATGTCCGTCGATGAAGGAGCCATCGTCTCTCTGCCAAAACGCCGCAGCAGCACGAACCACACCTGTCTCGAGTAGAGAAAAACTGAACTTGCGTAATCTTTCCATAGAGTGTTTCACTTTCCAAATACAGAGGCCGGCCCTCTCTCTTACCCCACTCCCGGGTCTCGCCGCTGCCGGAGTAGCCCGCCGGACGTCAGCGCGGCTGCCAGGAAGGCGGCACATATTATATTACAAAGAAAAGGGTTGATGGGAAAAAACGGGGCTTCTCACGAGCGAGCGGGACAATTCCGGATAACAAGGCCTAGTAGCCATTGCCCATCTTAAGAGATTAAGTGCTTCATTTCACTTAAAACCTACATTCCCTCCAGAAGCACTCTTTCTTGTACATTTTTTCGGCTGACTGAGTGCATTTACTAGCATTTTCTTATCCGGTGGTGGGGCCTTCTGCGGTTCGAGGGTGTTGTGACCGGATCTAGCACGGGCTGCCGTGTTTCTCCACTGTGCGGCACCCACTCCCTCTCACTCTCTCAAACACTTCCTCACCTCTCCCTCTCCAAATCTGGCGTGCAGGGGCTGCCGGCTGGCCGGATCCACGCCCCCACGGGCCGGATCTGAGTCTTCCAGTCGTGTTCGCCCTCCCCTGCTTCAAGCGGTGCCCTGTGAGTGGGCGACGCTGGCCGGTTGGCCTGGCGGCGGCTAAGTCCGGCTGGGCCGGGGCTAGTGGGCGCGGTAGGTGGGGCTAGGCGGCCAACGGCGAACACGTGCCAGCAAGGGCTGGCGGTCGGTTCTGGCTAGGTTGGTGTGGCAGTCATGCACGGCTAGCGGGCTGGGCCGGCGGCTGGATCTAGCCGGCTATGGCTGCTGGCGGCCGGATCTCCTCCGACCGGGACTAGGGGCCTTCTGCAAGTTTCCTTTGGGGGGTTCCGATGGTTGCAGCAGCAGCTGGGTTGTTTGGGGCTAGGGCGAAAGACCGGACGACGAAGTCTGCAGACGCTGCTTCCTCCATGGTGGCATCCTATTGGTTCCTCTTCTCTCGGCTTGCTGGCACAACGCTTGCCGGTGTGTGCCTCCCATGGTCGCGGGCGAGTGATTGAACGGCTCCGTGTGGTGTGGCGGCAGCTGACAGCCCCTCAGTCCAGGCATGGACGATTGCCGGTGCGTGCCTTCCACCATTGCGGGCGAGTCCGAAAACGGCTCCGCGAGGTGTGGCGGCGGCTGGCACCCCACCCCTCTCCGCCCATGCATGGACGCTTGCCGGCGCGTGCCTCCCATCATTGCGGGCGAGACCGGGAACGGCTCCGCGCAATGTGGCGGTGGCCAGCACGCTCCATGTGTGAATGCTTGCCGGTGCGCGCCTTCCACCAACGCGGGTGAGTCCGGGAACGGCTCCGCGTTGTGTGGCGGCGGTCGGCACCTCCCCTCTATCCAGGCGAGAATGCTTGCCGGTGCATGCCTCCCACCATCACAGGCTAGTCCAGGAACGGGTTCGCGCGGTGTGGCAGCGGCCGACACCCCCCTCCGTCCAAGCGTGGATGCTTGCCAATGCGCGCCTCCCACCGTCGCGGGCGAGTCCGGGAACGGCTCCGCGCGATGTGGCGGCGGCCGGCACCCCTCCTCCATCCAGGCAAGAACGCTTGCCGGTGCGCGCCTCCCACCATTGTGGGCGAGTCCGGGAACGGCTCCGTACGGTGCGGCGGCGGCCGGCGCCTACCCCCTCCGTTCAGGCGTGGACGCTTGCCGGTGCGCGCCTCCCACCGTTGCGGGCAAGTCCGGAAACGGCTCCGTACAGTGTGGCGGCGGCCAGCGCCTCCCTCCCCCATCCATCTAGGCGTGGACGCTTGTCGGTGCTCGCCTTCCACCATCGCGGGCGAGTCCAGGAACGGCTCCGCGCGGTGTGGCGGCGGCTGACACCCTGCCCTCCCCCGCTCCGTCCAGGTGTCGACGCTTGACACATGGCTCAGGTGAAAACCTTGTTAGGTTCCTACTTGGCTGACGATGATTGCGTTTTCAGCGTCATTCACCTCCCTGGAGTTATCGTCGAAGAGCTCATGTGCCTTGTTGCGGTAGTCTTGGCATTTCGCTAGTTTTTTTTTCTGCCACTCTTCGCCCTAGTGCTGGGCCATCTTACTGTTGTTTTTTCCCTTCATCCTTTGTAAACATATAATGAGCCATTTTTGGGCTATTCTAGCCATGTGTGGGATGATCTCTCAGTACAACCTGGAGCAGCCGGAGGGTGTGCGTAACCTCACAAGCTTGATCATCAAGCGCGTCCGCATGGAGGGCTTTGTGGCCTCGGACTACTTTGTCAAGTACCCTGAGTTCGAGGAGGAGATGGTCGGGTACCTCAAGGATGGCAAGATTGTCTACATCGAGGACGTCGCCGAAGGGATTGAGAAGGCACCGGCAGCGCTCACTGGGCTCTTCACCGGGCGCAATGTTGGCAAGCAACTGGTCACCGTTGCCCGGGAGTGATGTTTCCCAGAAAGCTTTATTTTATTGTGACGTGTTTTGGATCCAAGTTAGCTTAGATTTCAGTAACAGCCTGTTTTGGATCCCATGAATTGAAACCAATATTTAGAAAGTGCTTCTCATTTTATTACTAGATTATTTTCCAATTCCTTTCAATTTAAGGAAATCAAACAAGGCCTTATTATGACTCTGCATTTGTTATGTACTCCATCTGTCCTGAATAAATCAACTTCTATAATAGAGTTATCATAAGTCCAAAAATCTTAAGTTTGATCAGATGTATAAAAAAAGAACATAAATATTTATGGTATTAAAATAGTATCAATAGATAAAAATCATAATATTCTTTTATAGTGTATTTTGTTTGGTGTCATAGATGTTAATGGTCGTCTCTATAAAACTCATTATATTTAAAATAGTTTGTCTTAGAACAACTCTATAAGTTCACTACTACACAAAATCTTTTGCACAATGTTTGCAAATAGGTCTCGGAGGCGGGCAGTCTTTTAAACTGTCTCAGTTAATGCCTGGATTAACCGAGGCGGTTATTTTTTATTAACCGAGGCGGGCCAAAAATACCCTCATTTTCGGAGGCAGGCCTCCCGCCTCGGTTAATATTCCCCAGGCCCAGGCGAGGCCCAATTGCCACTTCGAGTATAAATATAGGACTTAGGGTTTTCTCACTCACTTCCCATCCCTCCCCTCTCCCTCTCCACTCAGCCTCTGGCCACCACCTCTGGCCCACAAACGCGGCGCCCCTTCCTCTCCCTCCCCTCCACCTTCGGCCCCGCGCCCCCTCCGGCACCACACAAGCGCGCTGGCGCGGGCTAGGCGCAGTGGGTCGTGGCACTGGCGCGACCGAGGCCGAGGCGGCGGCGATGGGCGAGGCGAGGCAGGTCACGGCGCAGCTTGGCAGGCGGGTTGCGCTGGCGGGTCGCGGCGCGGCATGGTGGGCGGGTGGCGCTGGCGGGTCACGGCGCGGCGTGGCGGGCGGCGCTGGCGCGGCCGAGGCCGAGGCGGCGGCGCGCTCCTCCCCGCGTTTCTTCCTCTCCTAGTGGCGGCGCGCTCCTCCTCCGAGCTCCTCCACCGGCGGCAGCACGGCCTCCTCCCCCATCTCCTTCCCCGGCTACCGTGGTGGCCGGATCTGCCGCTAGTGGCCGGATCCGCGCCGGTGGTGGTTGGATCCACTGCTGGTGGCCGTATTGAGCTCCCCCGGTGGCGGATCGAGGAACCTGGTGGCAACGCGTCCGGATCGAGCTGCGGCGTCGCGCAGCCCAGATCTAGGCCCAGGCCCAGTTTGGGCTGCGGGCTGTTTTTTTTGTTTTTTTATTCGATTAACCGAGGCGGGTAGCCAACCGCCTCTGTTAAGGCACGATTTACCATGACCTTTCAGCTAAAGCGGTTAAGAAAACCGCCTTGGTTAATAATTTTTGCCTGCCTCAGTTAAGATTGCTGTAGTAGTGGTTGATTTATTTTAGGATAGATGGAGTATTCCACAAAGTTAGATCAAGCAATTTTTATAGAAAAAATAAAAACTAATCATGTCCTTATATTGTTGTTACTCTCTCTATCCCAAAATGAATGCATCGTGCTATTGCAACGAGCTCAAGTTTGACCAAAGTTATACTCCCTCCGTCCCAAAAAGGTGACATTCTAGGATTTTTTTAGACAGAATAGTGGAGAAGAGAAATATTTCTAATGGCCTTGTTATGTCACACATGATTTCCTTAAAAGAAAGGATGTCGCGTGATTTACTTCCTAATTAAGACACGCTGCATGCAAGCATGCAAAGATTCGAGATGGTAATTTGGCGACGGATCTGCGGGCCAACAGTGTGCTTAAAACTTAGAACATTATTTTTTTTCATTATTTTTTGTATGATAAATTTTAAATCACAGAACATCACTTTTTCTGGTACGGAGGGAGCAGTGAATAGACTAACATTGGTGTCTCCAAACAAGTTTGAATATACATTCTATAATTAGTTTAATGATACTTATTTTGTATTATAAATGTTAATATTTTTTATATAACTTTAGTCAATTTCAAATCATCTGAATTGGGCCTCGAAAAACAAAGAATTGCATCCCTTCTAGCGTTGCAAATAGGACAGCTTGCATAGAAGCCCCGTGCTCTCCAATAGGCTCATGGAGTACCTTCTGGAACATCAGGCAAACTGCTACAACATGGAGTATCTGTGTGCCTGCTCGGCTGCAATTTTCAGTTGTTGGCCCACTTCAGCCTTACTTCTTTTAATACAAACGGCAAAGCATATTGCGCAGGAGTAGATGAAACGAACAGTAGAAAATCGAAACTTTTCACACAAGCAGCATAAAACTACAAGCACTACAAACCATCAATTCCCAGTAGGCCAGTACATCTGAACTCCAACGCTATGGCATTATTCTCAACTCTCCGGGTAGACATTATGCCCTCACCGTCATACTCACTCCCGAGCGACGGCAACCAGTTGCTTGCCGACGTTGCGCCCGGTGAAGAGCCCGATGAGCGCCGCCGGCGCCTTCTCCAACCCATCAGCGATGTCCTCGACGTAGGTAATCTTTCCCTCCTTGAGGTACCCGGCCACCTCCTGCTCGAACTTGTGGTATTGGCCGTAGTAGTCGAAGACCAAGAAGCCCTCCATGCGCACGCGCTTGCCGATGATTTCGACCAGGTTGTGCACGCCCTCTGGCTCCTCCAGGTTGTACTGCGAGATCATCCCGCAGGTAGGGATCCGCCCATGGTTGCGCATGTTGGACAGCACGGCCTCCAGTGTGCCGCCACCCACGTTCTCAAAGTAGATGTCAATGCCCTCTGGGAAGTACCTGAGCAATGGTAATGACACAGCTGGAATGATCAGTACCCCCTGTCTCTGGCGATGCTGAAGCAGAAGAAGTGTACAATGCACAAAAGAAGAGCTGGCTGGCCAACCTCCTCAAGGCGGCATCCAGGTCCTGCTCTTTCTTGTAGTTGAATGCTTCATCGAAGCCAAACTTGGATTTCAGAAGATTGACCTGAATTAAGAAGAGCCGTAATCACTACTAATGAAATGTATTTCCAGTATCAATAAAATTAATAGTGAAATGTTGTAACTATTATTATTGACAAATGATAAGAAACAATTGAAGCAGCCAGAAAAAGACACAAATGGCAGGGCCAAGTAACGAATGCCGAATGGGCGTTCCCTCGTCCTCCTCGCGACACGTCTCCGACCTTGACCCACCTCCATGGCCGCACCCTCCGTGGTTGGACACGCGTCCTCTCCCACCTGGAGGGACCGCTAGTCAGAAGGAGAGAGTGCGCGCCCCACCCGTCATAGGAAGAAGGGCAGGGTCCCCCCTTGTGAAAGGGATCGACAGGCCGGAGGAGGTTGGGGAGGATGAGGTCATCGTAGAATTCTTCGGCCAGCTATGGGCGATCGATTCCCCTCCCCCACCGCCACCGCGCAACCCTAGACTCAAGTCCAGCATCGCCAAATCCAATTCCTCCGGTCACCTCTTCTGGGTCCGAAAGGATCTGTTTGATTCTAGGGTTTTCACCGCTCGGGATTGCTTCCCCGTCCGTCGGGAGGATCGACTTGACAAGTCGCCGGTGAGCTTCAGCTTCGCCAAGGACGTGTGGAGTGCTGAGCAAGGGAAGCAGACCTACGCAGAAGCGCTCAGGAAGCCAATGGAGGAGGCTGGTCGATGGGTTTGGCAACCAGAGCCGCGTCGCCCACCGCCGCAACGGCCCGTGCGGGCGCCTCCACAACAGCAGGCGAGGTACCCTAACCAGCACAACGCGCAAGGTGGATGGCAGGATGGTGCTCGTCAGGCTGTTCATCCTCAGGGAGGTCCTCGTCAACAGCAACCTGCCCGGCACCCTCCACCGCCACCTACAAGGCACCAGCAGAACCCACCCCCACTGCGACATCAGCAACCTCCACCTCCACCCCGTCAACAGAGACAGGGGGTTCCGCAGGGGAGGGGTTTGGGTGTGATGGTTCCTGAGAATCTACCTTTCGTGATTGATCCAAGGTATAAGAATCTGATCTGCTTCAATTGTGGGGAACCAGGGCATTTTGTGGGAAATTGTGTTAGGCCAAAGATATGCTTTATCTGTGCTATTGAGGGTGATCACATGAGAGATTGTCCTGCCTGGAAGCTTGAGCATCCATCCGCTGCTTACTTTGGTAGTTCCAGTTTGGGCTTAGGTTTCTACCACCTAGAAACTCCAAATGAGGAAGGTACTAAGTGGCTTAACCTTACTAATTGTGGAGTCGTCAAAGTCAAAACTGGTGTTGTCACCTTATCTGAACTGAAGAAAGAATTGTCTGAGATATACTGCAAAGAATGGCCTTGGCAAATCAGAGAATTGGAGCCTGACAGTTTTCTGGTGAGATTTCCCCCACATAAAAAGGTTGCTGACATTAAAAATTACCCTTCATTCAATCTCAGAAAGGAAGGTGTTCAAGTGGAGGTCCTGGAATGGTCTGGGGACTTGCCTCCTTACAGTGTTCTACATGAGGTGTGGGTCCAGATGAGGGGGATTCCACCAAAGAGATGCCACTGGAGAGTGTTTGCACAGATTGCATCCAGTTTTGGGATGATGATTGAGGTGGATTGGTCATCTATCTTCAAATCTTTTTATGAAATGGTTAGGATCAAAGTCACCTGCAAGGATGCCCTCAAAATACCTGAACATAGGCTCTATGAGATGAATAAGGAGATCTTTAAGGTATCTTTTGTGGTGGAACATGAGGGTGGTGAGGGGCAGCAGGAGAAGAAGAATGATGATAGAGGTGATGGTGATGACAAAGAGAATGATAATGGGACTGATCCCGATACTCTCAATGAGGATGAGGATGATGGGGTTGAAAAAGCTCCACCTGAAGAGTTCCAACCTGGCGATCCTTCTGGTTCCAAGACCCCCAGTTCTAGCCAAGGAAACAATATTGGATCCAAGACCAGGAGGGTGGAGGTGGATTTGGGGGATCTGAAACAGGAACTACAGCTGGTGGAGCTTATGGGACAGCTGGATTCGAATGTGTCTACCATTGGAAACCAAATTATGTATGAGCCTGCCATTGGGAGCCAATCTGTGAATGCTAGTAGTTTTACTAGTGGCAGTAAGATTGATGGGGACTTGGAGATACAGGATAGTGCTGGAGACTTGGAGAGTACTCCTAAGCTGAGTGCTGATGGGATCCCGATGACAAGTGGGACAAAGGATCTGAATCATACAGATATGGACAAAAAGTTTGGAGTTGTGTATGAGAACAACTCTATGGATGTTGACAGCTGGAAGACTCCTGAGATTGAATACAAAGTGGATTCGGATTGCTTTATAGTGGGTAACAAATTTCAGAGTCTTATCTCTGATGAGTCTCATCACTCCAAGTGGGAGGAATTCAGGAATCTGGCTAGGGAGGGGGTTTCTGATGAATGTTCTAGACTGCTTAAAAAGATGGAGTTGGAAGATTCTGATGAAGAGTATGATCTGCTGGATGTGGAGAATGAAGTTGAGATGACTATGCATGATGAAGAGAAGAAACCACAGAAGAGGAAGCAAAAATGGGGGCCAATTGAAAGAATTCCAAGACCAAGGAGAGTACCAGATGATGGTCAGACAATGTTGCAGAAAGCTCAAGGACTGAAAGCTATCAGGAATCTAGAAAAAGGTAAAACAACAAAATCCTTTGCTTTTGAAAGCAATTCTGAATTACTTCGCAAGGCTCAATGTGTTAATATTAATCTTGGGAAAGATAGTGTGACAGTAAATGAAGTTATTGATAACTTGAAAAAGATAGAGATTAAAGTATGTGAAAATTTCAAGGAGGATAACCCTGAGGTTACTCTGCCTGGTAATCTGGAAATAGAAATTCTAGCACATGAGTTCCCACCTTTGAATGGTGTTGCTACCATTTCTAGGATGAATAATGATATGCTGGTTAACCAGCCTTGGGCTCGGGTTGTCTCTACAGACACCAGCCCAAATAATAATTAAAATTTCAAACAATGATAGGAGCTTTTTGGAATATTAGAGGCCTGAATAAAGAGGGTCGTCTTCAATGCATCACTGACTTTGTTAATGATAACAAGCTAGATTTTGTAGGTTTTCAGGAAACGAAGAAAGATTCTTTTAATCAATCTTTTTTGAAATACATTAGGAATGATTTTGTGTGGCACTTTCTCCCTGCCAATGGTACTGCTGGAGGTATATTGGTAGGGGTAGATGAGAGGAAGTTTGATGTTATAGCTTGGAAAGTGGGGAACTTTAGTGTTGCTGGTATTATTAAAAATTGTCATGATAATTTTGTGTGGAGGTTAGTGGTGGTTTATGGATCTCCTTATGAAGAGGGGAAGTTGGAATTTTTAGAGGAGTTGGACAGCCTCCTAACTAATTGGGATGGTCCAACAGTCTTAGGTGGGGATTTTAATATCACCATCACTGCTAAGGAGAAAAATAATGGGCAAATTAATCAGAAATGGGCCAATAGTTTGATTGATTTGATCAATAAATGGGGTCTGGTGGAGCTTAAGAATTCTTCCAGATCCTATACTTGGACTAATAATCAGGACAAACCTATTTTGGCAGCCTTGGATAAAATTTTCTGTACTATTAATTTTGAGCAAAAATTTCCATTGGCCTTTGTGACTGCCAGACCAAGGGTTGGAAGTGACCATGTTCCACTCATTCTAAATTTGGGCTTTAAAGCACCTAAGAAACCAAGTCTCTTTAGGTTTGAAAAATGGTGGCTTCAGCAACTGGGGTTTAAAGAGCTAGTTAAACAAATTTGGAACACCCCTTGTGCTTATGAGGATCCTCTAGACATCTGGCAGTTTAAAACCAGGTTGTTTAGGAAAAAAGTTAAAGGCTGGGCAATTAATATTAATGCTAGTATCAGGAAGCATAAGCAGGAACTCCTTAAGGAGTTTGATGCTATTGATATTATACAAGAACAAAGGGGACTTTCTCCTGGAGAACAGGAAAGAATGAAAAGTATCACTGCTGATCTAGAGGCAGTTTGGAAGATGGAGGAGATTAAAGCTAAACAAAGGTCCAGGGATAGGAACATTTTAGAGGGGGACAAAAATACAGCATATTTCCAGGCTGTTGCTAACCAAAGGAACAGAAAGAAAAGAATTAATGGACTGGATACTCCAGAGGGGTGGGTGGAAGATAATGATAAATTGTTAAGCCATGGTGTTGATTTCTACAAATCACTGTTTGGTAGAGAGGAACCCAGTGAAGTAAGGCTAGAGGATGATTTTTGGTTAGAAGAAGAAATGATTACTTCTTCTGAAAATGACCTACTAGAGGCTGATTTTACTGAGGAAGAAGTGAGGGAAGCAGTGTTTGGTTCATATGCGGATGGTGCTCCAGGTCCTGATGGCCTTCCTTTCCTTTTCTACCAGGTCTTTTGGGAGGTTATTAAAAAGGACTTGTTAATGCTAGTGAACTGTTTTAGCAGAGGCCAGCTTGACCTTGATAGACTTAACTACGGCATGATTACCTTGATTCCTAAGGAGCCTGAGGCCAAGACTCTTAAGAAGTTCAGGCCTATTAGTTTACTTAACTGCAGTTTTAAGATTTTTGCCAAGATGCTGAATAATAGATTAGCTGTAGTAGCTGACAGATTAATAGCTTCAAACCAGACAGCTTTTAACAAAGGCAGATACATTTTGGAGAGTGTTGTAGCCGCTCATGAAATTATTCATGAGATTCATAGAAATAAGGAAAAAGGTATTATGCTCAAGCTGGATTACGAAAAAGCTTATGATAGAGTCAGTTGGAGTTTCCTTGAGGATACTCTAATTTCTAGAGGTTTTGGAAAAAAATGGGTGAGTTGGATTAGGAAAGTGGTTAGGGGTGGCTCCTTGTGCATTAGAATTAATGATGAGAACAGTAGTTACTTTAAACCTGGGAAAGGGTTGAGACAGGGGGACCCTTTGTCCCCTCTTTTGTTCAATTTAGTGGCTGATGTTTTTTCAAGGATGCTTATGAAAGCTGCTAAACAAAACCTGATAACTGGACTACTCCCTCAAGTGATTGAAGGAGGCATTATTAGTTTACAATATGCGGATGACACTTTACTCTTCTTAGATAACAACCTAGAAAAAGCCAATAACCTAAAGTGGCTGTTGGTTTGTTTTGAGCAAATGTCTGGGATGAAGATCAATTATGATAAAAGTGACTTACTAACTATTGGCCTAGAGGAAGATGAGGCAAACTGCTTTGCACAAATTTTTTGCTGTAAGAAAAGTGAGTTTCCAATAAAATACTTGGGGGTTCCTTTACATTTTACAAAATTAAGAAAAGAGGATTTACAACCTGTCATTGACAAGATCATTAAGAGGATAGCTGGTTGGAGGGGTAGGCTCCTGTCTTATGCTGGGAGGCTTACCCTGCTCAAGGCTTGTCTTGCAAGCATCCCAATTTATTTGCTGTCAGTCATTAAATTCCCTAGATGGGCTATTGATATGATTAATTCTCAAATGGGTCATTTCTTATGGAATGATAATGTTGATCATCACAAATATCACCTGGCAAACTGGCAGCTAGTTTCTCAGAAAAAAGATGTAGGTGGTCTTGGGATTCCTGATATGAGAAGTTTGAATTTAGCTCTTCTGAGTGCCTGGATATTTAGATATCATCTAAATTCAAATGCCATTTGGAAAAACATTGTTGATCATAAATACAGAACTGAGGATCCCAATATGCTCTGTTGTCCAAGGGTGGGGGGTTCTCCTTTTTGGAAAGGAGTCCTCTGGGCAGTTCAGGCTGCCCGTATGGGTGTTAAGTGGGTGGTAGGTAATGGTAGGAAAATTAGGTTTTGGGAGGACATTTGGCTGGGCAATATTAGCTTAGCCACAGTTTTCTGGCCGCTTTATGTCATTAATGAGCAACAGGGTAAGGCAGTTTGTGAAGTTTGGGATGGAGAGAACTTAATGCTTACTTTCAGAAGGTGTGTATCTCCTAGTATCATGAATCTTTGGTTAGAGTTGTGCAGTTTGGTAGAGCAAGTCTCCCTCTCTGAAGAGGAGGACCAGATCCTTTGGCATTACATGTCTTCTGGTAAATATTCAGTGCAATCACTGTATGCGGTGATTAATCACAGAGGGGTTACCCCAATGTATGTGGGAGCAGTTTGGAAACTTGCCATTCCACCTAGGGTCCAATTCTTTCTGTGGCTACTTGCTAACAACAAAACTTTGACCCGTGATAATCTAGCTAAACGTAGGGAGGTGAATGATCCCTCCTGCTTGTTCTGTAATGAACAAGAATCGGTAGTTCACCTGTTTTTTTGGGTGTATTGTTGCTCGCTATGTTTGGGTTATCATCAGTGAGATGCTAAGTCTGAACTTAGGTGCTACTTTTGAGTCGATTGCTCGATTATGGGTGGCTAACTCACGCCATGGTGTTACTAATGTGGTGACTTCTGCAGTCCTGTGGACATTATGGAAACTAAGAAATGAGCTGTGTTTTCAGGGTGCTATGTGGACAGGTATGGAAAAGGTGATGCTGAGAATTGCGAGAATGGTCAGGAGGTGGGTGCCGCTGCTCAAGCCGGAGGCTGGAAAGCTGGTGGAGGAGTTTGCCCATCAGCTGGACAACAGAGCAAGCTTGCCCCCTCAACTGACGTGGATGCCGGACCAGGGCAACTCATCATCAGGGTTGGCTCTATCGGATGTTCAGCGTTTGGATTCAGTAGTCTGGGGTCGGCATGATGAGCCATGTAATGGTGTTCCTAATGAACCTTGTCTCAGCTTTTGACTCGGCGCTGATAAAGCGAGTGTAAACGCTGGAACTGTATCGGTTTTGTGGCTTTTGTAATGCAAAAGCGGGGGGAACCCTTTCTTCTAAAAAAAAAGACACAAATGGCAGCAACATGCATCTGACTTCATAAAACCATACATGAACTAGAGAACAAAAGAAAGAAAATTGTTGCCAGAAGATAAAGGAGAAGAAGGGGACCGAGCCATAGCTCGGTTGGTGAGCCTTCCGGGTGTGGAAGCCACTGATCGCATGTTCGAGCTTCCTCGAAACGTGATTTCCCACCAGGGAATTGTAGTTCCTCAAATAATTTCAGTTGCCTCACACGTGGATGCGCCACAATGGTCAGGATGACATGCCCGTCATGTGCGAAGCTTCGATGACTTCGGATACCTCTCAGTCACGTGCAAGTCTCTTCATATAAGTGTAGGTCTAGCTTACGTGGTAGGGTGTGTGTGTGAGTTTGTGTTTGTGGTGGTGTGAGTTAGTGCGTGAGTTCAGATACTACAGCTTGTACTTGAAGAGTTGAGACTTAAAAAAAAGATTAAGGAGAAGAAGATTTCACAAACCTTCTCGTCAGAACCAGCACTGCCAACCACATAACAGCCAGTGAGCTTAGCAAACTGCCCAACAAGCTGACCAACGGCGCCTGATGCTGCTGAGACGAAGACATAGTCGCCTTTGTTGGGCTTGCCCACCTCGAAAAATCCGGCCCAAGCAGTAAGGCCGGCCATGCCTGAACAGTATGATAGTTACCATATAGTTAGTTAGGGAAGAAACACTTCGAACAACAGTGTAAGAATAAAGAAAAAAGATTCTTTCAGAGGAACACGGAAACATTTGGATTCAGTAAAAGACTGTCAAATCTGTAAGTTGGATAAAGGCCAGAAAATAAAACAGATTTTGGAGGATAGGCTTGAGGTTGAAGGGGTTAAGTTTGGTTGAAAGAAAATGCAGTAAGCGAAACAATGAACTCACCAAGAACACCCGTGTAGTACGACAGAGGCAATTCAGGATGATTGATCTTGAAAAATGACTCTGGCTTAGGGACGAAAGTGTACTCCTCCCATCCGGTCATCCCCCACACAAGATCACCAACCTTGAAATCCGGGTGCCCAGATGCTACCACCTTGCATACACCATAGTTTACCAAAGCCTGCAGGATTTGCACCAGGATAGGGGAGCACAGAACTGTAAGGTCCCTAGTTGGAAAAGAAGTAAATGGAAGAGAAGTGGACCTATCACCAGTCCACAGGCTGAACAGAGTACAGAGAACTCCCATATGTTCATTAGAATAAAACTACAGAATCAGTCTTGTGTTTTGTTTTTGTCAACATGTGCTGTTCAAACATCAGAGGACAATTAATTCATTTTTAGCCCTATTAATAAATGAATGCATAGATTCACAATTTAAATTTTACTTTTTTTCGAATAGTCCAAGTTGAACCGAGTCAGAAATATCTTGACACCTGAGCACGGGATTCCAAATTTTCTAGTAATATAATTTCCACAAGTTCCACGGCGGACAAAGCTAATGAGATATTATTGTCGATTAAATTGAATATTATCCTGTGATTCATTGCGCTTTCAAAGTTCAAATCTTCTGAGATTTCTCCAAAAATCAAAAGGTCAGGGAAAAACCTTATCTTTGACCTTGGTGTCAAATTTTACCCTTAATTCTTGGAGAAAGGGTGCTGAGTAAAAACAGAGGGTAAAACAAAGGTGAAAACAGACGGAAAAAAAGGAAAAATAGAGACAGAGAAAGAAACTATACTCTAGAGACTCCAATATTGAATAGTAGTGAAAATGTCAAAGAATCCTGATGGCTGAGCAGAACACGATGAAATTCCCGGGACGATCCAGGACCAGGAGCAGTACGTGTTTATGACCAACTACTTGCGGAAGCAAACAAAAACAATCCGCGCGGTATCTATTTTTCTACGTACTAGCAAAGTGCCCGTGCGTTACAACGAAAGAAAAAATACGTTAGCGAAAAATAAAGACATCAGTGTTTTTTCTATTAAAATTTGAAACTATAATATTGGTTTTAATATAACAATGTCCGGTTATCGAATTAAAACAAAACTTTGACAATATTTTCTCCTATTGTAATAAGGCATTGAAATATATCGTAACTTTAATTTTCATACTGTACGTGTCTTGATGGGTTAAATATCGAGTCTTGTGACTTTCTTTGATGGCCGGCGGTGAGCGTGATACACAGAACACGTCGCTGGAGGAGCCTCGCCGAGAGCACGATACGCAAGACATGTCAGCGAGGTCTCTTGAGACCCAAAATGCCACACGCCCAGGAGGGACCCCATCAAGGTGTGTAGTGGCTATGAGTTGCCCTAGCCGATCTGACCGCTCTACAACTTTGCCATTGTTGAAGCAATGAACATCGTCGAGAATGAAGAACGAGAAGAAATAGTAGATTGGGAAAGTATGAGAAAAGATAAAAAATAGATGTATTAATAGATTCGATTTTGTGTTGTCAATCGGCCGTCACCCTTTATATTTATAGGGCATCTGGTCTTCCATGGTTGGGTCACAAACTCTAACTCGAACAAAAAAAATTTTAAACCTATTTGGTCGAGAATCCAAAATCCATGTTATTCCTTTTCTAAACCAGAAAATACTCTTTTGTGCTCAACCAATCACGTGAGAGCTTCTACTGAGGTTAGGTGTGCTTGCATACCAAATAAAGTAATTTAACTTCTTGTAGGGCTCTCTCTTAATCACGGCACGACATGCATGCAAGTATAGCATTATTCTGGATATTTAATCCTCTTCGGACTCTATCATTTACTGTGGACGCATGCGAACTCTTTGATTTTCTTTTTCCTCGGATGACCGGCTGACTTGATGTGCTAAACTTGTTGCCGAGAGATTTATATGTAAATTTTACAGGATTGTACATGTGCATATATGAGATTGCCTGAAATATGTGTGAGGATTGTACGTGTGCAGTCCGTTTAGGATTATAGGTGTGCATATTAGTTTTTCTGGCGTGTTGACGTATAGGGGGTCGTGAAGTTCATTTAGGATTGTACGCGTGCATATCCGTTTTTTTTGTCGTGTTGACGCGATATTGAGTATTATGTGAGATTGAGACACGGATAGTTACATCTTATACGTAAGATTATCACGTATGACGGAGGGCTCATGGTGGAAAAAAATCATGGTGAAAATTTTGCCTCTTTATTATTAAGGTATAGATGATCTAAATTCTGATATGATGATAAAATAAAATATGACTTGTTTTTTTTACAACAAAATACGACTTGTTGGTAGTGGTCGATTAGATACCTCTCCCACGACGAAGTCCGGGACGTAGCTGGGCCTGTCATGCTTGGTCATGCGGCCACGCATGTACGGGTCGCAGGAGACGTAGAGGTTCTTGACCACCATGGCCGCCGACCCCGGCGGCACGGCGAGGCGCGCGGTCCCGGTGACCACCTCCATGTCGTCCTCGCTGGGGAACCCCGTCACGTAGCGCTTCAGGATCACCCGCTTGTTCGGCACCTCCTGCCCCTCCACGTCGGTCGAAACTGCCGCCGCCATGGCTCTGCCTCTGCTGCTGCTCTCAACTGAATCTCAGTCCCTGGTTTGCCTGGGCGACGGGTGGGGTGGGGTTTCCTTGGGGATATCGGCAGACGCCTGGAGAGTGCGGCAGGCTGGCAGTATATATATATTCTCGAATGCCCAAGACTAGCACTAGCCACCAACGCGGCGCGTCGCCTTGGAGGCGTCGATTTGAGTGACCAGAGGTGCTCCTGTGTGGTATCCAGAGAGGACCAGTACTACATACCCACCAACCTTTGGCGGGCTGGGCCGCTCCCAACTCAATCCCTCGTCGGCGCTGGTGGGTCACGGCGAGGCGAGGCGTGTCGCGGCGCAGCGCTAGCGAGGCCGAGGCCTAGGCGGCGGCGCGCTCCTCCCCGCGTTTCTTCCTCTCCCAGTGGCGGCGCGATCCTCCCCCAAGCTCCTCCACCGGCGGCGGCGCGGCCTCCTCCCCCGTCTCCTCCTTTGGCTACCGTGGTGGTCGGATCCGCCGCTGGTGGCCGTATCGAGCTCCCCCGGTGGCGGATCGAGGAACCCGGTGGCAGCGCGTCCGGATCAAGCTGCGGTGTCGCGCAGCCCAGATCCAGGCCCAGGCCCAGTTTGTGCTGCGGTTTTTTTTGTTTTTTATTCAATTAACTGAGGCGGGCAGCCAACCGCCTCCGTTAAGGCATGATTTACCGTGACTTTTCGGCTGAGGCGGTTAGGAAAACCACCTCGGTTAAGATTGTTGTAGCAGTGGTTGATTTATTTTAGGATAGATAGAGTATTCCACAAAGTTAGATCAAGCAATTTTTATAGAAAAAAATAAAAACTAATCATGTTCTTAGATTGTTGTTACTCCCTCTGTCCCAAAATGAATGTATCGTGCTATTCCAACGAGCTCAAGTTTGACCAAAGATACTCCCTCCGTCCTAAAAAAGTGACGTTCTAGGATTTTTCAGACAGATTAGTGGAGAAGAGAAATATTTCTAATACTCTTAGTATGTCACACATGATTTCCTTAAAAAAAAGGATGTCGTGTGGTTTACTTCCTAAATAAGACGCGCTGGATGCAGGCATGCAAAGATTCGAGATGGTAATTTGGCAGTGGATCTGCGGGCCAAGAGTGTGCTTAAAACTCATAACATCATTTTTTCTGGGATAAATTTTAAATCACAGAACAATACTTTTTCTGGTACGAAGGGAGTAGTGAATAGATTAACATTGGCGTCTCCACACAAGTTTGAATATACATTCCGTAATTAGTTTAATGATACTTATTTTGTATTATAAATGTTAGTATTTTTTATATAACTTTAGTCAATTTCAAATCATCTGAATTGGGCCTCGAAAAATAAAGAATTGCATTCCTTTTAAGGATGGCGGGAATATATGCAGTGGCGAATCTAGGATTTTAACTTAGGGTATGTTATCCAAAAAAATTCATTTCCAATTCGGTAAATCCATTTTAGCAATTCGGTAATATTTGTAAAATTAACGACATAATTCAGTATATATACACTAAGTAACCTGATAATGCTTAAATTCATGGATTAAGTTGAAACCATCTACTAAATACAATATAATACAATACAAATAGTTCAAAAGCCATACCGATAATTGAAATCTAGGCATAAAAGAGTACCAGAGACTTACAATGCTATTTTTCTGGACTATTTTGTTTGAAGCTTTCGAAGAGACATAAATGTCTTGATTATCTCATCTTCATTAACTTCAAAGAAAATTTCCTGCTCAATAAAAGTAACTAGATAATCATCCAAAAGATATTGAAAAACACAATGTTGAATAATTAAACAATTTGTTATTTATGATGTTAGCAAATACTTCCTCCATTCCAAACTATAAAATGTTGCTTTTCTAGATTCATAATTTTATTACATATCTAGATATATATTATATCTAATATAAGCTATGAATTGGCAAAACGTATTATAATTTAGGATGTGGTAGCTACAGAATTAGACAATAATTTTGTATGCAAAGACAAAGAGCAGAAGATTAAACTGTAGATGAGTTCTTGATTGGAGGGCAGCGGGCCAGAGGCCAGAGGGTACCGGCCACCAGGACCGGAGCGTCCCTGTCGCGTCAGGCGTCGGCGTCACGGCGGCGGTGTCTGGCCACTAGGAACAGGGTGTCCCTATCGCGGCGCCCCTGTCGCGTCGGGCGTCGGCATCACGGCAGCGGCGTCCGGCCACCAGGAATAGGGCGTCCCTGTCGCGTCGGGCGTCGGTGTCACGGCGGTGGCGTCCGGCCACGAGGACCAGGGCGTCCCTGTCGCGTCGGGCGTCGGCGTCAGGGCTACGTTCTGACTTGGTCCCAACTCAATCCCTCGTCGGCACTCGGCCCTGGCGATGGATGGGCTTCGTTCTGACTTTGTCCGCGCCTCGAGAGTACGGGACTACGGGTGCTGCAGCGGCAAAGCTAATTGTGTATTGGGAGTTAGGGGCTGTTTAGTTCCCAAGAATTTTTGCAAAATTTTTCAGATTCCCCGTCACATCGAATCTTTGGACACATGCATGAAACATTAAATATAGATAAAAAATAAAATTAATTACACAGTTTAGATGAAATGGACGAGACAAATCTTTTAAATCTAATTAGACCATAATTAAATACTAATTGTCAAATAACAACGAAAGTGACTACAGTGCCATTTTGCCAAATTTTTGACAACTCAACACTACCTTAGCCGAGCTGGGACCCTTGGCCTGGCGTGTTGTGTGCCAGCTGCCCAAGTGGAAACCATTTCTGTCGTGTGGTAGCCGTAAGTGGAGGCTGTGAGACATATGTTCTCGAACGACCATGACTAGTCACCCACGGTCTGGAGGCATCGGATCGAGCGATTCATGCACATGCAGATGTTCCTGTGCCGCTGTGCGGATATCACTTGTGTCATCTAATAAAATCTAATACATGATTCTCTTTAATCCAGCGAACATTTAGATAAATAATGGAACAACACAAACAACCCACCCAGGTTTCTATTCCCTAGAGTTGTGGGCTTTACGTACTGAGTATGAATTGACTCTCATGGATACAAAATTTCTTGTAATCCTCATGTTTGTTTTCTTTTCCTTTTTTTTCTCTTTTACGCTACCTTCCTTCTTTTCTCTTTTGCTGTAGTTCTTCTCTTCTTCTTTTTTCTCTTCTTCTTCTTTCTTTCTCTTTCTCTTGTATTGTATAACTTTTTGTGCTTTAATATAAGGGAAATGCTTAGACGCGGGTGTTCGTCCCGTCTAGACGCGGCTTCCCACTCCGCCTCACCCGCCTCTCTCGTAAAAAAATCCTCACTCCACCATCGCGGGTTCACTGTGTCATGCTGCCGTCCGCCCGCCCCACTCCACCTCACCACCGCGGCCATCCCTCGTTGCATGCCCTCATCCAGCGCTGTGCCGCGTCCCATCCCCTGCCACTTCCACATCCCCCGCCACACCACGTCACGTCCCACGTCGGACTTCAGTCTGCCTCGCCCGTCGTGGCCATGACATTCACCGGACCACCACCACCCCCGCCACCAGGAGGAGGTTGTCACTAGTCCGGACATCTCGTCTCCCGCGGTCGGCCGAAGACACCGCGGCAGGAAGAAGAGGCCTATGCCTATGCCTAGATGTCCACTAGGCCGTTGTTCTCGACGTCGAGCTTGCTGGCTAGCGCAGTTCCCCACTAGGTAGGCCGTGGCCGCCGAGCAACGTCGTGTTTCAAGTGTTTCAGGCGTTTTAGACTTATGTTTTAAGTATTTCGTCTAGATGTTGCAAAGGTAGATCTGGAATGTCACGTACATTGCAATGCCTATATACGCATGTTGCAACACTATGTTTCAAGTGTTTCAGACGTATATTCCAAGTGTTTCATCTTAATGTTGCATATATTGTTATGGCTATATATGCATGTTTCAAGTATTTCAGGTGTTTCAGACGTACGTTGCAAGTGTTTCGTCTGGATGTTACAAAAGTAGATATAGTATTACATATGTTTCAGTTGAAAGATACGTTGCCATGAAAAATATCTGGTCCTCTAAAAGTGAGAGGGCCTCCTCCTCACGGCTAGCCTGCACCTCCTCCACGGTGGTGGCCACACGTACGGGCGCGAGCGGCGGCCTCCAGCCTGCCAGAGCACAGGATGTCAAAATATTTCGTATAAGCACACGCGTGCCAGAAAGACATCACAGGGATGTCAAAAGTTTGATTGCAGTATTTCCACTAGCTAGAGAACTGGTATTAATATTTCACATAAAGCACCACGTCGACGATTGGGCATCAAAGCAAGTTCCAACTCTTACAGTTTATTTCTGATAGATTTATTCCTTATCTCAATTCTCAAGATACGGTGGTGATATCGCTGTTCTTTCGATCGTCTGGCTAATACGTTGCCATCCCTGAACCTGAACAGTGAACAGGGTACGTGAACGTGACCTGGATCTGGACGGAACAGCTGCTGTATATTCATGTCTCCGGTAATAATGAATTTGCTATAGTTGCTGGCTTGTGGACCCCCACATGTTCCTCGTGCATGATCGATGCATGTGTTGTCGAGCACGGTTACGGAATCAGGCGCTTTGCCGAGTGTCACTCGGCAAAAAAAAGTTACCGTGACGGGGCACATAACATTAACAGGTACTTTGTCGAGTGCTCCACCGCTAGCTACTCGGCAAAGAATTTTTTTAAAGAATTTTTTTTAAAAAAAATTCTTTGCCGAGTGCCTCTGTGTGTGGCACTCGGCAAATAATTTTTTTTTGAAAATTCTTTGCCGAGTGCGCCCTGAGTGGTACTCGGCAAAGAATTTTTTTTAAAATTCTTTGTCGAGTGCCTCTGTGTGTGGCACTCGGCAAAGAATTTTTTTTTAAAATTCTTTGCCGAGTGCTCCTCTGAGTGGCACTCGGCAAAGAAATTTTTTTAAAAAAAAATCTTTGCCGAGTGCCCCTGTGTGTGGCACTCGGCAAAGAAAAAAAATTTTGAAAATTATTTGCCGAGTGCCCCTCTGTGTGGCACTCGGCAAAGAAAAAAATTTAAAAATGGTTTGCCGAGTGCCCCTGTGCGTGGCACTCGGCAATTTTTTTTTTGAAAATTCTTTGCCGAGTGCCTCTGTGCCTGGCGCTCGGCAAAGAGATAAATTTTTTTAAAAAAATTCTTTGCCGAGTGCCTTCCTCCCTTGCACTCGGCAAAGCTGGGAAATTTGCCAAAATTGGCTTGCTTTTTCCAGCTTTGCCGTGTATTTTTGTGATTGCACTCGGCAAAGGCTTCCTTTACCAAGTGTTACACTCGGCAAAGTGACTATAACCGGCTAATTTTTTTTGAATTTTTACATTCCCTCGTGACAAAAATAATATTTCACATATATATCAAATTCATCACATATATCTCACATACATTATAAATATCTCATAAGATCAGATGCATCACAACATATATAATCATAAGTGCATCATAAGTCCAAATAGCTAACACAAGTTCATCACAAGTCCAAATAACTAACACTAGTGCATCACAAGTCCATCACCAAGTGAACAACAAATAGAAAGACAACTATCTAGATCCCCAAACTCCCCACTGAGACTGTGGTGTACCATGAACTGGATCATTTGAGGGCTCGGGAGGTGGATTATTCGAACCCGCCGATTGAGGCTGCACAAAGGAGAAGACATTGCACATGTCAGACAATAATCCACTAGGCTACAAGTAGTGTTACGGTTTGACCCTAAGCATGAACATACAAACTTAAACAATCATATTCATACTTACAGGAGTAGCGTGCCCGAAAGGTGGAGGTGGCGGTGTAACAAATAGCGAAGCTGGTGGAGCTACACCCGTCTTTTGCCCAAGAGCTTGCATGTACTAGAGAACCTCTGCCATCTGCTGCTGCTGCCTCTGCTCCATCGCAATGCGCTGGGCCTCCATAGCCTCCATCCTCTGGCGATCAGCCTCCCGTAGAGCCTCCAATTGCTCGATCTGGGTCTATAATATTTCACCATGATGTTTAAACAATGCAAAGCTAAGATATGTAAATATCAATGTATGACGAATAAAACAGAAATCACCTGGAGTGATAGAATCCGCTGTTGTGAAGTCTCCGGCCGTGGACGTATGGGAATGCTTGCGTCCATGCTCCGTGCTCGGATTTGGGAGAGGGAGGGAGTAGAGGTAGCATCGATGACGCCGTCGCCAAGATAGTTCCGCCCATGCTTCTTGCCTCATCCAATCCTCATGACGACCTCTGGATCAAAGTCCTGGGAGCTCGGGTCATAGTCGTCTCCATGGAGAGACCTTGTCGCCGATGTGTACTCATAGATGCGGGTGTAGACGGTTGGGTTGCTGTACGCCTCGGGTGGGTTCTCCGGGTTGTAGGAGACGTCGGATGTCACCTTACCCTTGTGGGCCATAGCATATGCCATGAACGTGGTGCACTCCTGGCCCACATGTGACGCCGACTACGAGAAAGATAGCAAGATGATTAGAAATCAAGCAAAATTGAGTGTTAGAATAGAGAAATGAATTCGAGTACCCATGCTTGTCTGTATGCGGCGAGGTTGCGGCTGTCTTGATGGTGCGGTACACCTGGCATCAGCAATCACCGGTCCCGGGCAGCATTGTGCGCTTCGGTCCACTCGGGGCCGCACCACCTGTCCACTATCATTTCCCAGCACTTGGGATACGCGGCGCACCACCAGGGACACATCTACACATCATCAAGTATTTGACATATAAGACGAACAAATTAAGAGTACTTAATGTCAAAATTAATCAATATGTGTTTGTGTTGAAGTTGTAATCTTCATCGTTTGGGACAGGTAGTTGACCATGTGGCGATACCTTGTGCACAATAGACCAACCCTTAAGATGCTCTTTGGTTTGGCATGCGTATGAGGTATAATAAACCTGCGTGGCCTGTTGAGCCACAATATAGACATCATCTCCTGGATAGACAGAATCCTATCGAATTTCGACTGGCCCAAGATGTGGGGTCTGTCTCGTTACTCCAGGATCAAACCCATGGCATTTGAATATGATAGGACTAAGAGGTTTGCAACCGATGGCATTTACAAATGAAAGTTCGTATATTCCTTCAATTCTTCCATAATAGTCGAGGCCATCGGTGCCGGGGGTAAAAACTCCGCTATTTGTGGTTCTTCGGTTGGGCCGACTTTGCTCGTAGCTTGCTGTGTGAAAGCGATATCCATTCACATCATAACTGGTAAATGACTTGACCCTATAGGCACAGCTGTTTGCAACCTGTCTCAGCTCGCCACTGATAGACGCATCGATTTGGGCCTGCAAGCTCGAGCAGGATAGATCATTATATTATTTCAACGTACGAGCAACTTGGATGGTCGAACTAAGTATGAGCTAAATTCGAAAGTACCTTGTTTTTGAACCAAGAAATAAAATTGGGCCGCCCTGGTCCCGCACCCTTTGAAAGAAGGGTATCAGCTTTCTGCGGGGTAGGATCCCTTGATTGATTCCAGAAGTGATGAATAAATTCCCTGTACCAACATAAAACAAGGGGTTGGATGAGGAACATTGATGGCGTATTGAAACAAGTTCGTTGAGAACTTACCCAATGTATGGCGCCACCTCGTCAAGGTTGTTCAACACATATATCATGATGCAGCGCCACTCTTTATGTGTCAAGGTCTTAGTGGTTGATGCACTTGCACTTCTGAGTTGCCCTTGGAAAAGGCTGAGGTTTGATTCATTTTCACCAGCATTGTAACGAGGGGGTGGATTATGCACGCTAGGAAGGTTCTCGGCGTAGTATTTTTCTGTGAAGTTTGACACCTCCTCCAGAATGTATGCCTCTGCAATAGAAGCCTTAATTTTCCCTTTATTTCTATATTTTTTTGCGAAGAGTCTTTAGACATCTCTCGATTGGATAGCACCAACGGGCCTGCACGGGTCCCCCCATTCGTGCCTCATACGGGAGGTGCAATATCAAATGCTGCATCAGATTGAAGAAGCCGGGTGGAAAGATCTTCTCCAACTTACAGGGCAACACAAGTGCCTCGTTTTCCAAGTCATCAATCATGGTCCGAGATAACTCCTTAGCACAAAGCTGGTGGAAAGAAGTAGCTTAACTCTGCCAGCGCTAGCCACACATGCTCAGGGACATAGCCTCGAACTATCGCCGGAAGAAGTCGCTCAAGCCATATTTGTTAGTCATGACTCTTCATCCCGTTGACTCGCAGAGTAGATAAGTTCACTCCCCTCCTCAGATTCGCTGCATACCCATCAGGAAACATTAGCGTCTGCATCCATTCAAGTACTTCCCTCCTGTATTTCCTAGCCAAGACGAAATCGGTCTTAGGCATTTTTCATGTCTTGCCGCCTCTAGGAGGCTGCATCTCTTGCTTTGGTCTATCACATAACGTTGTCAAGTCCACTCTACCCTTAGGGTTATCTTTTGACTTTTCAGTTTCCATGATGGTTCCCCAAAGTGCCTCGGCGATATTCTTTTTAGTGTGCATTACATCAATGTTACGTGGGAGAAGAAGGTCATCAAAATAGGAGAGCCTCATCAACCCCGACTTATGAGTCCACATGTGTTCCTCACCATACACCACAAAACCACCACCTTCTTGATTGGCCACGAGAGTATCTATCTGAGCATGAACCTCGGCACTAGTCATCATTTGCGGTGGAGGGTCTTTCACTACGACACCTCTCGTAAAGTTCTTGATGTCTTGTCTGAATGGATGGTCAAGAGGGAGGAATTGACAATGTTTGTCGAACGACGAATACTTGCCACCCTCCTGCAACTAAATGAACCTCAGACGTTCCTTGCATATTGGACATGGGAACTTCCCATGAACACACCAGGTGCAGAATATCCCATAGCCTAGGAAATCATGCAGAGAGTAGTGGTACCAAAAGTACATTTTGAAGCTTGTCTTTGTAGCTCGGTCGTATGTCCATACGCCTTCCTCCCAAGAACTGACCAATTCATCAATCACAGGCTCCATGTACACACCCATATTACTCCCTGGGTGTCTAGGAATTATCAATGACAAGAATATATTATGTCTTTGAAAGCATACGCCGGGGGGGGGCGAGATTGAGGGGGATAATGAACATGGGCCAACATGTGTATGGGGCAGCCATCAATCCATAAGGATTGAACCCATCTGTTGCCAGTGCAACACATACATTACGAGCCTCATCTGCTTTGTCACGATAAATGCAATCAAAGCGGGGTCCATGCTTCACCATCAGATGGATGTAGCAATTTGTCAGCATTGTATCATTTTCCCTTTTTGTGCCATGTCATCTGTTTCGTGGATTCCTCGGTCAAGTATAGCCGTTGGATCCTCGGTACGAATGGGAGGTACCATAGGATCTTCACGGGGATCGTAAGCTGCCTCTTCTGGCCATCACCAGAGTCTACCTCTAGGTACCTGGATGATTTACACTTTGGACAGTAATTTGCATCCTTGTGTTCTTTCCTAAATAGGACGCACCCCTCGGACAAACATGTATCTGATCATACGGCATCTTGAGTGCACGAAGGAGTTT